>JAJJWW010011111.1:0-332111 GCA_023531295.1 Papaver armeniacum
ACCTTTACAAAAGTATAAAAGACCCTCGTTTCATAGACGAACGCTCGTTTGAGCAAAAGTAGAATTTTTTTTTTTTTAATTTGTGAGATTTCAATAAATGGAATAAACTCTCGTTTCAAAGACGGATGCTCGCAAGAGGAGCAAAAATATACATATATTTTCAAAGTTACGTGAGTTTCACATTAAAATATATATTTTTTTTGTAAAATCAATGTTTTGATTTTGAACAAGCATTGAAAGTAGACAATTGTACATGGTGAAATAATGTACGTATGTGAGTTTTCACAATTGTAGAATGGAAGTCTGTCCAAATTTTGAAAAACCGTTCACCACGATGAAGATTTACGTGGGTTGTTCACGATTTTATGAAAAAAATTGCAAAATGATTTTAAACAATTGATTAAAAGAAAACAATAATATTTGCAGTGAATTTCGTGATTTCATAGTGTATGCACACACGGTAAAAAATCAGTGAATGTCAAAATGAACGGTTATGTGAATTATTCATAATTTCGCGAAAAGTCAGGTGTCAGACTTTTAAGTAATGGGTGTTGCTCGTGTTTGCGAGGTTTGATGGAGCGAGCAAGATTTTCGAAATTTTACATTATTATCACTAAGTTCGTGAAACAAGTAAATAGGCAAGAGTTGAGAGTTACCATTTTGTAGACGCTGATGTGAGCATCCTAATTATTTTGTTGTGCTTTAATTCCACTGCTTTGATGAAATCTGCATCTACGGATGATATACTGAAGTAGGAATGTTATATGGACGTCACAGCAACTTTCAAGAATGACTGGTTCCCATAATGATACTTCCAAAGGTGATATCTCTCGAGATGCGACTTTAAGAAATGAGTATACAGGACCTGTGAGTGATGGTGAGAGATCCTTCATACTTGAGTTGTACTCCTGAGTTATTTCATTAGCTTTACCATAGGATGATCGTGTAGTGAGATCCCAGGATCAATGTAGACTCCACGGAAATGGAAGAAAGTCTATGGAAGCGGAGAGCCGGAAGTAAAGACTACGAGGATGTTAGCAAATGACGTGCGATCCCAGCCGTTTCTTTGGTGAGTTGTTAGCGCTCCTTGTGTCATGACTTTGCCCGTGCAATTAGGATCACGAGACCAAGGTTTGTTATTTCTTTTCATACTTTTGCTCTGTCGATTGATGGTCTTCAACTTGTTCCGGGCAAACAATTCATGAATCCGGCAGTCGATGAAGAAGTCGATGTAAGTATATTTTTACGTGCGGGTGATCGTGGCATCTCCTTGAATGAAATAATAATAATTATTGTTGATGAATCCATGAAGAAATCATTGTAGATAAGCAACATGTTGATGAAGCGTGCTCTTCTTTGGGATATGGGAATATGGAGAATTCCCGAAATCCCGAGCCAGAATGGAGATAAGCGGCGTTGCCAATGGAGATTCGGCATTGCCGAGCCTTCAAATGATTTAGAGACTCCCCTAGTAAGTATATCTCCCTGTAATCTATTCATAGAAGTATGAAATTGATGATTTGTGAATGAATGAATGAGAATCCATGTGAGTATACGAGTAATTTTCTTTGAAATACGTCACCAGAAGAATTTCGGACTTGACCTTTTAGCAAAAACACGTAGAATCTTCATTCGAAGTCGGATTTTTGCGATCTGCATATGTATATTCAAGCCCAGAAAATTTCCAAGTTTTTATCAAAGAAGCTTTTTGAGTTTTGAGCATGTTTAGGGCCTGAAAAGGCGAAAGAGTAAACTTCCAGGAGACTTTCAGAACTTTTCGGATTGTATGTTGTCCAATGGTTTGGTCACATCTCCTTGCTCGTTTCTTCAATTGCTTTGAATTTTGGATATGTTGTAGAGGACATCCATACGAAGAAAATGGTATATGACCCATCCCTAGATTCTTCACCAATTGCTCCCAGCTCGTCAGTTTGCACAGGACAGTGTAAAATTGCTTCAGCCAGGCTTGCTTGTAAAGCGTCTCTTTTGTATATTTAGACCATTTGCTTGTGTCTTGAATGCTTGATGAAGAACTTAAATGACATTGATTAATTTGAAACACTGAAACCCTTAGTTGATACATGAACTTGGTGCTTGCGGTACCATTTTTTTGTTTCTAATCAGTCGTAGAAACATCTACGAAACCACGGTCACGGGACCATATACGAGGTTGCTTTCAAGAGGGGATGATGTAATGACCATGGTGGCATGTTCAGGCGGTAGCATTCCTTTTAAGATGATTGATTAGCTCTGGATAGCCCGGCATCCACGAGTCTTGGGCTGTGAAATTGATCGTCATGATCGGTGGACCGTCGAGTCCCAGTATTTTGTTGAATCTCTCTCTTTACGTTTTCCCTTCTTACGGCAAGACCAAGATAGAGGACCGGGTAGAAAATTTCTAGGTGGTCGAAGTTGGAGGTACCTTGATGAAGGATTTAGCGATGGTGGACACCGATCGATTGTGGAAGTTATGAATCCCGTCCAAGAATTGTTGCTTGCATGTTGTATGCTCTGAAGCCGTAGGAACCTCATCGACGTCGAATTCGATGCTTGACCCCAACTTTTGAAGCTAAGAGACTGAGTTATCACATGAGAAAAGAATCACTCAATTTGGAGTTTCAAAGGTCAGCAAACGAAGCACGCACATCTTTAATTTGTAATCCCGTATAAATTTTTCAGATTTCGTAGACTTGACGATAAAGGCCATATCTTTCGAGTTCGTATGTCCGATTAATGCGCCCTTTTGGTATGTTGTAGTAGAGACATAGAAGAACATCTTTTGTTGAGTAAGAATTGTCCCATTCCTCACCCATTGGTACGTTTTTGTAAACCCATGGTGCAGAAGTGTATTGTATCTCGTTGGTAAAAGTGATGAGAACATCTTGTAAAAGTCTTTGGCTTGTTGGTGCAAGCATTGGGAAGACCTTCATGTGAACATACTCTCATGTATACACATCTTGATATGAATCATTAGTGCTTGGAGAAGTCAGCTTCATCGAGCAATACTTGAGAGAATGATTAATTGATGAAGCGGGGATGTTGCTCATGAAACCGTTGTTGATCTTTGAGATCACGATTGAATTTTCTTCATAAATTCTTGTTGATGCCGAGACCATGGATGGAGTTCCTCCAGATATCCTTGTTGATGCCGATTAGAAGTTGTTCCAAAGGCCAGAAAAGGATAGAATCATGATTTCATGTGATCGGTGAAGAGAAGAAGTTCCTCGGTTCACGAAAGTTCGTGATGTAGAGATTCCGTTGATAAAGTTTTCATGGAATCGCATCGGGTTGCAATGACTTGCTATGTCTTGAATCTTGTCCAATAAGATCAAGTACCCGAGTGCATGTTGAGCGAATTCGTCCCATCGATGGATGAATGATGTTGCATACGCTTGAAAGTCTTGTCATGGAGATAGTGAAGACTCAACGATTGTAGTTCGGTTTCACTTTGTTCGTGTCGGTGGTGAATCGAGTGTGTCATCGTCAAGATGTTTGTCTTTGAAGCCGGTGCCATTATCGAGTGTGTACTCTTTGATTAGAGGAGTACAATTTGAAGATAGATACTTGAGCGTTGAAGCGTCGTATTATTTAAGCTTCGAATGTCTTAGACTTCGATCGTCTCGGCCCGGTATCTGTTGATTGACATTCCTTTCCTACATTGGTGGGATTCTTGTCATGAGACATGAGCTTTACCGATTTTGTAGGACATAGACACTCTTGCAGAGTCTACGGAGAAACGCCCAAAGTGTTCCTTGCCGTACTTGGACATTATCTCGATGTGAATGTCGATGCTGGAATTGATAATAGGATACAACCACTTGGTAAAATACTGCTTTGAAGTGGATTGCCAACATGGCATCTTGCAATAGCGAGATGCTAGCATAGTGAGTCCCCATGCTAGAATAGCATGTGAGGAAATAAATGACATAGACATGGGAGGAGCGAGACTTGCACAGTGCGGGACTTTTTGATGAATGTCTATGCATCTTTTTAAGTTCTTGTTTCAACCTCGAAATTCCTCAAGTGCTCGATGATGGAACTTCCAGCCAAATCTTGGATCGAAATTTCTTCTTCGTTGGAGAGATGTGCAACCAAGAGCGCTTTGTAGGTGAGTACGTCTTCTCGGCATAGAATCCACATCCATCCCAAGAATCATGTCGTATCCAGGGATGTTCACTGATTATGTGAAACTTGGTTTCAAATCGAGGTTGAGCCAACTTACGTTTTGAGTGATGCAACGCGTGCATCTCTGAAGCGTTCCTTCATGGTCTCTGATTGAGATAAGGAGGAGTATGCGGCAGATTGAGTGATGCTGACTACGAGGGTTTCGGTGGAATGGTGATGGCGGTGTCGGCGTCGTCAACATTCTTCCAAATTTATTTCTCGAGATGGGCCATGGTGGCAGTCCCGATCGTCATCTCCTTGTCTGTGGATGAGGTTCAAGGGTATTTCTAAGGATGGACAAATGTCGGCAATGTTTGGTGTTGTGAACATATCCTTTGTGTCTTAGATAGATAGAGCAATTTCACAGAATGCGCTGCGATCAACGATTGAGCGCTTCTTTGACTGAGTTGTTGAGAGATTGCAAAAGTTACGATTAGGGAAGGTTCTTGTGTACTCCTTGAGTCCCAGTTGAAGCTGTTATGGATCAACCTTCTCTTTGAAGATGTGCTTCAAATATTGCGAGTTACTTGTTGGATGATCGATGAACCTATGGGCGACAGTGCACAGGATTCTCATTTCTTCTTGGTTGGCTCTCTCTGATGAGCGACAATTTGATTGCACCATCTTGAACGAGACTTCGATTAACTCGATCACTCCTTCATGAAGAAGTTTGAGTCTGTTTGATCATTTCCCGTTACGTTGATTAGGAGTCCCGAGTTTGTGCATTTGAGTTGGTTATCTTTTCTTGCCTTGGAAGGCTTCGGGATGTTTGGAGAAGCGCTGCGATGCGTGTCTCGGCTTTCCTTTCATTCCTTACGGCAACAACGTTTGTTGAAGGCTGGAGATTATCGCGATTGTTGACTAAGCGTCAGTTGCTTCAAGGTTTCTCGACCTTGCAGGACTTTGTTCTTTCGATAAGCGAGTTGCAATAGTCGCCAATCGTCAGCCGTTTCATAAAGCTTTGAGAAAGTGCGGGCAGGAGATTTTCTAGCAAGGTTACGTAGACTAGGGATCATTCAGTTGATGCACAAATCCACTAGTTTGTTCGGTGACATTCGGGTCATGACAATCCAAATCTTAGACTCACGAACCTCTTCACATAATCGTTCGGATGTTCGGTATTCTTCGAGCCATCCATCCAGGTATACGCTCGTCTATCGGAGATTTCGAGAATTCCTTGAGACGGATAACATGGTTTTGTTCGTGCTCTCCCTCGCCTCCGGGAATCGAGACGTGTTCTCGAGCATTCCACTGTTCCATTATCTGAGTGTGAACGTTGGCGAAGTGTAGCCCTTCGGGAGAAAGTTATTTGTGTAAACGACGAGATAAAGGGTTGATGACGATGAGCAGATGATGCTTTGTCTTTTCATCGATCCTCCACGTAGGCGTTCAGTCTTCACGAGGGATGAAGCCTGCGGGTTCCTTTGTTGGTGGGTTATCTGCCAGTCTTGTGAACTTCACCCATTGTCTACTACATGGATTGGGTGACTTGAGGATCGTGATCGGATATTTCTTTGGCCTTTCCTTCTCTTGAGTTTCTCGACATCTTGTCGGTGGGGATTTTGAGATAATTGCGTATGTCTTTCTGTGTTACGGCCATGTCAATCCGATTTTTGGTGATAGTTTCTTGCCTTCATAAGATCATCCTATGGTAGGCAGATTTTTTATGATTTCTCGGGGAAACCAAGCTGCAAGAAAAGAGGATGGTTTTGCCACGGCGTGAATTGGTACAGGAGGGTGGTATCGCGGCCATAGGTGTTAGGGGGGTAGTTTTACCGAGTACCCATGGCATTACTGAGTCACTAGCGTTGTTTTGGGTTAGAGTTGTAAGCGGGCATTCATAAGATCAACCATTTATGAAAGTTTGAGATTGCAACCGAGAGATTAATCTCCCACTTGTGGTAATAATGTTGTGGATGGAAAAAACGGTTCTTTGGTTTTGGGAAATGAAAGAGACGACCAAGTGTCGAACTCCTCGAACAGGCAAGCTGCTCAACCTCCCACCTGAGATGCCTTGTAAAGGATTGCTTAGATTCGAGAGATCAATTTGTAGGACTCCGGCCCTAAACCAAGTCAATGGACGTTCGAGTCAATTCGTCGCAAAGAGGAGATGGGTTGATCCTAGGAGGAAGGCGAGAGTGTGTGGAATCAATGATGATCAGGATTGTGTGGATGTGTTGAAGGTTTGCAATAGTGGTGTTTGTTGAGTTCGATAGATTGATGAATTCTTGAGTAGTTACTAGAAATTTTGTGTGGACGATTGCTGATAGCTAGTGATCATTACGTTGTCCTCGATCATGGATTCGAGACTTATTTATATTTGTCGGGGTTGTGAACACCTTGATCCTACAGCCAAGTGTGACGGTTTTATGAGTGGAAGAGTGGGCAAGTGGAAGATCGTGGTAAAGTCGGTTCCATGTCGTGTGGAGACTTGAAGGATCGTGCACCCACTACTTTGCTAAATCTTCAGCCGTTTACACAACTTAGCACATTTCTCGTCGTGGATGAAATCAGCGTCTTTGTAAACAACCAGACAAAACCCTAGTTATTTATCCCCCAATTTGACGTGATTGATGTCTCACAGATAAATGAGTCTGCATGAGGCGTGTATTTAGTTTGTCGATTGTTGCACGATTAGATAATGAGTCTAGGTTTGTTGAATCGAGCATGTTTGACAAATGCTGAAGCGATTCATGAATGTTAATGTTGCTCGTCGAGCAAAATATTGTAAATTGACGAGTTGTTGAATATTGATGAGTTGCGAATATATATGGATTATTGAGCAGCGAGCAAGTATTGCTCGATTCGACGAAATCTTGATAAATTATTTGAATATTGATAGTTGGATCAATATTAGAGCAGTGACAAAGTATTGATCAATTCGGCCAGATCACTTGAATATCGAGAATTTGACGAGCAATTGAAAGTATTGCTTAATTCACATAAAATAATGAATGTTGATGATTTGGCGTACAATTGAGCAAGTATCGCTCAATTAGGAAAGTCTTGAATGTTGATAATTTATTAGGTGCAATTGAGAAACAAGTATTGCTCAATTTGACAAATTCTTGATAAATTACCAAATATTGATATCACGGATCAATATTTGAGCATGGCAAGTATTGCTCGATTAATAGAAAACATTTATTGGTGGCGTGACTGATAAAATATTAAAATATTAGTAAGCTCCACCAAATATTATATGATTAATCTAGATGTTGGTTGTTGAATCCTTCATAAATTCAATAGTGTTTGAATTGTGCTCAGTGATGATTCGTGGAGCATTTATTCAAAACCTAATTTGAATCATAGTTGATGAATCGGTGAAAATAGGTCATGAGTGATAGAGGACCTACCACATGGGATGATGGGTGTCCATGTGGTGCACAGTGCTCAGTGAGCATGCACGGGAGTTTCGATTTGAGGATTGGTGAAAGAATAATGATTAAATGTTGGTTTCATCATTTCTTGAAATATTCTTTGGAGTTGACATTAGGTGATCAAACCTAAGTATGAGAGATGGAATGAGACCAAGAGAGCATGGGATAGGATCTTGGTGGTCCGCGGACAGTTGTTGGTCATTTGAAGGATTCTCGATTGATTGGAGAGATTTTGGGTTGATATGAGCAAATTAGGTCGAGGTATGAAAACATGGGAGCCGGCTTTGTGCAAGCCCTAGGAATGACTACGAGTCGGTCATGATGGCATGCACGCGTTGCGTGGTGCCCGTGTCTCCATCTTGGGAGTTCGATGTGCGTTCGGCGACATTATGAATTTTGAGAAAGAGTTTCATCTTATTGGAATTCTTGATTTTTGTTGGAATTAGCATGTATGCTCAATTCATCAATATTTTGAAAATATTAAAATAAAAGTATTTTAATATTTAAAATTGCCATGAGATTTGTGATTGTGTAACTATGTTGGCTTTTGGTTTTGTGGTTTGAGCAATATTTGAGAAAATATGAAGAAATCATGAATTTTGCTCAAACCGGGAGATTCATGAATTGAAATAATTATAAAAGACTAGGGATTGTAGGTGTGGGACCGGCCACGGCTAGGGCATGGCCCGGTGGCTAGGTTGCCAGGTCCTTCACACCTTTCCATATTTTATATTATTTTTCATGAATCCTTGAAGTTATGGAGAATCCTTGAAGTTATGGAGAATCCATGAGTTTTGTTGAAAACAAAGGAGTTTCGTGAGATTAGCGAATAATAATTATAAAAAGCTAAGGATTGTGAGGTGTGGGACCGACCACGGCCAGGGCATGTGGCGGGCTAGGATTCAGGTCCGCACAACTTTCCTTATTTTATAACATTATTTCATGAATCCACGAAGTTATGGAGAATTCATGAGTTTTTGCAAAAACAAGGAAAGTTGCTAAAACCAAGGAGTTTTCATGAAGTTCATGAAATAACAAAAAATAAGGAAAATAATGGAAGAGGCATGGGCAGGCCATGGGAAGGGCAGACCGCCGTAGGCCCAGGTGGGCCGAACCCCGGGCGCCTCTTATTATTTTATTACTCCCTCTGTCGTTTTTATCTGTCCTAATTTCTACTTTAGTATGTCCATTTTTTATATCCGCTCATTGTTTATAGACATACTTTTCCCTTAAACTATCAAATATACCCTTTATTTTTATAATCATAAAATCATTTTAATATCCAAATCTTAAATAATATCACCATATTTATGGAAAAAAAACTTACTCAATATCTTTGTAATAATTGTCATTCCTTTTTTTAAATAAAAACATTTATGAATAGTTATAAAATTCTTAATAAAATTCTACTTATTTTAACACTAATAATTTAGTTTTGGTAATAATATAACATTAAATAGGCTAGTCAAGGGCTAGTCATGACAATTTATAGGATTTCCTTAATATCTTGACTTAGTGAAAGCAGACTCTTAATTTAGGACGGAGGGAGTAATATTTATTGTTTTCTCTTTGTTTTTATGTAGGATTCCTCATTGTTTCGTATTTTTGGATGCTCGTTCGTGCATCAGTGCTTTCAATCGTGCATCATTGTGAATACACTTGCACCATTTTTTGTGTGGGCACACTCAGGTGATGATCAGGATGCTAGGTTATTGAGTATTTAGCCACTAATTTATGAAATTGAGTGGAGAATAATTCATGGCGAGTAATAAAAATGAATAATTGTTTATTATTAATTCATAGGATTGTTTGTGGATTCGACTACGAAATTGAGAATAATAAAGCAAGCATTACCATCCTATGGGATTGTGGATCGACCATAAAATCGAAGTAATTAAAATTATCTATCACCATTTCATGAGATCAAGCGTGGATTTGATCATGAAATCGGAATAATGAGATGATGTAGTAGTTTATTGCCATTCTATGAGATCAAGCCGTGGATTCGATCATGGAATCGGAAGCAATTGTTATTCCTAATCCATGGGATCAGGTCGTGGATTCGACCATGGAATAAAGAGCAATTGTTGTGCCATTCCATGGATCGGGCCGTGGATTCGACCATGGAATAAGATCAATAATAGATTATTCGGGAATTAGTGGTGAATGTCTGACAAATGTAATCTATTAGAAAGATATTAGCCTTGATTAAAGCGTCACATCTATTACGAATGGTGCATAGTCAGGGAGTCACGGTGTTGTTTACAGAGGGCGTTAGTGCTCTCAATCTACGGAGAGCGCCTGAATCTATACACGGTCTCTCCCATAGTCGGGGAACGGTGAATGTCACCGACGTCCTGAGGCGTCCGCCGCCCAACTATTCTTCTATGTGGAGGTGGTCTCTCTCTGCAGATCGAGGAACGGCGATGAGTGTCACCGACGTCCGAAAGCGTTAAGCTCTCAATCTACGAAGAACCATGATTATGTTATTCTGCATAGAGGTCATGATGAAATGCCAGGATCGAATCGCTCGATTAGTGGGGCTTTTCGAAAACATATTCATCATGGCTTCGTAAAATATGAATCGTTGCATGCAAAGAAAGCGTGTCGAAACATGCATCATAATTTTCGATTTTACCCTTTGTTGAAAATCCACCATCAACACCTATTAACTCTCTTTTGCTCTCCAGTTCTTTGTAGCTCTCAATATCTTTCTACAACTCATTTTTGCTCTATTTGGCTCCATTTTGGCTCATTTGGCTCGGGTGGGGCAAACTATACTTGAACCAACCCATGCATATGGCGTATACCATGCACCAAGTCCTATGTGTACTCATATTTATTTTTTCAAGTTTTTCTTTAGGAGATAATTTCCAAAAATATTTCTTTCAATTTTTGTTAGACATAGGACTTGGTGCATGTATACGCGCATTTTCTTGGGTTAGGGTTATGCATTGTTCGCTCCACAAGTTTAGCAATCTTTCTTTCGTTATTTCAACCACCTATTAACTCTCTTTAGCACTATAGTTCTTTGTCTCTCTTAATATCCTTCTGTTTGAGGGTAAAAGCGATTACGAGGTTTTGGTAATTTGGGGTGTGTTGATCGAAAGCGAATTCAAACCCTAAACAAATGCACTGCAGGAGTACTTAGATTCGAGAGATCATTCGTAAGACTACGCTAAACCAAGAAATGGCCGTTCAGTTCAATTCGGTCACAAAGGTGAAGGAGAAGGGTTGATATTAGGGAGGAAAGCGGAGAAGGTGTTTGAGACTATAAAGGTGTGGATGTTGTATGACTTGTATCAGAAAATGGTTTCTGGTTACTTGTGTTGATAACACTTGTTGCCTCTTGAAATAGGTTGAAAACCTATTTATATAAGTCATTAAGCGCACCATGATCTCATAGGAAGTGGAGGAAGTTAAGTAGTGGAGTCGTGCAGAAGGTGGTGATCATCGTGTTTCTGTTATGAGGGAAGACTAGTCACACTTTCACCCACTACTCTCATTACTATTAACTATCCGTCCTTTCGACATTTTCTCTTAATGGGTGCGTTGCCTGCCGCACGTTGTAAAACCGCCGAGACCAATACCCAGTGAGCATCCCCCGGTTTGTGGCGTGTTGATGTCTCGAATGAGTGGGTCAAGTCGTGGGACTTTCCGGAGAATAGCACATGATGATATTAGGTGAAACAACTAAGTTGTTTATGAAGGTCGACATAAAATATCGTATGTATTTGATACATGTGAAGCATCGCATTTAAGCAACTCAATTTAATCGATGTGTATGAAGCATCATTGTTTTAGAGCTTTGATTGAATAAGTCGTAGATAAGCGCCTTAAAGGATAACGGGGTCGACCACTTTGGGTGATCGTTGAGTGTCTTATGGGCAAACTACCATTTGGTTGATCACTCCCTGTGGAGAAGTGATGGTCGGTGTTCACAACGCCACTTTGTTAATTTTCCCGAGAATAAATCTACACCGTCAGAGCTAAGATAAGTTGGATGGTCGTGATTGATTTGCGGCCGTTGTTCAATGTTGTTGATGCGATTCTTAGGGTTTGGAGGCCGATCGACCAACTCCCTTTTTAGCAAGCGATTCAAGGTGTTGTGTTTGGGTTTGAGTAGGTCGATCGACCATGTACAAAGGTGGGTTTCAATGAACACTTTGACATCCTGGGTCACCTAAAATTAAGTATAAGCCACTCAATTCGGTTGGTGAGTTGGATGGTTGTGATCGATTTGCGGCGGTAGTGTGTTGCCGCAAATGTAATTTAGGGTTTTTAAAGCAAGCGCGTTCACCCTACTTTGGGTGAACGATTCTATACGTTCTCGGCTTGCCGTGAGCAAGTCGATCGACCATGGATGTAATTTGGGTCGTCGGTGGACACGCATGACACTTCTTTGATCGCTCAAGATGCGATCTAAGCCTAGTCAACTAATTTGGCTAAGTTGGGACGGGACGTGATGCGTTTTGAGACCGTCTTTGCACTGTCTCAATTCGTTTGAGCAGCGTGAACGCCCATGTTTGGGTAAGCGATTGAGCACTCTATAGGTTTCTTTGCATGCAAGTCGGTCGACTAGGGCACTAGTGGGCCGCTGATGATCATGCTTGCGCTTCCATGCTGGTCGTAGGAGGATCCAAGCCGTCCAATCAGTGGCAAAGTTGGACGTTCGTGATGCTTAAGACCGTTTTGAAGCGTCTAGCTCGTTTGAGATTTCTTTCGATAGCATGATCATTCACTCTCGGATTTGGCGTTTGCTGTATTTGGGATGCGTTTAGGCATGGTCCGATCGGTTGGAGTTGGTGGGCACGCAGACAGTCGTCATGATGGTTGCCTATTTCGCGGAGGTTTGGCTAGGCTTGTTAAATTATGCGCGATTTTGTGGTCGTGATCGTTTTCGAGACCGACATGGGCGGGTCTAGATTTCCATAAGGAAATTAAACATGTTTGATCGCGCAACTTTTAATTAAAAGGTGTGCGAACGCGTTGATGTCTTTGTCGGAGGTGGTGTAGCCTATGTGAGTGTTTTCATGCGAGTCTCATCGACACTTGGGAGATTCATGCTACTACATTGCGAGCGAACATTTAATCGTCATGTCATGCCAATATTGAGAGTTATTTGAGGGGAACGTAGTATAGGAAAACACTAAGCGGGCCATGCATTAGTGAATAATCTTTGGTGCAAGATAAAATTTATAGAATATTTGGGATTGTTGCTACATGCACCATTACGAGTAAATTTTATATACATAAATGTATTGAATTTCTCAATACATATATGAGCGAAGAAGGCTTAGGCACTCAACACTTTTAAATGGCTCCATTTCATTGCTTGAATAATGCAACTAGGAACTTAAATACTCGTTAGGCTCTATACTAGTGAACAATTCATCTAGGAGCTTGAGTTTCAATACAATATGAAGAGCGACATAGGCACTCAATGTCGGGTCAGGAGTAGATATACTTTACAATTTTAGCACATGTAGATGGGGCAAAAACGATTTCTTGTTTTACGGAATTGAGGAGATGATCGTACGGAGGAGACTCCGTGAACCGAAGCGAAATGTTTAACCTCACACGGATGCTTTGCAAGAAGGGAATGCTTTGAATTCGAGAGATCAATTTGTAATACTAAAGCCTAAACCAAGACAATGGCCGTTTCAGTAAATTCGGTCACAAGAGAGGATGGTCGTCGTAGGGAGGGAAGGTGAGAAATGTGTGAGATCAATGGTGATCGAAGATTGTAGTGTGTTGTGTATTCTGAGAATAAGATAAATTCTGAATGATTGAATTTTCTCTGTGAGAGTTGGATTGTTAATCTCGTGTTGTCTGTTTGACGTGAGATTCTTCATGTTTCAATCATCATTCAGAGACTTATTTATATTGTTGGAATTGAAAACACCATGATCTCATGAAGTGTGACAGTTGATGGAATCAAAGAATGGGGAAGTGGAAATCGTGTTAAAAGTGTTTGCTCAACGTGCGGAGACTTGGTTGATTTTCCACCTTACTTTGTTAACTCCTTGTTGATTGCACGACTTGCTCACATTCTCATCGTGTGTATGAACACCCGTGCCATAGACCGCCAGACCAAAACCCTAGTTAATATCCCCCATGTGACACGATTGATGTCTCGTGTGATTATGGAATCTGCAAGGCAGACGTGTATTTAATTAGTCAGTTGCTCACTTCATGACTTCATGGGACGATGAGTCCTTGTTTTATTGAGTCGAACGTGGTTTGGAAATGTTCTAAGACTCATGAATTGAACATGTCTGTTGAGACAGAGATACGATGTGTGAATAAGTTAACGTGAGCAAATATTGCTCATTCGATGAATTGTTGAATATTGATAGTTGAACTAGTATTCCTTGGTTTGAGCAAATATTGCTCATTTGAGCAAATGTTGCTCATTCGATGAATTATTGGTAGCATGACCAAATAAGATACTGGCATTTGAGGCAAGGTATGATAAATAAAGTGTTGATCACGGGTTCAACGTAAAATTATTAGCATTTGAATGCTGGAATCATTTAACCTTGGACTCAAAACCTAATTTGATCAATTGATGATTAAGCGATGGTTTATTGAAAATTAACCACGGAGCGAAGGAAGGACCGGCTACATGGGATTTTGGATCAACCATGTAGTGCCCGGATGCTCACGTAAGCAAATATCGAGGTCTCCACGAAGACCGGTTGATTTGATGATGAAAGGATGATTAAATCTTTGGTTTAATCATTTATTAAAATAATCCGAACCTTAGGTGATAAAACCAATTAATTATGAAGAGATGAGGGACCGACCAAGGGGTCATGACACCATCCACAGGTGTTCCACGGGGTCAGTTGATGATCGTTCCATCAAGTTCAGTTGTTTGGAAGAGTTTTGGACCTAATACGTGCAATTGTGCAAATTGTCAAATCGTGAAATACGTGGGACAGGTCAAACCATCGGTCAAAGTAACATGCTCACGTACGTGGTATGTTAGTCGAAATTTTGATATTTTATGATGTGCATTTGAGCTAGGGCTGTCAATGGGTACCGTTAACCGAACGGACCCGCCCTAATTGGGTGGAGTTTGGGTCCTAAGATGGACCCATTCTTAAACCCGTGGGTAATTAGAATAACGTTTATAGCAGGGTCCAGCAGATCCTACCACAATTACCACGCGGGTAATGGGTCAGTTTTATTTAACCTTTTGATCAAGCAAAATTATAGGTATTTTGCTAGTTTTGGCTTTGATTTTTTTGATTTTTGATTTTTTTTCTTACATTTAATCTTTATTTAGTACATTAATAAAAAATAATAATAATTTTTATAAAAATAATTTATATTCAAGTTGAATTAAGATTTTATAGTTTTTAATGTGCGGCAAGGGTATTTTTCAAACGAGATTAGGCAACGACACATTATTGGGACCGGGAACCGTGAGGACCGGAACCGATGTTGATATCAGGGTTAGGTTAAAACCATGTACTAGGGAGGACGGGACGTGTTAACGACCCTAATTTGAGCAATCATTTGAAAATATGAAAGAAATCGGGGTTTAATGAAATCATCAAAACTTCATGAGATGAAGGAAAAATAATAAAAAGTAAGGGAATCATGAAGTGTGGGACCGGCCATATCCAAGGCATGGTGACCAGCCAAGGCTTGGTCCCTACGTTTTTTCAATTTTCATAATATTTTCATGATTTTAGGAAATATGATAAAACCGAGAATTTGTTAAAACCAAGGAGTTTTTGTTGAAATCAAGGAGTTTCCATGAGATGAAGAAACAAAAATAGTAATAATAATAAAATAAGGGCGTGTGGGACCGTCTTGAAGCATGGTTGGCCGGCTAGGGCCCGGTTCCGTGAGTTTTCCCCTATTTTATGTATTATTTCATGATTTGAAGGAGTTTTCATAATTTGAAAGAATTTTCATAATTTGAAGGAAATATTATGAAATCAAGGAATTTCATAAAATCAAGGAAATAAAAATAATAATAATAATAATAGAATAAGGGGTTTATGGGACCGGCTAGGGCATGGCCGACCGACTTGGGCCGGTCCCCAAGTTTCCTTAATTTTTATGTATTTTGTGTATTTTCCCATAATTTGAAGGAAACATCATGAAATCAAGGAATTTCATGGGATTAAGGAAACATGAAAATAAAATAGGGCGTGTGGGGCCAGCTAGAGGCATGACCGGCGGCTATGGCTGATCCACAGGTTTCCCTAATTTTATATTATTTTCATGGGATCAAGGAAATATCATGAGATTAAAGGAGTTTT
The DNA here is from genome assembly GCA_023531295.1 of Papaver armeniacum. Lineage (NCBI taxonomy): Eukaryota > Viridiplantae > Streptophyta > Magnoliopsida > Ranunculales > Papaveraceae > Papaver > Papaver armeniacum. The sequence goes on from JAJJWW010011111.1 coordinate 15,827, forward strand.
TCATAAGATTAGGAAATAATAATAAAATAATGAGGAACCATGAGGTGTAGGGTCGGTAGGGATCAAGGCATGGCAGGTTGGCCAATAATCACGGCCCCACAATATTTTCCTAATTTTATATTATTTCCCGAGTGTGAAAACCATGAAACGAGGAGTTTCCTCAAAGCAAAGGATATTTGTTCAAATGAAAAGGATTTTCATGAGATCAAGTAAAATAATAAAATATGATAAAATATAGAATTTGGGCGTGGGATGATCAGCATTCCCAGTGCAGTCGATAAGCAGTCCCCTATTTGCCTTGACTATTATTTTATTATTTTCTTTACTATTTGCATAGGTTCATCGTCTCGTCGTATTTTGAAATGCTTATACATTCATTCGGGTGTTTGTTAATGCATTATTTATGAATACATTTACACCATTTGGTTGGGGCTTACTCGAAGGTAACTCAGATGCACATGTGTTGAATATTTATTACTAACCCATGGAATTCTGCTGGGAAGAACCATAAATTGAAGTAACGAAATATTATGAAAATATCGAATATTTCCGGGATTTGAATCATTGATTCTTGACAATAATTAATTAATGGCTCTATCTTTAGTACAATCGTCTGGGCGTTAATTATTCGGGAATTGAGTGATATGATCTTGTTGAAGCGTCCATACTTCTTTCATATAGTCGGGAGAACATTGTTACATCACGAAGACATTATTGCTCTATACTAGGCAAATTTGTCTGGAGCCGTCTAATCTTTCGATTCTATATAGTAATTAGTGCGAAATTGCTCGGTGTTCATGAGATATGTCGTTGCCTCGGTAGAGACTACATATCTATATACTATGAGAGATAGTATTCTCAGTCGGAGATTCTCATAGCATGATCTTTCATGCTTTCGATAAAAGACACGAAGGCCTCCAATATTCATCGGTTCCGGATCATGAATACATATAAGTATGGGTTTACGATTTTAGCCTTTGTTGAAAATCCACCATCTACATCGCTCCAAACTAAAAACCACCATCAACATTAAGTCCCCCTTTGCACGCAATGTGAGTGACATTGTTGCGTTATAAGCACTAGATGGTGACAGAGTGGAAAACAAAACCAATAAGATGAAGTAGATAGATGTTGCAGGGTATATCGCTTGGTTTGAACTTCCCTTGCTGATGCGTCTTGGTGAACGACTTCAATGGGGCTACCAACAAATTACCGCTCTTGCTCATCAATTGTAGGAAAAAGGAAGCGGCATGTCAGGTCAGTCTTTGGAGCTCAACTAGATTCTATGAATCCAGGTTCGTATGAGCGAGAGGAGGAAACCCTTCGGCTTTAAAATTTGTCGGGTGTAAAGGAGCTTATGCTCTTTCCTATTTTGCACGAACATTAAGACCCACCCATCTTCATGTACACCAAAACAACATCAAGGTAAGTCCATCTCGTCTTCGTATTACAAGAGTAAATTATGGACATACTTTTTTTTTTCGCTTTGGATGTCGAAGTCCATGATGTCCATTTCTTTTGTTATCCGCTAACTTCTTTGGTAATCTTAAGATCCAAATAAAATATAGGCCAATGAGAGACAGATAAAGATAACTACACTGCCGGGAGATGCTTCATAAAAAAAATACGAGAGAGGAAGAATTCCAATTCCAATCCACTCGTTTTCACCATTATCTTCTTTTGTCATACATTTTTAATCTTTTGCTTGGCTTTCTTTCTTTTTTCTTTTCTTTTTTCTTTTACTTTCTTTTCTTTTAGTCTTATCTGCGTATAATATGACTGAATTCAAAATCAAAACGTGATAATAAATCATACAAGAGAAAGAAAAATAACACATAACGCAATAGAAATAGAAACATAGAAGCCTCTATGTGGGTTAAAAAAACAGAACTAGGAGCTCAAGAATATGCATGACTACATCAAAGACCTAGCAAAACTTAAATTTGATTACACATATTCAATCAATCAGGAAAAACTGAGATCGATATAAAAAACAACACCAAGAGAATTAGTCCAACATCCATAAAATTTCAAAATCAAATCATGACAATTCTTCTGAGATTCTCACCCATTAAAAAGAAAAATTGAGATCAAATCCAAATAATAATGAAACAAAAAACTTTCATCAATGAGATGAAATCAGAAACCACTTTATGTTGCTTCAAAAGAAAAAACAAGAAAAAAACTCTCTCTCTCTCTCACACTTTTAGCGTAACCACACAAAAACAAGAACTTGATCAATAATCTTGTGGTTGTAAACCAACTTCTACACATGTTCTTCTCCTACGGGTCTCTCTCATCCGTGTCTACCGCAGAACATTTGTTGAACCATTAACTTTTTCCTGGACTATTCTCAACTTCTACCGAGGACTTGACTACGGCTTTTGCAAACTCCACCCGATGATATTAATTTAATTGCTATGTAAAAAAATATGTTTGTACACACCAGAAAATTATGAGAAGAAAAGGAAGTGAAAAAACAAATACCGTTCTTTGGGATCCTGGGATCGATGTTGGAACTCATACATAATTTGGCTTACATCGCCCCGTTAACTTCATTAAATTTCAAGACACGCTTCCAAAAAGAAAATGAAAAAAAATCATCACCAAACTATAGAAAATAAAACAAACCAAGCCCTAACAAAAAAAACAAAAAAAATATAAGCGAGACTACCTTATCAATGTTTTTGTTTTGATGTCGAAGAACTCCGTTGTTTATTATTAATAATTGTTTCACTAACCTACGCCCCAAATGACACAAAACAAGAAAATTTGAGATAGAGACATAAAACAATAACAAAACCTAGGTCATCATCCATCACAGTAATAACGCACACTTGATCAAGAGTACGAAGAAAGAGACAAGAGTAAAATATGGACATACCTCTTTTTTTTTTTGTTCGCTTTAGATGTCGAAGTCCATGATGCCCATTTCTTTTTGTTATCCGTTAACTTTCGTCAGTAATCTTAAGATCCAAATAAAATATAGGCCAATGAGAAACAGATAAAGATAACTATTGTGCTAGAGATGCTTCAAACAAAAAATAAATAAATACTGCAGAGAGAGGAAGAGTTCCAATTCCAATTCCAATCCACTCACCTTCACCATTATCTTCTTTTTGTCAGACATTTTTAATCTTTTGCTTGGCTTTCTTTTAAATTTCTTTTCTGTTCTTTTCTTTTCTTTTACTTTCTTTTCTTTTAGTCTTGTTTACGTATAATATGACTGAATTCAAAATCAGAACGTGAAAGAAGAAAAGCGAAGCTAGTAGTATTTAATACAACTCACTGACAACAACGGTCATGAGTCGCTTTCCGTGTGGAGCTATTATTTGCACTGCATTGTACCCTTATTTGTATTGAATAATTACGGTATTGAATCCATTACAAGAGAAAGAAAAATAACACATAATGCAATAGAAATAGAAAAATAGAAGCCTCTTTGTGGGTTAAAAAATAGAACTAGGAGATCAAGAATATGCATGACTACATCAAAGGCCTAGCAAAATTTAAATTTGATTACACATAATCAATCAATCAGGAAAAACTGAGATCGATATAAAAAACAACACCAAGAGAATTAGTCCAACATCCATAAAATTTCAAAATCAAATCATGTCATTTCTTCTCAGATTCTCACCTATTAAAAACAAAAATTGAGATCAAATCCAAATAATGATGAAACAAAAAACTTTCATCAATGAGATGAAATCAGAAACCACTCTATGTTGCTTCAAAAGAAAAAACAAGAAAAAAAGCTCTCACTCTCACTTTCAGGAGAACCACACAAAAACAAGAACTTGATCAATAATCTTGTGGTTGTAAACCAACTTCTACATGTGTTCTTCTCCTACGTGGGTCTCTCTCATCTGTGTCTGCCGCAGGAACATTTGTTGAACCATTAACTTTTTCTTGACTATTCTCAACTTCTACCGAAGACTTGACTACAGCCAAACTCCACCTGATGATATTAATTTAATTGCTATGTCCAAAAAATATGTTTCTACACACCGGAAAATTATGAGAAGAAAAGGAAGTGAAAAAACAAATACCAGTTCTTTGGGATCCCGGATCTGATGTTGGAACTCGTACATAATTAGCCTTACATCGATGTTAACTTCATTAAATTTTAGCACACGCTTCCAAAAAGAAAAGGAAAAAAAATCATCACCAAACTATAGAAAATAAAACAACAAACCCTAACAAAAAAAAAGATAAGCAGACTACCTGATCAATTTTTTCTTTTTGATGTCAGAAGAACTCCGATGTTTCTTATTAATGACTGTTTCACTAACCTACACCCCAATGACACAAAACAAGAAAAATTAAGAAAGAGGCATAAAACAATAACAAAACCTAGGTCATCATCTATCACAGTAATAACGCACACGAAACAGTACTAGGTACAGAAAGAGACAAGAGTAAAATATGGACATACCTCTTTTTTTTTTGTTCTGCATTAGATGTCGAAGTCCATGATGCCCATTTCTTTTTGTTATCCGCTAACTTTCTGTCGGTAATCTTAAGATCCAAATAAAATATAGGCCAATGAGAGACAGATAAAGATAACTACAGTGCTAGAGATGCATCAAACAAAAAACAAAAAAAAAAAAAAATACTGCAGAGAAAGGAAGAATTCTAATTCCAATCCACTCACCTTCACCGTTATCTTCTTTTTGTCATACATTTTTAATCTTTTGCTTGTCTTTCTTTCTTTTCTGTTCTGTTCTTTTCTTTTCTTTTCTTTTACTTTCTTTTCTTTAAGTCTTTTGAGAAAGGCAAGTCTATTGAGTTTCACAAGAACCATGTTTTCATATCCTGCTACCATGTTGTTGATCATGAAAACAAACTGCCAGTTCAGATGTCATCTCAACTGGTAGGAAATCTTCGTCGATATTTTGATGTCGTACGTGAACAACTTGGAATTTCAACAAATAATCTTGAATTTCAGAAAAACGAACTGAAGAAAGCAACTAATGAACTTGTGCGTGTTCGATCTCAGTTTGCGTTGAGTCATGTCCGATGATTTTAGGTTGCATTCTTCCTAGGAGTTATATTTGTTTTTATCTAGGAAACATCTTATGAGAATTTATTCTTGTGTTTTAAGAAGGATAACTAGGGTTTGGAATAGCCATTATTGTGAGTACACATAGCTATTTCCAAAGATTTTCATCTTGCAATGTTTTTAGATTTAATTATTTAAATTCTAAAGTTTATCTGGAAGATGATTTTGCAGTATTAATCTTATGGTTTTATATATTGCAACTTGTTATCGGATATGTGTGTTTGCGTCTGTGAACTATGATTGTCCTATACGTGGTTGAAAGTTAAGTCTTTCATATGTCATTATGCAAATATTGATAAAAGATTGAATGAACTTTTAACAAACAAAAGTTAAGCCTATTGTGTCATTATGCAAATATTGATGGAAGATAGGATGAACATTTGTTTACAAAGATTAAGTCTATTATATGTCTCTATGCAAATATTGATGACAAATAGAACGAATATTTGAATATTCCGCAGTATTGGTCTTCCCTGATTCACATCTTTGTGTAAATATTGTGCGGCTCCGTAAGTTTTCTTAGTTGAGTATTTCCGATTAAATTAATCATAGATTCTCTTGTGGTTAATTTAATTGAGTATTTTTGATACAAATTCATATTTCATGTGATTTGTTAATGTCCAAAGAAATCGTTCTTTTCTTGTGAAAGTAAGGTCGCTCTTGTTGTTCTTACAGGAATGACATTTTATGGGGGGGAGTTCTTATTTGAACTTATGCTTAATTGCCATATCTTTGTGGGGAGTGTGGCTGTGGAATATTATAGGGGTTATCTTGTATCGTTATAAACTCCTTGATGAATGCATTTAGCTTCGGCTATATGCTTGCATCTAAACAAAGTTGATATGTGGTTCTCTTTTGGTCATGAAGCATCTCTATGGAAATTTCATTAGGATCCCACTAGTTTTCGTACCTTTGCCAATTTATATTGACAAAAAGGGGGAGAATTAATGTGTAGTTCACACTACAAATACATATGGTTTACGGATCACTATGTAAGGGGGAGTGGTTTTCATGTGAGATGAAGTATTGACTAAGGGGGAGTCATACATATCACCATAGTATTGTTGTCAAAATTGTGATACAATTGAACTTTGATGTTGTGTAATAATATTATGACACTGTATAACAATGATTGAGAGCTATTGTTTTCTCATTGTTATAGCTACGGATCTTCAACAACTATGATGCTGAGTTGAACACATTTAGAATCATTGAAGTACTTCGAAGTGACAAAGATTTCGAGTAATGTTGAAGAACCAAGGAGATCAAGCATTTGGATGAGAAGCTACAAAGTTTATATATTTTGTAATCCATATGTATTGACAGTTTTGTCACTAAAATTGACAAAGGTGGAGATTGTTAGAGCAATGCTCGGTCGAACTTGCAAGTGTTGCTATCTCAAGCTTGTTTGTCAAGTTTAGTTGCCAAAACTATAAGTCTTGATTTCTAGTCTACTTATAGCTAAGTCTCGGATTAGGATAGTAAGTGTAGTTGAGCTTTATACTTCACGGCGTTCATCGAGTGAAGACGAAGAACTACTTAAGGGAACTTGTGGAACTTCATCAACAAAAGGTATGTGGAGACTTGAACTCATCTATCACTCAAAAGTATATCTAATCTATCTCCTATTTGAGACAAAAATTCGTATTGCTATATATACTTCAATTATACACATTTGGTATTTCGAGCCGAGTTTATCTCGCTCATCTATTTCTCGAAATGTGTGTTGGTAAGTTTTCGCTTTAACCAAGTTCATCTTTTAATCTTGACGAAAGTCAAAAGATGATCATGTGAAAATCGCCTTGTAACATCTTACATGATTTGTGTGAGACAGTTATTTGATGTAGACTCGGAATTTTTCGTATTGATCATTCGATCACTCGAAAATTGCTTTGAAGCTAAAAGATTGTGTGAGACAGCTATTGTCGTCTTCCAGGAATGTTTCAACGATTGAAATGAGGGTTTAGAACATGTAACCATGTTTGGATATAAACATAGTGTATATTCACATTTGTGTAAAGTCTAAAACCGGGAACCATGGTATGCGTACACGTACTGTTTGGTTGTTAGAAGTCCGGGAACTAAGTATGCGTACCCCTACGCGTACTGGCAGAAGTTCAAGTCCCGTGAATTTCTGCTGCAGTTTGCAAAATTGAAATGGTATGCGTACCCGTACTCGTACTGGCGTAACCAAACTCAGTAGGTTATGTTCTAAAATCGGTTTATTCATGAACCAATACATTTATATAATAAGGAATGCAATCTTTTGCAAACCGTGGCTATAATGTTCATGAAATGATTCGTGTGAATCAAAATCGATTTTCCTTCAATTGTGTCTTGTATACTTCTATGAGAATATAAACAATTGAACAGCTCTCTAACTAGTTTCACTTGAGTTATTTGAACTAGTTATGATAAAGATGAATTAATAAGGTTGATATGAAAGTGCTCATATTGCTAACCATTGGTTAACTATTGTTGAACCAACTAAGTGTACACGTTTAGGTACGGTTACCTTTATCCAAATGATGGTACATTTCATTTGTGTATAACAAGCAAAGTAATCGAAATCGTTCCTCGGTGCTACTCGGTTGGGAGCTTGGAGCGAGGAGCAATAAGTTCGGACTTGGAAATCGCCAAAACTCGGTCTAATACTCGAATTTATTTATTAATAATTTATATATTCTTTGCTCATAAGTCATGATTTGTACCTAATTAAAATTAAAACTTTAACATTATGAAGTGTGTAATATTGTTATATTGAACGTATTTATCATGTATTTAGAGGTTTTTCTATTTTATAACTCTCATCTAAGGGTTATGAATACTTTATTTTCTGATTTAAGTGCATGCAAGGCCAACTCAGAAAAACCGTTAACTCGTTTTGCTAAAAAATCAGTCCAAATCGGCCGCCTTAATTGCTAAAAATCGGAGAGGCCTTGGAATCGGAAATCGCCTCGGTCATAGAGCTTGTAGTGATTACTCGGTGAGTAATCAGCCCTGGAGAGCGATTTTGACTACACTGATTACAAGCTAAGTTCGATCTAACGGTTGAAAGATATTAGCTTGAATCTAATCAGGTTTTCATCTAACGGTGAATATTGAATGCTTGTTACCAAGGTAACATTGATTGCAAACCCTGATTGAAGACTATATAAATGAGAACTCTAGCAACTGGGAAACCTAATCCCCACACCTCATGTGTGATACTAGTTGCGACTAGAGTCGATTCTCCTTTGACATTAGGTTTTTCACGAAACCATGTAAGTTAACGACTTGAAGACTTCATTGGGATTGAGAAGCCAGACCCAACTATTTCTCTGTAGTTGCGTGTTCTGATCTCGTTGTTTTCTGTCGTGATTGAGTACTATCTTCTTTAAGATTTGCTCGAGATTTATTCTCCGATAGGCAAGATTCAAAAGTAGTCACAAACATCTTCGTCTCATCGTTTGTGATTCCACAATATCTTGTTTCGTTAATCGATTAAGATTATTGTGAGTTGATTAATATTTCTAGGTTGTTATTCGGGAATATAAGTTCGGTATATCAATTGGTTCCAGTTCACCTTTATTTATCAAAAGACGGTACGAAACTCATAGGTATATCTGTGGGAGACAGATTTATCTATTCAATAGACTTTTCGTGTGAAATGATTTGTTTATCAAGTCTTCGACTTTGGGTCGTAGCAACTCTTAGTTGTGGGTGAGATCACTAAAGGGAATCAAGTGCGGAATATCCTGTTTGGGATCAACTACATTCCAGACGCGACCGTACCTTGAATCAGTGTGAGATTGATTAGGGTTCAACTACATTCAGACCGAATTTGGCTTTGTAGTAGGCTAGTGTCCGTAGCGACTAATACTGAGTGTGGTGTTCAAATCTGGACTAGGTCCCGGGTTTTTCTCGCATTTGCGGTTTCCTCGTTAACAAAATTTCTCGTGTATCTGTGTTATTTCTATTCCACATTATATTTGTTTATATAATTGAAATATCACAGGTTGTGCGTAAGTTCAATCAATTAGAGAATCCAACCTTTGGTTGTTGATTATATTAATTGACACTTGAACATTGGTCTTGGATACCATTCAGGTTGTTTCACATAATAATCAGGCTCGCGGATTTCTATCTGTTTGATTTGCTGATTACATTGTGAAACAGAGATACAAACTCTTTGATATATTTCCATTGATTGAGTCTGATTGTCTAGTTGATTCTCTTGGAATTATATTGGAGTTTGTCCATACAGATTGCTAAAGCGAAATATTGGGTGTGGTTGTTAGACCCCGCTTTTTCATGGTTAACTTGTTTAATCCAAATCTTGAAAGATCTAAAACCCGATAAAAGGAGTTTAATCTATTTTTAACAGAAAAGCATTTGTTACACTCAACGAAAATTATCTCTACTAATTTCCTAAGATATAAGAGTGGTCAACAAATAGATTAGCCCTTTACTATTTTGAAGACGATCGAAAGGGTTGAGTTTTTTAAAGTCTCGAGAGAGACTGAAGTAACTTAAGATAGTGGACTCTATCTTAGGATTCATGTGCATTGGCCAGATTGGTTGTAGGCGCAGGGATAACGAGGAAACTAGGTAACTATAGGTAGTTTATTTGGTCTCAACTACACGAAATTGGTAGCGTCTTTTTACAGTGGCTTAAATTTGAGAGTATTCAAAATTGGACTAGGTCCGGGGTTTTTTCTGCGTTTGCGGTTTCCTTGTTAACAAAATTTTGTTGTGTCATTTACTTTACTTCCGCTTTATAATTGTTTAGTTATAATAAGGTAAATTACACTTGTACGTTAATCTAAAGCACTTGATATTGATCATATAGTAAATCGGTCTTGTACCATAACTATTATCAAGTGATTATCTTGTTGTTGTATTGTCTCGACTTCTTTGTCCATAGACGATCACACAAGGTATAGGACTTATAGGTTGACATCGAAAGGATTTTGGTGTGCTTGGTACACTCGTCCTTTCAAAAAGAATCTCCAATCTTAAAAATCCTATTAAAAGATTAAGACGGGGCATATAGAGAGCAAAGCACGGATTGGTTTCAGGTAACTTCTCTATTTTCTTCTCTTTTAAGACTGTCATATAGAATAATATTAAGGACTTTTGAGATTCCAAACAGATACTTAAGGAAAAGGATCTAGTTGTTCAGGATAAGCAAAAGGAAGCTTATCACAACTTAACATAATCTTACTGCTACATTGTTGATGGTGGTTTTTAGCTTAGGGCGAAAACGGTAAAAGTTTGTCTACCTGACCCGGCATCATAAGTTATACCTTGATATGTCTATATTACGCAAGGAATATGGAGAATATATCAGAATCTGATGAGTGCCTATGTCTCTCTTCACATTATATTGAAACTCAAGCTCCTAGATGAATTGTTCACTAGTATAGAGCCTAATGAGTATTTAAGCTCCTAGTTGCATTACTCACTAATGCCGAGCACCGCCTAGTGTTTTCCTATGCTATGTTCTCAGTTGAACTCTCAATATTGACATGACATGACGATTAATGTTCACTCGCAACGGATTAGCATAAATCTCCCGAAGTGTCAATATTGAGACCTGCATGAAAACACTCACACTGGGCTACATCACCCTCTAACAAAGAGATCAGCGTGTTCACAAACATTTTAATTGAAAGTTAGCGCGATCGAACGCGTTTAAATTCCTTAAGGGAAATATAGACTGTCCATATTAGTCTTAAAAAACGATCAAGGCCGCACGATTTGGCCACACAATTCAATAGGCCTAGTCTACTCCTAGCGGAACTAGGCGATCACCGGAATGACCACCGGCGGGCCCACTAATACCCCAACTGGTCGGACTCCACCTAGCACACTCTAACGTCATCGAACGCTAACCCCAAACATGGGTGATCGCGTTGTTGAAAAAAAAGAGCTCAAACGGGCTAAGACCCAGTAAACAGTCTCGAAACATCACGACCGTCCAACTTAGCTAGCCTAGTTGGACGACTTAAATCTTCCTTCGAATGATTAAAGAAGTGCTAACGTGTTCACCGTCGACCCAACTCCACACTTGGTCGATCGACTTGCTCATAGCAAGACCAGGGCACATCAAATCGCAGGCCCAAAGTAGGTTGAACGCGCTGTTTGAAAACCCTAAAAATGCTTTGCGGCAACACACTACTGTCGCAAATCGATCATGACCACCCATCTTCTCCATCCGAATCGAGTGGCTTAGATCTAATTTTGTATGGCCCATGAGATGTCAGCGTGCTCACGAGTGGCTCGTCTTTGCACATGGCCGAACGATCTGTTCAAATCAGCGCCCAGCGCTTTGATTCGATTAGCCAAAAGAGGGTTGACCGCACAACTTCTAAACCCTAAATCGAACAAACGGCGTTATGCAACTGCTGCAAATCAATCGCGTTCGTCCATCTTTGCCAGCTTAGTCGAAAGACTTATATCGGATTCTAGATGGCCAACAGGGTGACGCTGTGATCACCGGCCACCCTTCTTCCGTGAGGAGCGATCGGCCAAGCCACAGCTTGATCATGTGGCCTCCGAGCGATCACCCAAAAGTGGACATTCGCGCTACTTCAACAAATGAGTCATTAATTAAGCGCCACAAATCATCTCGGCTACTCAACTTGGCTAACCGATTTAAGCGATCCATATCTAAACTGGATCAACCGATAGGATTTTAGAATGGCTACCAGTCGCCACTCTCCTATAGGGCCTGACCGGCCACTCCCTGGGATGCGTGCGTAGCTCCTACCAACTCCCTGAAAGAGGATGGTCACGCTCCTTTTAAAAGACGCTCAATTCGTGACTGATTCAATCGAGCTCTAAAACTACGATGCATCTAGCACATCGATTATTTTTCAGCTGCTTGTTTGAAAGCGATGTTATGCAAATATTGATTTAATAAATAACTTGTTATTTAACCTAAAAGCACTATGTGCTGATTTTATCGGCAAGTCTCGTGACTTGACCCATTCACTCGAGACATCAAACATGTCACTGGCGGGGATACTCACTGGGGTATTGGTCAGCGGTTTACAACGTCACGCGGCGTGCAATGCGCCCATTACGAGAAAGTGTCGGGAAGGACGGACGGCTAACTTGATAATGAGAGTAGTGGGTGAAGGTGTGACTGGTCTTCCTTATAACGGAAACATGATGATCACCACCTTCCGCACGATTCCACTACTTAACTTCCTCCACTTCCTATGAGATCAGGGTGCGCTCAATGACTTATATAAATAGGTTTTCAACCTATTTCAAAAACACAAGTGTTATCAACACAAGTAGCAGAAACTATTTTACGATACAAGTCATAAAACGACCACACCTTCATAATTCAACATTACGATCTCAAACACCTTCTTCGCTTCCCTCCCTAAGATCAACCCTTCTCCTTCACCTTGTGACCGAATTGAATCCGGAACGCCCATTTCTTGGTTTAGGCCAGAGTATCACAGATTGATCCATCGAATCTAAAAGTACTCCCGTGCAGTGCATTTGTTTGGGCTTTGAATTCGTTTCTCGTTAACACACCCAAATTTACCAAAAACAGCAGAATCAGTTTTTACCCCAAAACAACTGGCGACCACAGTGGGAGATTGATCTCTCGGTTGCAAAAAAAAAAATCATTTCCCCCATACCGTTTTCAATTTCCTAAATTTCTCAATATGGTTGATCTTAGGAATGGTTCAGAAACCCTCAATCCCAATTTTACTTCTCCCAGCGACAATACTTCACATGTTATTCCTGAATCCGTTCTTTCGTTCAAAACCTTCGTCGAGGCAATGGAGTCTCAATATTTAACAACTATTCATGATTTGATGAAAATCCCGAATGATATTGTCGAGGAATCAAGCTACTATTGTCAAGATGCGGGACTTTGAGTACTTGCGCTTTGAAAGTCCTCACGGATCAACTATCAAAGGAACCAACGCGCATTCATTAGGAAGGAAACGCCACCAACAATTCATTTTGGATCAATACTCGATGGCGGTAGTCCTTCTTCCATGATTCATATTCCTATTCCTAGTGAGGAAGATGAAGCCTATGATCACGTCGAATGGAAAGGCAGCCACCAACCTAACGTGTCTTCTCATGAAGATCGAGAGATGTTTCCTCAAACTCAGAAAGAAGACTCGTGGGATTTATCATGTTCTCATCAGAGTCCTCGCAATGAAAAGGTGATTTCATTATGTGCGTCCTTCATGGAAAATATCAATTCCCATATTGCATCAGAAGCTGCTAAGAGATCCGTTGCTGCTTTACTCAGTCGATCCGTACCGTCCCAAAATGAAGAAACTCGTAAAGATGTTCAGGAAAGCAAGCGTCCTTCCAATAAAAAGATCCAACCTCCAAACAATCGCTAGTGAGGGTGGAAAGAGAATGCATCTGGGGAACGACTATCAACAACCCAAATGTGTGGCACTAGCACAGCAGGCAACTTAAACCCGGAAAGCTGCGACTAAGACGCCTGCATAGCAACAAGAAACTGGAGAGGCTGCTCCAATTTCCCCGTGTACAATTGAAGAGGTAATTAAAATCCTAGAAGCGTGGATTCAAGATGGCGTCATCAAGCTACCTCCTACCAGACGTCCTCCAACCGAAGAAGAAATGGCAAATCCAAAATATTGTCGTTACCATAGGTTCGTCCATCACCCCACCAGCGATTGCAATAAATTGAAGCGCATTTTCAAAGAGAAGGTGGATGCAGGAGAACTTCAACTAAGCGCTGAAGGAGTGCACAGAGATCATCTTCCGGTCAGGAGTTGCATAGTTTCTGGGGACTCCATCCATGAAACCGTACAGACCATGATGGAGCATTCATGCAAGCAACAATAGGCGAGTTTCCGCACGCAGAGAATCAGGGAGGAGCTGCTTTACCAAAAATAAAGAAGGCAGAATAAACTCACATACGTGATTTATCAAAGCCTGTCCATGTTCATGGTCGTGGCCGACCAAGGTTCATGCTCGTAGCTGACTCTCTTTCCTTTCAAGATCCATGGCCGTAACCACCACTCGTCATTGCCAAGGTTTGTGCTTGTAGTCATAACTCTTCCATGTCAAGGATCTTGATCGTGGCCATCCAAGCTCCAGCCAACTTGTTTTGTACATAGTCATCAACATGGATGCAAGAGGTTGATACCCTCATCATGGTCAACCCATCGACCATACAGGATAGAACCACGTAAACTGGGGACTGACGCTTAGCATGAAATTCTTTCGCCGTCAGTCAAGGACTTCTTCAACACAAGAGAGACGATAAATCAAGAAGCATGTAATTTGCAAGGGAAAATCGAACTGAAGGTTGGTCGAATCCTTAACCATTATTGTTATCTCCCCTATTTCGAATCTCCGGAGATAGCGTTGCATGCGTTGAGATGTTACAATAGAAATAATATTTTTTCCCATGAGGAGAAAACACGACTTGCCGGCCAACACTATTTGTGCGTCGTCTTCCCATCTGCCATATCGTATCGCCTCAGAAGAATGGGAAGAACTCATTTTTCGAAATCAAGGGTTAAGGGCGCCCTCACTGGAGTTCTCTCCTGAAGCCGCTTCAACGCTCTCCCTAGAAGAAGCCGCTTCAACGCTCTCTCCTGAAGCCGCTTCAACGTTCTCTCAAAAAGAAGCCGCTCCAACGCTCTCTCCAGAAGCCGCTTCAACGCACGCTCTCTCCAGAAGAAGCCGCTTCAACGCTCTCTCCAGAAGCCGCTTTAACGCACGCTCTCTCCTGAAGCCGCTTCAACGCTCTCTCCAGAAGAAGTCGCTTCAACACTCTCTCTCCCGAAGCCACTTCAGTGATCTCCAGGAGCCGCTCCAGCGCTCTCTTCAGAGGCCGAAGCCACTTCAACACATCAGCAGGCCACACAGACCAACTGCATCATGTTTTCCACATCGCCGACAAAATCAGAATCGGTGTTTCTAGATTTCCAATTTCCTATGGAAGGGGTGCATGAGCTGCCAAAAGTTTGGATATAATACAGATCTATCAAACACGACTCTGATCAACAAGTGACGAATCCAAAATATTGCCGCCTTCATCAATTCGTCAACCACCTTACCAGCAAATACAATGGAAGTACGTCTTTCAAGAGAAAATAGGCTCAGGATAATTACACCTGGGGACTGCCAGCACGGGATGCCTTCACGTCCCTCAACCAGGTTATTTCTGATATAGCATCATCACTGTCAAAGCTTTACGAGCCGCAGGAAGTTCTCAACATGAAGCCGTACACTGCATCAAAGACTCCAAAGTACGCCGCAGAGATATTTTCATGTATCCGGCCACGCCATCGGATCTAGTACGCATCTACACCTCCTTACAAGACCGTATTATATTCCCAAGCCGACTCAAATATATAGCTCTAGTGACCATACAGAAGTGTAACTGGGGACTGCTCATCGCATCCCACTCCATACAACAATCCAAGATTTAGAAGATGATTCAAAAGATATCGCTTGGAACGAATTCCTTGAAGACTTGATAGCAGCACGTTGGTAACGGAATGCCTCTCAGCTCATCTACTTCACTCAACGGCTCCAGAAGATCTTGCCCATACAAGCTTTCCAAGTATGTCATCATCGCAATCAGAAAGGAAAGAATAGGTCTATGAGCTAAAGAGTCAGAATAAATACAATTCCGTGCCAGTCAATGCTCAAGAGTTTAAAGAACATTTCAATTGCAACTCAGCAGTCCAGACACTAAGCAACTTAAAGTCAAGGCCTCTTGCAATTGAGCGCAATGGAGTTTGGCAAATTTCAAAACCCACTGGAGAGGTTAGATACTCATTCTTCTGGAGTCATAACCTTATTACACATTCTGGAGAAGATCGGTGGTACTGTTGGATGGCTACATGCGCAAAATAGAAAAGAGAACCTACCTTGAGTTCTCCTGGATCGCCTTGCTCTTGGTTATAACTATTGGAGATTGCTTTGTTGTCGTTGACGCTCGCTCTACCGCCGCTAACAAAGAAAGTCATTCACACCGAGCTAAATATTCAAGTTTAATCAACCACCCATGGATATTACATTCACATCTAAGTGATAGGTGTATAAAACACCTTGATATTTATCTATTGTTTATGCTTTCTTTGCTAGTTTTCTTATCAAAAATGTATCTTATGTTTGCTTTTGAGTTATTTA
Source organism: Papaver armeniacum (assembly GCA_023531295.1). Classification (NCBI taxonomy): domain Eukaryota; kingdom Viridiplantae; phylum Streptophyta; class Magnoliopsida; order Ranunculales; family Papaveraceae; genus Papaver; species Papaver armeniacum. The sequence continues at coordinate 32,037 of JAJJWW010011111.1, forward strand.
GGTGCTTTGGAGTCATTTGGAGCGAAATAAGGAGAAAGCACTCAAAAAGGGCAATTCACATGCGAGCTATACTTGGAGCGGGCTAAGGTGCGCGAGAAGGAGGTGAATTAGGCTGTTGGGTCTCTGAAACCAACAAGACATCATGAGCTAGTTAGCCCTTATCCGTGAAGTCACTAGTGTAAAATAGAAAAAATAAGTCTGCCAGAAACACACTTATAATCGCTAAAAATGACTGTTTCCGGGAGCCCTAATATCATAGTCTTATTTCTCAAAAAGAGTGTTGTTGGGAGCAGTATAATTTTTAAAAAAACGTCTACTGTGAACAGTCCATTGGTAAATTCTGATAAAAACAGACGTTTCTATTGAACTTATTTTATTAAAAAAATTAAATTGATTTAGCTGAATCCAAAGCTGATTCGGCTGAATCACAATTAAAATGATATCAACTCAAAACTTTATTGATCAAAAAAACTAAATTGCTAAATTAATAATGACTTTAAAACTGAATTTGTATCAAAATTGCTATCAGTTTACAACTTTGACTATTTAAAATAGAGTCCGGATCATGGGACTTCTGGTTTGAACGCATAGTTTGGACACAATTTCCCAACCGTCCATCACACTTAATCCAACGGTAGTACTTGCTGATGAGGTGTCGTTCTATTAGGCTTAAAAATTATACGGCTTTTATCCAAGCCGAGCGGAGCCGATGACCAACATATATCTTTGGAAACAAATCTATAGAAGCTCTTTATCCATATTAGACTCTTCTCCCTTTTACTTTGCTTCCAGATTGTTCATGAAATTGGGTTTATTGTTACGAATTCGTACTAGTATATGCGCAGGTATGATTTTCCTTAATATTATGTACTCTAATTGATGTATTGTTTCTTATTTGAAATAAGTTGAGCCCTAATTTTGGTCTTGATTTGAGTAAAATCTTAATTGGGTTTGAAAGTTGAGATGGGTATAATTAAGAGTTTGGTGAGATGATTTCAAAGTTGAGAAGGAATGGAAGATTGGGCTAATATGGAACTCTTAAAATCTTCCAAGGACATGGTGGAGAAGCCATGAGAGAAGCTCAAGACAACACACCTCTTGCTGCTCTGATGTTTGTTGAAAGTCCTGAAAGAAGAGTATATTTCTTAGTATTAATTACATCTTTATCTCTTTAATTTTCTGTTGTAGCTTGTGCTTGGGTTAATTATCATTATATGAACACTTAACCAAACCTTAGGACTGGCTAGAGTATATATTTCATCTCTAATTAGAAAGAAAATCACTTAGGGGTTGATTATGCTTGTCAAATAGTAACCTCTAACTAAGAATAGGACTAAAATCTTGATTTTAAAGTTAGTTAACAATTTTTATACTAATTCATAATATATCTGAAGTGGAAATAAATGGTACTATGCACTGAAGTTGGATCTTCCGTGTGAACATGTCAATGTTACAATATAGTTGGCAATTAAGTGGTATAATGCTTACGAGGCAAGTCAAGTTTCCATGATACTGACTCCCCCCCTGGTGAATGGAGATTTAGAGAATTGTGCATCATGAGGTCCACTAATATAGAGTCATGTTCTCTTTCAGGTGTTATCTCATGATGAAAAACGATCCTTATATGATAGGTATGGGGAGGCAGGGCTTAAAGGTGCTGGTGCAGGAATGGGGGTGAGTCCCTTTTCACGAAGGAATATATATTTGTTGAATTTTCTTGCATAAAGTTCATTATTCACTACTTCCAACAATTTCAGAGTGCACAAAGAAAACAGTAATATCGTAGGTTAGGAATATCCTAGCTCATGAATGTGTCATCTGAATTCTTTATCAAATGTGGATTAATGCGAACATTTCAATAGTTTGGGCATTTTTCTATGGTTTATTCTTTCTCGTTTTCTCGTTCTCCCTGTTTTCTGTAGCTATGGACTATAACACAACTAGGGATTAAATATTTCAGTAAATAGTTAGGTACTTATCAAGTGTTTGCTAGAAAATCAATTTTTATGGGTACCTAGATGGTGTCTTCTGTGGTTCTTTCAACATTTCACAAGATGATTGCGCAGTATTAGTTTCTTTCATCCACTCCACTGGTTTGTTAGTTATAAAATAGTTCTGATCATGTTTTTAAGTGGTAACAACTATTACGTACATGTATGTTTTTTTCACATGTATTTGTTGTCAAGTTGCTCATTATGTTGTACATGATATTAATGCCGTTTTACTTTTTACTGGCAGGCTATAGTCTTAACTCGAATGATTCATACTTCCTGGAAAATTGAGGTCATTTATGGGCGTAAATTGGTATTCTTTTTTCGGTATGTTCTTCATTTTCTAAACTACATTAATACTGACTTGGAGGAAAGTTTGCTAGATAATGTCATCATTGTACTGTTCTTAGTTAACTTTCCTTAAATGTGTTTTCGATATTAATACGTGGCGCAATGGTAGCGCGTCTGGCTCCAGGTCAGAAGGTTGCGTGTTCAATTCGCGTCAGATTCACACCTTTATCCTCTTGTTTAGGTGATGTTTTATCTTGGGAAGACATACAATAAGTAGAATCACATTTGGAATACTTAGATGATTGTCAAATAATCATAACATTTCCAAAATGTAGTCGAACTGAAATATCAAAATATTGTCAAACTGAAAAACATTTTAAGAAAAAGCATGTCCTATATAGTCACATAAACTAATCTCTCATCTGACTTCAATTGGTCGTCCATCAGTGAGTTTCCCGAGTTTGGGAATCACTATTGTATCCCACGTGAAACGGTATCCTCATTTCTGGAGTTTGTACCTACAGGAATATAAACACGGTTTGAATAGGAATTAATGATGCACAGAAAAGATAAGATTTTGTAATACTTACTTGGATCAGCGATTTTTAATTGCTCCATATCTACCTTTTTGGGGCAATTTCTTTTGTCGTGTGTTGTGTCTTGGCAAACTGAACATTTTCTTTTTTTGTTAGCGATGAGACGATTCAATCCCGACAATGAGTCTACCCGTACTACTAACTTTTCCTCTTCCTTTATCATCTTTGGGAGGTCTTCCTTTAGTTTGTGATATGTTAGGATTTTCAACAAATGGTTGATGCAACCGCCGAATTCTGTCATTATCTTCTTGAGGTTCACAATTGAGAACTTGTGAAGATCCATTATCTTTGCCCAACTTATTATGTTCATCCATGATTCTATCAAAAAGGTCTTTTACACCATCAATCGCCATTTTTTATAACTTATCTCGATTTTGATGCGATGCGAGGCCATTTGAGTAGATCTTCGACATAGATAACTTAGTTTATATGCAACTCGAGCAGTCGTAACCATCAGACTTCTCTGTTTCATCAACTCCTCTGAATGAGTTTGCTCCTTTCAACCATCTTTTTAAAATAAAGTGTGGCGGAATTTCATCAACCTCGAGCTTGCCGAGAACTTTAAGTATGTGTTTGCAAGGTAAGCCTTTAAATTTAAAGTATTGACACTCACAGTAGCCTTCATATGTATCGGGTTTTACCTTTACAATGAACTCTTGGAATCCACCAACTTTATATTTTACTAAATAAGTGTTGAACTCATCACCTCTATCTATTTCTTCTGACCTAAAACGTATAGACTTGAGCAATTGTTCGCGAAACTTTCCAAAGATATTCCGAGTGTATATTTCAGCAGCATGCTTTAATATTAAGTTCCTTTCGTCAATAATTCGTTTTGTATGCTCCGACACGTAATCTTCTTCAGTTTCTCTGTCAACAATTTTTTTTAGTGCTTGATCGTACCTAATAGCAAATTCTTTAAGATTGGTCTTTGACGAGACAAATTCGTTAAAAAATGCATTCACCCCTTGACTACGACCGGTTGTATTCATCCCAGCATAAAAAGTTCCACGATGGTATACAGGCACCCATGACTCACGAATCTCATATAAAGTTTTTATCCAATCATTGTTACTTAAACCAAACTCTTCTATCATGATGTTCCACTTCTCTTCAAAATCTTTGATTTTATAGGTATGATGGAGACATTTTTTCACATCTTTTTTAAATTTTGACTTTTTCAGGTAAACATGAGATAATTTCTCTCCAAATTTCTTTTTTATATGCCAAAGACATAAACGATGGCGAGTGTTTGGGAATACCTTCTTTATAGCAAAAGCCATGGCATCATCTTGGTCGGTTATTATAGCAGATGGATGTTTTCCTCCCATAGTTTCAAGCCAAATACTAAACAACCCTGAAAATGTTACTTTGGTCTCGTCCTGTAATAGTGCACATCCAAACTGTATGGTTTGATAGTGGTGATTCACCCCTGTAAATGGAGCAAACGGCATCTCATATTTGTTTGCCCGGTATGTAGTATCAAAGAAAACTACTTCTCCAAACTGGTCATATGACATTCGTGATCGAGCATCAACCCAGAAAAAATTTACTGCTCTGCCTTGTTCGTCAACTTGAACCGCATAAAAAAATTGTGGATTTTCAATTTGTTTCATCTGTAAATAATTGATGATCGATCGGGCATCGCCGACTTCCAAATTCTTATGCCTCACATTGCGTAAATGGTTCCAACAATCTCTTCGACTAAACCCTATCTCCGCACCACCAAAAATGGATGGGACTTTGAAAATTTGAATGTTTTCCCTATTGAATGCCTCTCATCGGATCTTTTGCACCGTCGGCATGCATCTATTAATGCGCATACGCTTCCTTTTGCTTGGTGATACAAATTTATGGTTGTGTTCATCTGAGAATATTGTTACTATCCATTTACTAAGTTCTTCGTCAAAAAGAAATTGAATCTTTGCCTTGCACTCAAACTTGATGGTACTGCAACTTCTCCCTTTTTTGTCTATTCCTTCGATGTTCTCTTCTTTCTTTTTATTTCCTTCGCGAGCACATACCATATCCTTCGCGAGCACATACCATATAAACTGATGTCACTTCGTCAATACCAACACGTGTTTTGTTTGTTGATCGAACCCTAACTGAAAAACCATTTCGTCGACCATATTCGGTATAATACTCATGTGCTTCTTCACGCGAATTGAAATGCATTCCTTCATATGGACTCTCCAAATTGCTCACATCATTTTTCCATTCGAAAAATCATTCACAACCTCAGTTTCATCACTCCGAACTTGATTATCACTACAAGTGAAAGCATTTGATGTGATATCTCATGATAATCGTAAGAAAGAAAGGGAAAATAACCGTAAGCAGCAAGAAGGGAACACTTCTTTATGATTGAGAAAGAAAAAAGAAGCTTGAAAATAGTTCTCCCGAAAACAAAATTTGGAATCAAGATAAAAAAAAATAAAGAAGAAGAAGAAGACGTGGTAGGTAAATCCGGGAAGTTACAGCGGAAAATAAGAAAATATAGTACATGTTTCCATATTTATCTAATCACGTTCTTAATTAGTTAACGGCTCGGCTCGGATACAAGTCGTTTAATGTTTTCTGCCTAAAAAAGAATGCCACCTCATTAGCAAGTACTACCGTTGGATTAAGTATAATGGACGGTTGGGAAATTGTGTCCAAACTGTGCGTTCAAACCAAGAGTCCCATGATCCGGACCCTTTAAAATACTTTTCAAAATCTCAAAACTTCAAATGCTTAACTTTATATTCCTACTACAAGATTGACAACCAGATAGCTTCAACACTGATTTGAAGGCTATACTTCACCATCCATGCCTTCATTTACTTACAAATAAGCTCTAATGATGTCCATTCGCCGGATGCTCAGCCCCTGTTTGTATGAAAGATGTCACTCAACATTCAAGTTGTCGTCTCACTCCATGACCATAACATGTATACCTCACATGAAAGAAAACAATAAACAGATCAATCTCAGCATTTACACAAATCCTCAAGTCCAAAACAACAACATAGTACAGTAAAAACTCCATATATTGATACTCCATATATTAATAAAAATTTTGGTCCCAACTTGTAAAATCATATAGAGAATAACCTCTGTATATTAATAACCTCTATATATTAATAATTTTGTGAGGTCCCAAGTGTATTAATATATGGAGTTGTTACTGTAATTGGCAGCATACAAATAACAACTCCCAAAGTAAACTACAACATATTCGAATGAACCAGCCGGAGGAAAGATACCTTGTGAAGAGAAACTAAACTAACAACAAAAATTAAATTTCCTAATCTAGACATGATTATGATCAACTTGAATGGTCATCAAAAGGAATATAGATACGTTTAATAATGATGCACTTTACTATATTATACACCCAAGGCAAGAAAACAACAGGAAGTAATATAGCTTAAATGGTCTCATTAGAATCCTTTGTACATTAACATCAAGAAGAAAAAATAAATCTACACTAATGAACGTTTAAGTATACTATTACTATCCCAGGAACCTCACACTTCAGTTACCGTACCAATGTATCGGCGTACCCTTTGACTCAATCTCAAACATCATTCTAAATCGCATTTCGAGTTAAACTTTGGTGTATATTGCTTTATTATACATATGGCTAAAGGAAATATAAATCATAAGGACTAGCCCTGTTAACAAAATAATCTCAAATATTGGTTTATTATACATCATGGAAGAGTTTTAAAATTGAAACTTACTTTCTGAGTTCGCGCGTTGTGCTCCTTCTCTGGATGCAGGTGCGCAAGATATCATAATCCTGACATGCTTGAACTTGAAATCTTGAATAGGGCGAATCAACATCCTGGATCAACAACAAATAACTTGCTCAAATCTCAAATGACAATTGCAATCAATACGTAATATCCTATATTAACTCTTAAACAAGCAAGTAAATGCAGTACTAATAAACATAGAAGCCCAACTCAAAGTAGAACATATATATGGGAAGAAGCACACCCACCATAGCAGGTTGAACAGTTGATACTACAGATTCCTCTTCATTCGATATCAAAATTCGCGGTCACTTCAGGGAAGTTACACAAGTACCAACGATTCGCACTTGTGCTCATTTTCCGGATGCAAGTGCATAAGATATCGTAATCCTAACGAGATTGAAATTGAAATTTAGAACGGGGAAAAAATCCAAACAATATGTAATATCATATATTAACTCCAGATGCAGGTGCATGAGCATGCTTCAACAACACACCTGATTCTCATGGAGTTGACATCTTTAACAAGAATATCAAGGATGGAGATAACTTAAATAACCATGATATCAACCCGGTTGACGCTGAACTTCACCATAGCTCTGATGTAACTATTAGCCAACCCAAGCTGAGCCTTACCCAAAACGGTGAGTTAAAAATAAAATGGTTTAAAAAAATCATCTATAACTGCACTAACCATATTAAGAAAAAAACAAAAAAAAACTTCGAGAGTGTTGGATTGAAGTTGCAAACCTTAAGGTCATTAATGAACCGTTCAAAATTAAAGTGGATGCGCGGAGAAGTTGAAGAATAGATTCATTGCTTCTTAGTTTCTTCAAAGATACCTACCCAATCTTTAAGCTCAGCAACTCCAAGGCTAAACTACGGCTTCTTTCCTTAACTTTGGATAGATTTACCTCCAAAACTCTTCAGTTATTAGAGTTGCAAAACCCAATAAACAACAAGCAATGAACTTAAAACTCCAAGCCACTGTACTCAAAATGCAGTATATACATAAAATTTTTTTACTAAACATAAGATTGATATGACCGATAATGGTGCAAAGGATATGAACTCACATAAATAAACTCCAGGATGGCAGAAACTGTTGGAATTTGTTCAATATTTCCTTCTAAGAACAGAAAGAAGGTCGTAACTCCAATGACTTTATGATAAAAGATTTGTGTCAGAATCTCTCCTAAGCCAGCAGATGTGCTAATCGTGATGCATATCAACACATAAATAGATAGAAAATAAAAAGAATAAGAAACTAGTTGTTGTAAATTTGAAATTTTTCATGAGATTCTTATTGGTACAAAATCCAGTGAATTCTCCGCCTCAATATATCCATACATACTTCGTTTCAGCATAATACATCACTCAAGGATGCATGATCCTTTTGCTTCCAGCCAAAAAATCCAAATTTTACCAACTCTAGGATATCATAATGAAGATGATAACATGGCCAATTAACACTTCAATTTAGAGCCAAACCCAACATTAAACAAAGTTTTCCTAAAGTTAGATTTACTTTTTCTCTGGGAAAATGCACAAATAACATAAGATTGTCACACACAGTGACACAATAATCAACAACACTAAGAGAAATTGCACATACTACAAGGACCTATGACCAACCTAACAAAAAGCACCACCACGCCAACAACAACAACATACATACAAAATGGCAGGAAACCCCCTTTTAAGCACAATTTTCATCCATTCATGAAAACCCATAACTGAAAACTGAGTTGAAAAGGTTAGAACCCGTACCAAAATTGAACAATTCAAATCAATCAAAAATGCCCGAATCCACATATTTAAACCATACATAGGCAAACACATCTAAAAAGAAAGAAAACCTAACTTGAAAAATTGAAATCAGAGGAAGTAATAATGTTTGTATACCTTAGAAGTTGTTTCTCATGAAGTTAGGGCTGCACATACTCGATGCGCCCGATTCTCCGATGAAACTAGGTCCATGTACACAGTGTTGACCGCATGCGAAATTTGAGGACCGGTACTGTACTTGTACACAGTGTTGTCACTGGTACTCGGCACCCGTGCAGTACAAGCCGATCTGGGTTTTTTACCCTGATTTGATACGTTTATCTGAGAGATCGAATATTTACAAAACTCAAACATTTTCAGAAGCTGGTTCTAAGAGAAACGAACATAGATACAATAAAAAAAAGTAGTTCGCATAGAGACGTAACAGAACTAGACAGAAAATGAATAGAGACATATACATAATTAAAATCCATCTTCAAAAACTGCATCTGCATCTTTACCAAAATCCATCAACCTCGATGCATTCTCATGTTCAGTCACCACCAACGTTTCCTCTCTTGCAATCAAGTTTAAATAAGAACACAAATCTCAAAAACATCAAATCGACCCTAAACTTCAGATTCTCATCCTTCCAGACCCTCCTATGAAACCCTAAATTCAGATTCATCATCAAATCAACTTCACAACATCAATTACTAATAACCATTTGCTCTACATCTATCATCAAATCACATAAACATGGAATCTCAGGGTCTAGCTGAAACAAATTGAATATTCACTGCAAAAATCAAACCAAATTAGCAAAATCAGATGACAAAAACAAAAATTAAAAAAAAAAATCATGGCTAAACAAAACCCAAATCAAAAGAGAATGAAAAACAAATCCAAATCAAAAGAGATAGAGAAATTAATTACCTGTACGTTGTTGTTTAATCAAACATGCAATTATAATAAGAGCTAACTCTAACATCCCTCTGTATCTTCAATTTCATCGATTTCCCATTAACTTCAACTTCCTCCAAAACCCTAACCTTCAATTTCAGAAACCCATTTGAAACGACCATTCAATCTGTTCTTCTAGGTTTCGATTGGAGTTCTTTAGAGATGGTTAAGAAGAATAAGCTAATGAGACTCGATTTGATTGGATTGAAATCTCGATTTGATTTCTTCACTCTCCAGATTTCAGTTGAGAAAAAAAGAAAAAGAGGCAGGAAAGAAAAAAAAAGATAAGAGTGAATGTTGATTTATGTTCGATAGTATTAGTATAAGATGAGAAACCTAATATGAACGGACAGGATTAAAAAAAGTCAAGATCTCAATGGATGACATTCACCGGTTATTTAAGTCCGGTTCCTGCCGGTACTAACCCCAGAACCAGTGTCTGTACCGGTCTACACCGGTTCCTAGTTTTCATTCCCGGTCCCTGTACCGGTTACTCCGGTACCGGTTCGGTTCTGGTCCGGTATTATCGGTTCCAGGCCGGTACAGGTCTTGTTGACCGGTTCTTGTGCAGCCCTACATGAAGTTATTCACCCAACCACAAGCCAAAATTTGGATGTTTCTAGGATTCTCTTTCCGAGATAGATACCCCTAAACAATGAATGATAAAACACGGAACAATGTTACAATCTACATAAAATTTAATGGAAAAATTATGATTTGCATAACAAAATTAACAACAAAAAGAAACCCATTGCTTGTATTTATACTAATTTTTTGGTAAGCTTAATCATTAAATCCAAAAGCCTTGATTTAGATCTACAAGGTCGAAAACGTCTTGATTTAATCATGTTCTTTCATTACCAAGAATATTTTGCATTGCATGCGGAGTTGGTGGATTCAAATCTTCCGTCGATGTACACGGATCTGAGATTTTCATAGAGGAAAACATGATTTCGAGTTAGTTAGGGGTTTCAACGATGAATTTGACTATAAGAAATAACAGAGAAGATGAGAGACCAAGATTGAGGCAGAGAATAACATTTAGGTTTTGGTTTAGATTTGCATTTTCTTTTCGAGTAAAAACTCAGATGCTGCGAGATTTCTGATGAGAGATAAGTGATAGAAGAGGGATACCAAGATAAGGAACAAAATCTGGGAAACTGGGACTATAGAAACTAGCTTCCTAACCAGACTTAATATAAACCTTCTAGAAGCTCCGTCTATTTACTAAACTGCCCCCTAGAATTACGTCTACCATGGAAGCAAGGTAGTCAGTATCGGTTGTATAGGCCGATATTAAAGGTTTTTATAGGATATAGGGAAAAATCTTTACGATATTGAAAATATCGAGCGTCGAAGGAGAAACGATAAAAACGCGTGTATCGTCATGTACGGACCGATATATCGGTTTCACTTGTACACAGATAATATAGGTTTCACTTGTACACTGATATATCACTAATGTATTTTGTCTTTTGATTATGACTTCTTGAACTAAAAGTTCAAGAAAGTAACCCACTAATTTTGGTAACTTCATATATGATTATGGTGGATGTAATTCTTGTAAATGTGATGTTGATGGGCTATGAGACATTCCAATGTTTGGTTTCGTTGTTGATAGTATAAGGCTCTAATCAACCACCTTTTATTTTGTAAGGTTGAAGTATGTTCACTACAATTATTATTTTCTATTATGGTTATATCAATATATTTTTTTTGTTTGATAAATAATAAATATTAAAAAATCCTAATGATGTATCGCCTATAAAAACAAATATTATCATTTGTATAGGTTTATATGACCCGACCGATACGATACCGATACACGATATTAACTACCTTGCATGGAAGCTTGATTTACTTTTTCTCATAAAAAGGACTTCCTTTGGAAGACTGATATATAAAGAAAGCCACGGGAAGTCTTATTTATAAATCTCAATCAGACTTAAAAAATCCATTTTTCACTAGTGAGTGGGGTGTCGATGATAGGTGTAGAATACACCGTTTTTACTATATAGAGTTTATGCTTTCTTTGCTATTTTTCTTGTGAATTATGTACTTTACGCGTGTTTTTGAGTTATTAGGTACTCTGGAGTCGCACGGAGGAAAAGAAGCGGAAATCATCCCAATTGGAGCACAAAGGCGAAGCTATCGGCGAAAGAACGAGGTCATTCCGGGTCCATATGAGAAGGTTGTAAGCAAAGTCAACAATTAAGCTTGTCAGTTCCCCAGGACTGACAAGCCAAAGATAATCTGAGGTGGCTCTTATCCAATTCTGGGCGCTAGAGCTAATGACCCTTCTTACATGGACCAAAAATTGAGAAAATGCATTTCCCAATTATTAGTTCTTCACCTGAAACCAGATCGAGAAGGAGAGAAACCGAGAGAAAGGGAGGAAGCGATCCACTGCTTTGTTGGTTCCGATACGGATCGATGTTGATGAGCTCTGGTGAAGACATAGAGAAGAAAAATGGTGAGAAAAGCAATGCTCACGCCACTAATTCAAGAAATTGAGAGACGGGTTGAAAAGAGAAGATCAGAACAGGTGTTGGTGATGATTCTGATGGTGAAGCTCAGGGAAGGAATGGGTTTGCTGTCAAGTTAAAGAGAGAGGAGCTATCTGAAGTTGACAGGAAATTGAGCTTGAGGTCAGATCGAATCCATCATCAGCTCAGTTAGCCGCTGCAAGCAACAGTAACAACCAAACCGAGGATGAGATCTAAGGTGTTAAGTAAACGAGTTGGTGGTTGTACTGGGAGGTGGGATTTTAAAGTGAGTACGAGTTGTTTGGTACTTAGTTCATATGGGTTCTATTGGTCTCGAGTTTGAGGTTGATTTGGGTTAATATCTTGAGTAATTGATGGAGTTTCAAGGCTAATTGAACCAGGGAAGATGATAATGGTGTTGCTGCTGGTATTTGAGTAATAAATGGATGAGAAACTGAGCTGTTTGGTGCTCTTGATTGTTATATCTGAATGGGTTTACATGGAAACTGGTTGATGTTGTTGGTCTGGTGGTATGAAGCTCAGGGCAAGTAGAAGGGAATGTAGCTGATGCTGGAAGCTGAGTTCTGATAGCACTGGTGGCCTGAATTGAAGTTGCACAAAGGGTGGAGATGTACCATGAATCACAGGGAAAGTTGGAGGAAGTGATGCTGAAATCAAAAGGAAGAGAAGACAATGGTGCTATAGTCCAAATATGTGACTCAGAATCTTTTGAGTTAAGTGCGTCATGGTTGGAGTTTGTTGTTGGTCTTGTGCAACAAGGGAGAAAGATGTGTGAACTCAGGGAGCTTGTTGGTGGCTCAGGGAAGAAGGGGGAGCTTGTTGGTGGCTCAGGAACAGGTGGAGTGTGACTTTGGCTGGTGCTGGTGGTGCATAAAAGCTGAGATGGAAATGGCAGGTTACATAGAATGGATTATTGGTATTGAGGCTTGTACACAGTGAGATGGTGGTGGTTCTGGTGGAGTCTGGTGCTGTTGGGAGCTGTAGCTCAGACTAGGAAAGGCATTGAAGCTGGTGCTGTGTTGTGACAGAGAATGGAGCAGTTTTAGTATGTCGTGAAACTGCAGGTGAGGTTGGCAGGTCAGGTGCAGTTCAGGGCTCGAGGTGAAGCTGGGACTGGTGATTAGGAAATTGCAGGGCATGGATGCAGCTGCTGTTGGAGTTGTTGCTATTGAGATATTTTTGGCAATGGCAGAGGCTGATGGCTTTGGTGTTGTAAGCAATGAATGAGTATACAGGGCAGGCCAGGCTGAGCTGATGCAATGCAGTGGTGGAATTGATGGCCAGTGATAGATACAGCTGGAACTGGTGGTTGTTGAATTCTTGAATGGAGCTACAGCTGCTGATACAAAGTATGGCAAAGCTGGTAGTGGAGATTGCAGGTTGTTGTGCTTGCCGGGAGCTGAGTTTGAGAGCTGGAAGGAAGCACATGGTGGATACTGCCGAGGAGGAGCCGGTGACATGAATTGAGCTGCAATCTACTAGCCGGTGATGTGCGGTGAAGGGTTGCATCTAAACTGAAGTGCATGGAGTGATATTGTTGTGAGTGAATTAACAGTGGGTTTGCAGTATATGCATGAGTCAGAGAGTGGTTTGAGCAAGTCAGTGGAAACTTCTTATGGGCTGGTACAGAGAATGCACATAAGGCAGATTGAATGGAGCACTGAGTTGAGCTACAAGAGTTGCAGATGGTTTGAAATTTAATAAGAAGGAATGCATAGCCATCATGGCTGGAGAGTGCTGCTGAAGCACAATGATTGTGCTTCATAGTTTGGCCAATGCAATGGCCTGACTCAATGATCTGACTCTGTTCTAACTCGTTCTGACTCAGCTGAGTCTTGACCCGGTTTTGACTCAGTGAGTTGACCGAGCTGATCCGGCCGTTCTGACCCGTTGACCGGTGACCGGGCGGACTTTGCCGGTCACCGGGGCTGTTTTCCGGCGACTTTCCGGCCGATTTCCGACCACAATACCAGAATTCCGACGACGATTTTTGGACATATTTTCTACATGGGTTTCTCTTTCTTGTGGGCTTGGTGGACTCTCATCTAATGGACTTTGAAGACTTGACCTAATTTTGGAAGGAGAGAAAGGCTATAAAAAGAGGAATTCTACAACTTTTGGAAATCATCTTATCTCATATATTTTTCTTGGAACTTTGGAGAGCGTTTTTGGGTTACACAACTAGGGTTTGCTTTTGTTCATCTTCTTCTTTATTCCTTTGATATTTTTGTGATGAACTCCATAGCTATGAGTAGCTAAATTCTTTATTATTGGTTAAGGATGTAGTCCGATTTCTAAAACTTGTGTTTGCTTTATGTATTAGTTTTCTCTCTTGTTTATCGTTCAATTCTCTGCGGTTTCTATGATCACATGATTGAAGTATTGTGATAGGATTATGGTGTTTGATTAGTTAAGTGGCCAATTAATTGAACTTGCATCTTAGTCCATAGCTATTTTAGGTTTTTCATCAAGCGATAACCTTGAATACAAGTAGCATGATATGTTTACGGTTTGTAGTGATACACTCTCGTAATCATATGTAGAGTTTGACCATTGTCCGAATTGTTTTGCGCAACGCATGACAATTGCATTGATTAGCCTATTTTCGAAACTTAATGCTCCTAGGAATTGAACTTGATTAGCGCAAGGCGTTAGGTTATTCTTTAGGAAGAATTCACATACGCAGCCCTAATGTGTGTGTTGATGAACTTGAGAAATTAATAGATTATCTTGCTTTCTTGATTCTCTAGGCTTTTGATAACACAAGAGATTAAATCGTAATTCTAGTCATATATGCACGCACATGTCTAAGTTTGAAGATGAATTCCTTGACCAATATCTCTCTCCATTGATTACTTTCTACAATTTACTTTGCTTTTAATTTGTTTTTATTGTTTAATTAGAAATAAGAAATCCCCCAATTGGTTACTTTAAGAAATTGATTACGAAATAACTACAATCGCCTCTCTGTGGATACGAACTCTTTCTTACCATATACTTCGTTCATATATTAGTGAGTAGGAAAGTGAATTATTTTTGTGTCGGTGACAACCGATCAAATTTTGGCGTCATTCTTGGGAGGCACACGGCTAGTTATTAAGTTTTTAGTTTCTTTTTACAATTTCTGCTTTCATCTTTGCTTTTTGTTTCTTGTCTTGGTTCTCACTTGGTTGCTAGAATTGTTTGCAGGTGCATAATCTCTGGCTTCTAAGGATTGGAATTATCCAAGGTGCGGGATAGCTACTCGACGAGGCACAATACTCCAACCAAGTCAAGACACAACGGACGAGCACGAGGAGGAAGTAGGAGAAGAGATTTTCCAACAACAAGAAGAAGGAAAAGAGGTTCCAATTGTAGAGGAAACACACGTGGAAGAACAAGGAGCAATGGGTGATGCAAATCGTTCACTCAAGGACTTAGCTTCTCATAGGCTTGATATACAACAGGGATGTATTCAAACGGACTCTACTTTTGAAATTAAACCGGGGTTGCTTAGAGAATTACCAAAGTTCCATGGCATGGTGAATGAAGATCCAAACAAATATCTTATGGACTTCCACACCATTGTCACGGCCATGCTCCCAGCGGATGTTGCAGCGGATGGTGCAATGTTGAAAGTTTTCCGTTTCTCTTTAATGGATAGCGCTAAGGATTGGTTGTTCTATTTACCTCCCGGGAAGTGTCACAACATGGAATGGGTTGAAGAAACTCTTTTAGAGAGATATTTTCCGCATCAAAGGCTACTCAAATTCGCAAGGAGATTTGTGGGATGAAGCAAAATGTGGGAGAATCTCTATATGAATGTTGGGAACGATATAAGAGATTGGTGGCAAGCTGCCCTCACCACCAATTTAGTGATGCTATGATCATTCAATATTTCTATGAAGGACTCCAATCAAGTGATAGGAATCTCCTCGACGCTGCGGGTGGTGGTGCACTAGTTAACAAGACGGTGGCACAAGCTAGAGAGTTGATTGAAAACATGGCAGCGAACTCACAACAATTTCTGAGTCGTGGTTCGGATGTGCTTCTAAGAAGGGTGAGTGAAGTGAGCGAGGTTGAAGAGCTTCGTCAACAAATGGGTAACATGAACGCAATGCTTCAACAAGTTGCAGCCGCGGTTATACCAAGTTCCTCTCAATCTTATGAAGATGAGCAAGCTAATGCGATCTTTCCAAATCAACAAAGACGGTATGATCCCTACTCCAACACTTACAATCCGGGATGGAGAGATCACCCCAATTTTAGCTATGCCAATAAGCAAGGAGCGATTCAACAACCTAGTTTCAACAACCCGAGTGGATTTCAACCTCAACAACAACAATTCCAACCGAGACAACAATTTCAACAACAACAACAACCTCAAACTATGGGGTCCAATATGGAGGAGTTCTTTGAAATCTTTTATGCAAAGAACGGAGAGTTCGGTTAAGGAGTTGCAAACTCAAGTTGGTTCTATGGCTATGGAGTTGAATCAATTAAAGGCACAAAATGGTGGGAAACTCCCTTCTCAACCTATCAACCCAAAAGAGGGTGTTAATGCAATTACATTGAGAAGTGGTACACAACTTGTGCAACCCGAAGTTGCTGATTCGGGCAAGGTGGAAACACCAAAGGAACCTGTTTTGGAGGAGAAAACCGAGGATTCTCTCCAAACTTCTGAGGTACCTATTTCTAACTCTAAAACTCCGGTTTCTACTTATGTTCCTCCTCTACCTTTCCCTCGCAGATTTGCAAGTTCTAAGAAGGCGGAACTAGAAAAGGAGATTTTAGACGTTCTTAAAAAGATCCATGTGAACATACCACTCATAGATGCAATCAAGCAAGTTCCAAAGTATGCAAAGGTGTTGAAGGACTTGTGTACCAATAAGCAAAGGCTCAAAGGTAATGAAGTGCTTAGTGTGGGGGAGAATGCTTCGGCAATCTTACAACATAAACTCCCACTTAAGTGCAAGGACCCGGGTAGCTTCGACATTCCCGTCACAATTGGTAACAAAACATTTAACAAAGCTATGTTGGACTTAGGTGCTTAGTTAATGTCATGCCTGCGTCTATGTACAATTCACTTGATCTTGGTCCTCTTAAAAAGGCTGGAATTGTGTTGCAATTAGCCGATCATTCTAATGTCTACCCAATGGGTATTGTTGAGGATGTTCTTGTGCAGGTTAATCAACTCGTATTTCCAGTGGACTTTTGCGTGTTAGAGATGGATGAAGGTTCACCGGACTCGTCTCTTCCATTGCTACTTGGGCGCCCCTTCATGAAAACGGCGAAAACCATAATTGATGTGGATAAGGGAACGCTAACTATGGAGTTTGATGGAGAAATAATACGTTTCAACATTTTCGAGACGATGAGATATCCTAGCGATGTCCACTCTTGTTTCTCCATTGATATGATGGACACATTGGCGCAACAAATGTTTGAGTTGAATGGTGTTGATACTTTGGAAACCGTGCTCACTACACCTATTGACAACGGTTATGCGTATAGTGATGAGATGAAAGAAACCATTGGTTCTCTTAACTCATTACCGGAAAAATCAGCAACTAAGAATATTTCATATGCTTCTTTACCTTGCAATAATGAGAAACTTGTGCCATCTATTGTTAAACCTCCAAGTTTAGAATTGAAACCTCTTCCAAGTCACTTAAAGTACTTGTACTTGGGTGACAACGAAGATTTACCCGTGATTGTTTCTAACGAGCTTAATGAATTACAGGAGCAAAAACTTCTAAGGGTGTTAAGGACGTACAAGACGGCCATAGGATGGACAATCGCCGATATCAAGGGTATTAGCCCTGCCGTTTGTATGCATAAGATCCGTGTGGAGGATGATTCAAAGCCTACAAGGGAAGCGCAACGTCGTTTGAATCCTCCCATGATGGAAGTGGTGAAAAAGGAGATACTCAAGCTTTTGGACGTGGGTGTTATCTACCCCATCTCCGATAGCAAGTGGGTAAGCCCAGGTACAAGTGGTACCAAAGAAATCGGGAGTAACGGTGGTGGAGAATGATAAGAATGAACTTGTCCCAACTCGTGTGCAAACCGGTTGGAGGGTTTGTATTGATTATAGAAAATTGAATGCCACCACTAGAAAAGATCACTTTCCTTTACCTTTTATTGATCAAATGCTTGAACGTTTATTTGGACACTCATACTATTGCTTTCTTGATGGCTATTCGGAGTTATAATCAGATTGTGATAGCAGGAGGATCAAGAGAAAACCACTTTCACTTGTCCTTTCGGTACTTTTGCTTATAGACGGATGCCTTTTGGCTTATGCAATGCTCCAGCTACTTTTCAAAGGTGTATGGTAAGTATCTTCTCGGAATATGTTGAAAACATAATCGAAGTGTTCATGGATGACTTTAGTGTCTTTGGTGATTCATTTGACCTTTGCTTGAACAATTTGTCTCTAATCCTTGAACGATGTGTTGAAACAAATCTTGTGCTAAATTGGGAGAAGTGCCATTTCATGGTAACTCATGGCATAGTTTTAGGCCATATAATATCTTCTAAAGGTTTGGAAGTCGATAAATCTAAGATAGACCTTATTCGTGCTCTAACCCCTCCCACTACGGTGAGGGAGATTCGTTCTTTTCTTGGTCATGCAGGTTTTATCGTAGATTCATCAAGGATTTTTCCAAAATAGCATCACCACTTTGTAACTTATTGCAAAAAGATGTGGTTTTTAACTTTGATGAGAAATGTATGGCGGCATTCAATCGTTTGAAAGAACTTTTGATCTCAGCCCCTATCATTAAACCACGGATTGGAGTAAGCCGTTTGAACTCATGTGTGATGCTAGTGATTATGCGGTTGGTGCGGTGCTTGGGCAACGTGTGGGGAGGCTTCCTCATGCTATTTATTATGCTTCTAGAACGTTAAATGAGGCTCAACAAAACTACACCACCACTGAAAAGGAGTTATTAGCCATTGTTTTTGCTTTAGAAAAGTTTCGCTCTTATCTAATTGGTACAAAAGTTGTTGTCTTTTCGATCATGCAAAGCACTTAGATACTTGCTTACAAAGAAAGAGGCGAAACCGAGGCTCATACGATGGATATTACTCTTGCAAGAGTTTGATATTGAAATCAAAGACAAGAAAGGAATTGAGAACACCGTTGCGGATCATTTGAGCCGACTTGCTGTGGACAAGGAGACTATCCCGTTGCGGGAAACTTTCAGGATGAGCAACTATTCTCCATTGCCTTTGGAGAACCATGGTACGCTGATATTGTTAATTACTTAGTGTCTAAACAAATCCCAAAGAACTTGTCTCGTCGAGAGGGACAAACTTAAGAAGATAGCAAACCAATACATATGGGATGATCCATACTTATGGAAGCATTGTAGTGACCAAGTAATACGTAGGTGTGTTCCCGAAATTGAATTTAATTCTATCTTGTCTTTTTGCCACTCATATGCTTGTGGAGGACATTTTGGGAGTAAGAGAACCGCTCTCAAGGTATTAGAATGTGGTTTCTTTTGGCCAACTTTGTTTAAGGATGCACATGCATTTTGTATCACATGTGATAGGTGTCAAAGAACCGGCAATCTAGGTGCTCGAAATCAAATGCCGCAAACTATTATTCAATTTGTGGAAGTTTTTGATGTTTGGGGAATTGATTTTATGGGCCCTTTTGTCAATTCTAATGGGAATTATTATATTTTGCTTGTTGTGGATTATGTCTCGAAATGGGTGGAAGCTAAGGCCACCCCAACTAATGTTTCTAAAGTTGTTTGATTTTGTGCAAGCTAATATATTTGCAAGGTTTGGAATTCCAAGGGCTATAATTAGCGATGGAGGTTCACACTTCAAAAACAGGTTTTGCAAAGCTTGTTAAGGAAATACAATGTGTCGCATAGGATTGCAACTCCCTACCATCCGCAAACTAATGGACAAGCCGAAGTTTCCAACCGAGAGGTGAAATCAATTCTTGAAAAGACGGTGAATCCCACAAGGAAAGATTGGAGCTCGCGACTTAATGATGCTTTGTGGGCGTATAGAACCGCATATAAAACACCTATTGGGATGTCTCCTTTTAGGATTGTGTATGGTAAACCTTGTCACTTACCCGTGGAAATTGAGCATAAGGCGTTTTGGGCTATTAAACAATGCAACATGGAGTTGGATGGGGCTGGAAAGCAAAGGAAGTTACAACTTCAAGAGCTAGAGGAGATTCGCAATGATGCATTTGAAAGCTCACGGATTTACAAGGAAAAGACGAAAGCTTTTCATGATAATATGATTTCTAAGAAACAATTTTGCATAGGGCAGAAAGTGCTTTTGTTTAATTCTTGTTTGCAATTATTTCCGGGTAAATTAAGGTCACGATGGATCGGACCTTTTATTGTGACTAATGTGTTTTCTCATGGTGCAGTGGAAATTCGTAGTTTAGCTACAGGTAATGAACTTAAAGTGAATGGGCACCGGTTGAAACCATATTATGAGAACTTCTCTTCGGAAATCGTGGAAGGAGTTAACCTTGTGGAAGTACTCCTCCGGAGGAGTCTTAGCAAACAAGGAGTACGTCGGGCCGTCGACTTTAAAACAAGCGCTTAGTGGGAGGCAACCCACCGGTTTTGTATCTTTATCCTTATCTTTTTACTTTTATGCATTTGCTTTTATCTTTATTTTCTTTGTTTTTACGTATTATTTGCGGAATTTCCCACCTTGGACTTTCTTTGGACGATTCACTTTTACATTGAGGACAATGTAAAGTTTAAGTGTGGGGGAGCATTTATATGTTTTAGTTTTCTCTTAAAAAAAAAAAAAAAAAAAAATCAGAAAAATAGAAAAAACAGAAAAATTTGTGCTTTTTGAACTCCGAAATCTAGAATTTGTGCCTTTAGGATGACACCATTAGTGGATGGAACCATTTTGAATGCAGGAGTTGAGGAACCAATTAACTAAAAGGGGACGAACATAGCTCAGAAGTCATAAATACCATGATAGTTGTTACCATATCTCGGAATATCACCATATCGCATTCTATTTTTATTTTTCCATATTTATCTATTGTTCTCTAAGTGCTTTGGTGGGTCACTAAAAATCGACGTGTTATTACTGCTAGGATGAAATAGAGTGATTGAGTTACTAAAAAAAAAAAAAAAAAAAAAAAAAAAAAAAAAAAAAAAAAAAAAAAAAAAACCGACCAATTAGACCAAAACGGAAAAAAAAGACACTTGGGAATAAAATTATGTGTGAAACGTAGTCCCTGTCTCCGTCGCCTAAACAAGCGTGGAATGCAGGATCCAAGGCAACTATCATGTACTTGCTGACAAGAAGCATGCGCTTGGATCCAAAAGATCTAATCATGCCGTCTAAAAAAAATTTGGATCCAGTTTGATCCAATCATCTAAAAAAAAAAGAAAAAAGAATTAATATTGTGTTGAATAAAGTCACTTTTGGTTCCCTTGTATATGCCAATTGATTTGATGTAGCATTCAACACCGAAGTAGCTCAATCCAATAGGATTAGGTTCATCTTAGCGGTGACCTTGCATGGATATGGGAAACATCGAACACTTGTGAATATCCGCCAACATCTACATCTTTATCCATCTTCTTAATCTTTCATTGTGATTGTGGTTTGTTAGTTTCGAGTATTGTGGCTTGTTCAACTATCTAATTAGAGTTTATTTACTAATATTTGAATTGAATTTGCAAGGTACCGCCTCCCGTAGTCATTTTGGACTCAGTCATTGATTTGTCACGAATAGACGGAGTTTGAAATATAGGTTTTGTAGGTATATCTCTAGTAAACCTTCACGAGACTATAACTCGTCCACTAGGGACACCTAGGGGTTTAAAGGCTTGTTATTTATGCTAAAAGTGACCGTAGCCTCGACGACACGGAGTTGTTATATTTTATTGTTTCGTTTGATTTGCTCGAGGACTAGCAAAGTCTAAGTGTGGGGGAATCGATAGGTGTAGAATACACCGTTTTTACTATATAGAGTTTATGCTTTCTTTGCTATTTTTCTTGTGAATTATGTACTTTACGCGTGTTTTTGAGTTATTAGGTACTGGAGTCGCACGGAGGAAAAGAAGCGGAAATCATCCCAATTGGAGCAAAAGGCGAAGCTATCGAGCGAAAGAACGAGGTCATTAGGGTCCATATGAGAAGGTTGTAAGCAAAGTCAACAATTAAGCTTGTCAGTTCCCCAGGACTGACAAGCCAAAGATAAACCGAGGTGGCTCTTATCCAATTCTGGGCGCTAGAGCTAATGACCCTTCTTACATGGACCAAAAAATTGAGAAAATGCATTTCCCAATTATTAGTTCTTCACCTGAAACCAGATCGAGAAGGAGAGAAACCGAGAGAAAGGGAGGAAGCAGTCACTGCTGCTGTTGGTTCCGATACCAGATCGATGTTGATGAGCTCCTGGTGAAGACATAGAGAAGAAAAATGGTGAGAAAAGCAGCTGCTACTGCCACTAATTCAAGAAATTGAGAGACGGGTTGAAAAGAGAAGATCAGAACAGGTGTTGGTGATGATTCTGATGGTGAAGCTCAGGGAAGGAATGGGTTTGCTGTCAAGTTAAAAGAGAGGAGCTATCTGAAGTTGACGGGAAATTGAGCTTGAGGTCGATCGAATCCATCATCACTCGATTAGCAGCCGCAAGCAAGCAAATAACAACCACAGTAGAGGATGAGATCTAAGGCTGTTAAGTAAACTTTCGAGTTGGTGGTTTATGCGGTGGGATTTTGGGGCTGAGTACGAGTTGTTTGGTACTTAGTTCATATGGGTTCTATTGGTCTGAGTTTGAGGTTGATTTGGGTTAATAATACTGAGTAATTGATGGAGTTTCAAGGCTAATTGAACCAGGGAAGATGATAATGGTGTTGCTGCTGGTATTTGAGTAATAAATGGATGAGAAACTGAGCTGTTTGGTGCTCTTGATTGTTATATCTGAATGGGTTTACATGGGGCTGGTTGATGTTGTTGATCGGTGGTATGAAGCTCAGGGCAAGTAGAAGGGAATGTAGCTGATGCTGGAAGCTGAGTTCTGATAGCACTGGTGGCCTGAATTGAAGTTGCACAAAGGGTGGAGATGTACCATGAATCACAGGGAAAGTTGGAGGAAGTGATGCTGAAATCAAAAGGAAGAGAAGACAATGGTGCTATAGTCCAAATATGTGACTCAGAATCTTTTGAGTTAGTGCAGGTTGGAGTTTGACTGTTGGTGCTGTGCAACAAGGGAGAAAGATGTGTGAACTCAGGGAGCTTGTTGGTGGCTCAGGGAAGAAGGCAGGAGCAGCAACAGGTGGAGTGTGACTTTGGCTGGTGCTGGTGGTGCATAAAAGCTGAGATGGAAATGGCAGGTTACATAGAATGGATTATTGGTATTGAGGCTTGTACACAGTGAGATGGTGGTGGTTCTGGTGGAGTGCAGTGTTGTTGGGAGCTGTAGCTCAGATTAGGAAAGGCATTGAAGCTGGTGCTGTGTTGTGACAGAGAATGGAGCAGTTTTAGTATGTCGTGAAACTGCAGGTGAGGTTGGCAGAGTCGAGTGCGATTCGGGACTCGAGGTGAAGCTGGGATTTGGTGATTAGGAAATTGCGGGGCATGGATGCAAATTCTTTGTTGGAGTTGTTGCTATTGAGATATTTTTGGCAATGGCAGAGGCTGATGGCTTTGGTGTTGGTAAGCAATGAATGAGTATACAGGGCAGGCCAGGCTGAGCTGATGCAATGCAGTGGTGGAATTGATGGCCAGTGATAGATACAGCTGGAACTGGTGGTTGTTGAATTCTTGAATGGAGCTCTTGTTCTTGATACAAAGTATGGCAAAGTGGTAGTGGAGATTGCAGGTTGTTGTGCTTGCCGGGAGCTGAGTTTGAGAGCTGGAAGGAAGCACATGGTGGATACAGGCTGAGGAGGAGCTGGTGACATGAATTGAGCTGCAATCTACTAGCCGGTGATGTGCAGTGAAGGGTTGCATCTAAACTGAAGTGCATGGAGTGATATTGTTGTGAGCTGAATTAACAGTGGGTTTGCAGTATATGCATGAGTCAGAGAGTGGTTTGAGCAAGTCAGTGGAAACTTCTTATGGGCTGGTACAGAGAATGCACATAAGGCAGATTGAATGGAGCACTGAGTTGAGCTACAAGAGTTGCAGATGGTTTGAAATTTAATAAGAAGGAATGCATAGCCATCATGGCTGGAGAGTGCTGCTGAAGCACAATCATTGTGCTTCATAGTTTGGCCAATGCAATGGCCTTGACTCAATGATCTGACTCTGTTCTAACTCGTTCGACTGGTGAGTCTTGACCGGATTTTGACTCGGTGAGTTGACCGAGCTGATCCGCCCGTTCGACCCGTTGACCGGTGACCAAGGCGGACTTTGCCGAGTGGCCGGGCTGTTTTCGGCGACTTTCGGCCGATTTCCGACCACAATACCAGAATTCCGACGACGATTTTTGGACATATTTTCTACATGGGTTTCTCTTTCTTGTGGGCTTGGTGGACTCTCATCTAATGGACTTTGAAGACTTGACCTAATTTTGGAAGGAGAGAAAGGCTATAAAAGAGGAATTCTACAACTTTTGGAAATCATCTTATCTCATATCTTTTTCTTGGAACTTTGGAGAGCGTTTTTGGGTTACACAACTAGGGTTTGCTTTTGTTCATCTTCTTCTTTATTCCTTTGATATTTTTGTGATGAACTCCATAGCTATGAGTAGCTAAATTCTTTATTATTGGTTAAGGATGTAGTCCGATTTCTAAAACTTGTGTTTGCTTTATGTATTAGTTTTCTCTCTTGTTTATCGTTCAATTCTCTGCGGTTTCTATGATCACATGATTGAAGTATTGTGATAGGATTATGGTGTTTGATTAGTTAAGTGGCCAATTAATTGAACTTGCATCTTAGTCCATAGCTATTTTAGGGTTTTTCATCAAGCGATAACCTTGAATACAAGTAGCATGATATGTTTACGGTTTGTAGTGATACACTCTCGTAATCATATGTAGAGTTTGACCATTGTCCGAATTGTTTTGCATAACGCATGACAATTGCATTGATTAGCCTATTTACGAAACTTAATGCTCCTAGGAATTGAACTTGATTAGCGCAAGGCGTTAGGTTATTCTTTAGGAAGAATTCACATACGCAGCCCTAATGTGTGTGTTGATGAACTTGAGAAATTAATAGATTATCTTGCTTTCTTGATTCTCTAGGCTTTTGATAACACAAGAGATTAAATCGTAATTCTAGTCATATACGCACGCACATGTCTAAGTTTGAAGATGAATTCCTTGACCAATATCTCTCTCCATTGATTACTTTCTACAATTTACTTTGCTTTTAATTTGTTTTTATTGTTTAATTAGAAATAAGAAATCCCCCCAATTGGTTACTTTAAGAAATTGATTACGAAATAACTACAATAGCCTCTCTGTGGATACGAACTCTTTCTTACCATATACTTCGTTCATATATTAGTGAGTAGGAAAGTGAATTATTTTTGTGTCGGCTGACAACCGATCAGTCGATAGCAGTATTGGTTCCTACATGACCCTAAAATTGAGAGGATTTATTTCTCAATCATTCGCTTTCACTCCTTAAATCAGAGGAGAAACCATGGCTGTTGCTACTGAGAGTTAGATCGAAAAATGAAGATGTCAGGGTCTGTGATGAGATTAGAGTGTTGTTTCCAGTAAGAGAAGATCTGTTGTTAACTATGGGTTTCTGTGGCTGTTAATTGAAGCAAAGAATCAACAACCCAGAGAAGAACATGGAAAAATTAGGGTTTCAAAGGAAGGAATTGAAGACATCAGTAGTGGGTTTGTTTGATATCAAGACAAGGAAGACTATTGCTGGCACCAGTTTGCTGTAGAATTAATGGGTTGGATCGATTTGATGGTATTTTGTGGCAGAGATGAGATGAATCTGTGTGGGTTTGTCTCAGAAGAGGTTTAAACATCAACGATATTACAAGGAAGTTGTGAAGGTCGGGTTTGATCTTGAAGTGATTACAGAAGATGTGAGAGCCTCTGGCAGATTTGGTAATTGGTGTTGCTGTGTTCTGAGTTTGGAATGAGTTGCAGCTGCAGTACGGCACTGGAAGACTGGTAATTGTTTTATGCAGAGTCTTGCAGCTGCAAGTGATGGTCTATGATGCAGTGGTGGTGTTTGTGTTTGCTGCCAGGGATTTAGTGGATGTTGTTGAGGTGATAGAGTACAGAGAAGAAGGGGTTATGTGTTGCTGAAACTAATTGGGTTTGCTGCGATGAAGGTAGGGTCTGGTGCAAGTGGAGAAATGAAATGAAATAGATGTTGCTGGCTGAGTTAGAGTGAGTTGAATGGTTCAAAGGCAGCAGTGTTTTGAATTTGATAGAGATAATGCTGAGTTATGGAGATTGTGGGTGTATTGAGTCTGTGCATTGCAGGAAGTGTGCAGGCGATGCAACAATGAGTTTTGCACTGAAATGTATCTTCTTGTTGGGTCGGATGCGAAGAACAAGAAGTTCTTTGCCAGTATTGGAGTTGTAAACGAGTCGCCAAGAGAACGGATGAATGCAAGAACGGATGCAGTGATGCTGGGATGTTAAGAAGAATGGGTACAGGTTCAGTTCCTATTTGGTGTGAGCTACAGATGGTGGTGCAATGGCTTTGGTACGATCAAAGCTAATATGAACTGGGTATATGTGTGTGGATTGAGCTTGTTTGAATGGATGAATGTAATGTGCAGGGAAGATATCATTGTTGTTGTGGCATGGAGGTATCAGTGAAGATTAGAATGCTTCAACAGAGGAGTATAATGTCAGTCCCATGGGACTGACAGTGGAACCGAGTTGACTCAATCCAGTGAGACAGGTGACCTGACTCAGACCCGGTTAGATGGAATTGGACATGGGTTTGGCTGATGGGTGTTTTAGGAGTCAACTTTTGGCAGAAGATGGGTGTGACCTAAGTTACGAAATACGGGAGGCAGAGAAAGATATAAAAAGAAACACAAATATCAGGATCGGGAACTCTTTTTCTACTTTTGTTCTAGGGTTTGTGAACATGATAGTGTTTATGGGTGAAAACTATTCCTGCAGAATTTGGTAATTTGGGGTGTGTGGAAGAGGAATGAATCTAAACCTTAAACAAATACACTGCGCGGTGAGTGCTTGTAGATTCGAGAGATCAATCTGTGCAAGTCCGGCCTAAACCAAGAAATGGCCGTTCCAGACTTGTTTCGGTCACAAAGTGAAGGAGATGGGGTTGATCTTAGGGAGGGAAGCGAAGAAGGTGTTGAGATTGTGAAGGTATAGACTTGCTTATGACTTGCAACAGGAAAGTGAACAAGCTTACGATTGGTGTAAGCAGGCTCTGGGTGTTTTCTTGTTGTTTTTTCCTCTCTTGTTCCTCTCTTGTTTGGAAATAGGGCGGAGAACCTATTTATACAAGTCATTGAGTCTTATTCACGTCTCTCGTGGGAAGTGGAGGAAGTGGAGTGATGGAGTAGTGGAGTTGTGCGTTGGTGATACACGACCAGCCTTGCCCACTTCTCCTGTTCATCTCTAACCGTCCATGACTTCCTAACACGTTCTTGTGATGGCGCGTTGCACGCTGCACGTTGTAAACCGCCAGACCAATACCCCAGTATGTATCCCCCAGTTTGTGACATGACTGATGTCTGGAATGTGTGGATCGTGGATCCACGAAAGATAGCATGTAATGCTGAATTGAATAACTGCGTTATTCAGGAAGTTGATACTTGTAAGGTATCGTGTGTGTTTTATGCAGGTATTGCATCATGGTGTGATGAAGTGATGGGTAATGACGCCTCACTGACCAATTAACTCCTGACCAGGGATGTATAACCAAGCTGGTGAAGTTGGACGGATGAGATGATCTTTGAGACACTCATCTGCGACCGTTGATGAAGTTAGGGTTTTGAAGAGGTGCGCAGGCATCACTCTTCAGCTTGGTCGAAACCAAGCATGGGATACAACTTTGGCCTAACCGACCATACATGCGTGTAGATGGCATGATGATGTAGGCGCCTGTACCCCATTACCTCACGAAAGTACGATCTGGGTCACTCAATTCATCCGGTGAAATCAAGTGGTCGAGATCAATTTGCGATAAAAACTAGTGCCGCAAGGGCCGCACGTCACGCCCTCTTCAGGCGCACGTTCCAAGACGACCAATCTTGATCGGACTTGGCCGATTGGCACGGTGTGAAGGTGGTAGGCTGGTGTTCACGCATATACCCGAATATCCCATGAAAACGTGATCCGAGCCATCCAAATCGTCCGGCGAAGTTGAGTGGTCGAGATCGGTTGTGGTTTGGGAGGTGTGGCCACGCTAGTTTTGGCGCGCGTTTTGGATTACCCCAGGCATGATATGCCTTGGCCGACCACGTGAGTAGGTAGATGGGCCCACGGTGGTCATGCTTTGGTATGACCGGACTGTTTAATCTAATCGGGGACCCTCCATTCGTGTAGGAGAAGATGGACGCTCATGATGCTCAAAACCCTAATTTTGGGTTTCAAAGCCGTGCGTCATCTCTTGTTTGGGCGACGATTTTGTCACGACAAAACATGGTTGGTCTTGACCGATTGGTCAAGTGTGTAGGCGGGCCCACGGTGATCGTGTTGACATGCTCGGGGCCCTTTGAATCTACATCTACACCCTCCATCTATACCTGTGAAGATGGATGGTTGAGACCGCTTTTGACACATGTAATATGCCGCAAACCCTAATTTAGGGTTTTCCGTCCATAATGCTTGGTATGAACGTTTTTGGCAAGCTAGGCCAATGGCCGACCATGCGGGGTCGGCAGTGGGTATTCCATACCGCTTGGGGTGATGGAATTGATCCGGGTCATCCAATCATGCTTATGGAGTTGGATGATCTGCGATCATATCCGGACCGATACTGGTCAGTCCGCAGTGGGATATTCCATACCGCTTGGGGGTGATGGAATTGATCCGGGTCATCCAATCATGCTTATGGAGTTGGATGATCGCGATCATATCCGACTGATATGGTCAGTCCGGATGCTCAATCGGGCTAGTATAACACACCGAGAGGGGCTCAATCGGGCTAGTATAACACACCGAGAGTCGGCCGTACGGGTATTTCGTACATGGTTTCATTATAGTGCTTGGAGGTTCGTGTTACTCTGTAAGAGTAACACTCAGTCGTCATGCCACACTGATAATGAGTACAGGAAATACAAGGCTGATATGAAATTCACAGGATGGGATTGTTGCCACATGCTCCAACCTGGAGGAATTTCATGTATTCATAGAATTGGATTGTTGCCACATGCTCCATTCTTGGTGAATTAAGTGAGGAAGTATCCAACACTTATAAATGGCTTTATCTTTTACAAGATGTCAGCGCATAATTTTTTCCGTTTTTTTACAAATTTAACCTTAAACGAAAATCCACCATCAATATTAAGTCCCCTGCCTAGCACGTAATGGTTACACCATTGTGGGGTAGGCAT
Organism: Papaver armeniacum; assembly: GCA_023531295.1. Classification (NCBI taxonomy): domain Eukaryota; kingdom Viridiplantae; phylum Streptophyta; class Magnoliopsida; order Ranunculales; family Papaveraceae; genus Papaver; species Papaver armeniacum. The sequence continues at coordinate 61,356 of JAJJWW010011111.1, forward strand.
GAGATGGTGACAGTTAAAGACAAAGCTTATGAGACAAAGTTAGATGTTACTGGGAGAGGCGGGTCATCATCGTCCTTGGAGCATGTCACGTTCAAGAGGCGTCCAGCGAGTGTTCCCCAGCATGATGTCGGTCTTGCTCGCTTCGATGGAATGTTACGCCTGTGTTTCGTTGTGGGGCTACTGCACCTGCTTGATCGAATGTGGGCTTGATGTGCCTGTTTTGGTTAATCGTGGGTGCGCTGCGTCTTGTGTGCTCAAATGTAAATGTGGGTCCTGTAGAAAGCATTGAAGCAGCTTCTGGAGCAGGCCCGGGAGAGCGTTGAAGTGTTGGAGTTGGAACGCCTTCTTATGGAGAGAGAGCTTTGATTGGGGACGGATGTCTGTTTCGACCAATCTGGGGCTGGGATCAAGTGGTACCTGCCGCGTGCCTGACTGAACGTCGACCCTGTGTTTCGACTGAAAACCGGCCCTGCTGCGTGTGCCGGACTTGTTACTTGATGAACACCGGACTTGAAACTTGAGCAATACCGGACTAGAAGATTGATCAATACCAGACTTGAAAACTTGAGTTATACCGGACTAGAAGCTTGATCAATACCAGACTTGAAAACTTGTACCGGACTTCAAACTTGTACCGGACTTCAAACTTATACCGGACTTGAAATTTGTACCGAACTTGAAACTTGTACCGGACTTGAAATTTGTGCCGGACTTGAAATTTGTGTCGGACTTGAAACTTGAGTGATACTGGTGTTTGGACCCAATCCCAGCTTTTGTGCATTTCAACGTGAGTTGTGTCTTGTCATGCGTGACTACACATCTCGCGCATTTTTATACAAGTACTGACTCATGTCTTTTATTGTAGAATAAAGAAAAGAACTCCTGTTGATATGTCTTCTGGAGATAATGCTGGTGCCAAGTCAGGAGGTGTTGACAGCTTCAAAGATATGCCGAACATTGATGATGAGTTGTTCACCGCGCCCTTTCAACTATATGAAAATATCCGTTCCACAGGATAACCCTCTTTCTATCGACTTCAGGGTTTTTCATGCTCCGCTGGGTCCTCATGAAGGATGGATGAGACGTATGTTGAGCAATGAGTACATCAAAGATAACTTGACCAGAGCGCAGATTATTGATGTAGCTTGAGTGTTGAAACGACTCGAGAGGATGTTAAAGTGGCTTCAGTGCGAACGTTGAGGTGGATCTGGAGAGTGTTGAAGCAGGATTCTCGCGAACAGGGGTCGGGAGAGAGCATTGAGGCGGCTCTTGAATAGACCATTGAAGCGCCTTCCTGCTGGAGGGAGCGTTGAAGAGGTTCGATTTACCCTTGTGAATTCCATGATTCTTGACTGACCATCTTTCTCGTGTTGAAGAAGTCCTTGACTGACGGTGAAGGAACTTCATGCTGAGCCTCAGTCCCCAAGCATGGTTTACATGGTTTGTTCGTAGTGGTTGTTGTCGAGCCAGATATGGAATATCTTGGACATTGTTTCATCATTGTGGGAGTCGTGCATGTGGTACTGGAGTTGGATTTGACGGACGCGCAGGATGTTGTATCTCGGTGGTTTTCCTCTTGCTTGCTTCAGTGGAACCGCTTACATGAAGGTGAAGGTTGTATCTTTCTTTGGTGAGATATATGTCCCTACAAACATTATGAGTCTTTTCATTATCGGCAGGCCTGGTTCTTTCTATAGGGGCATATGTTGTTGTATATGAGCGTTCAACAGCTCCAGAGGATGACCAAAAGCGCAGATTCTCCAATATAACATGATAGATAGGTACCACTGTCTGATAAAGTGACTCGCCCGAATCTTGTTCGACCACTGCCTGATAGAGTGACTCGCCCGGATCTTGCTCGATATGACGCGTGGACATCGTTATCTTCTTGAGGCTGTTCCCTTGAGGTATCGACTCCAGTGGAAGATTGCCAGAGCCGTTGATACGTTGCACCGACATTCTTTAAACTAAATGGCAGTATGGTATAATAAAAATATTTCCGAGAGGAGTTCGAAAAGCTATCTTACTTGCGTCATGCTCGTACATCCTTATCTGGTTGTAGCCGCTACATCTATCCATGGAGGAGAACATGTCATGTCCGCTGGTTGCATCTACTAACATGTCGATGTTAGGTCGAGGAGGATCGTTTTTGGAGCAGCACCTGTTCAAGTCGCTGAAGTCTATGCAACACCTGATCTCACGTCTGAATTGCCTTGGAGGATTTTTGACCATCTTGGATCGGAGATTGTATGAATGCTTACACAAGGTCGAGCTGATGGAGATAGGCCTAGGAGATTCCTCATCGTCGAGCTCGTCAGTTGTGAAGTTGGTACCATCTTGCAGCTGTCGTGGAGCGTCTAGCACTTCTTCTTGTGTTTCTTCGTTCTTGCAGCATTCAATTGGGCGGAGAGACTGGGTGCTAGTCTCTCCTGCTAATTGCTAACAGCGGCGCCGGTATATCGTCTTCCCCTTATGATCACGGCTTGCCTCGAAAGAGCGTCCCCTTTTGGTGTGAGCATGAGCTGAAGTTTCACCGGATAGAGATGGACGCCTCGTCAGGAAAGATGCGTCGTGGTGCTTAGCCTCCAGTGATGCAAGTCGGTCTTCTTCCTGGATTGAAGCCCACGTGGGTAGTGGGGTGCACAGGACTTCGTCTGACCTTCCCTGCGGAGTTTCTTTTGGCTCGAACAGTTCCACTCCGCATATCGGTGCATACGGAGACAATGATGCAGGAATACAGATGACTTCCTCATTTAGCATGGTCTTCAGGCACTGGTGATATGTTGAAGGGATGACCTTATTGTCATGAAGCCATGGTCTCCTCGTATGTGTTGGTATGGTTTCCTTCGAAGTCCGTCATCGTGGTGGGCTGCCGTACAATCTTGCATGGGCTAACCTTGGCTGTCCTGAGAGTCTTGAGAGTAATCACATTAGAAGATGTTCCTGTGTCGACGAGGGCCCTCCTGAACTTTGAACCCTTGATGCGTGCAGTAACATGTAGGGCCCGGTTGTGACCTTCCTCTGCCATCATGTCGTCTTCCGTGAATGTAACATTATTTACAGATGTTTCCGATGCAGTCGAAACTTCTGGACGAGGAGGAGTCAGGTGTACGTCCAGAGCTATTTTATTGACTGCAGCAAACGTCTCTGCTCATTGATTCTTTGAGAGGTGCAAGAGTTCATACAAGTTTTCCACTAGAGATGCCGCTTCCTGATCCACCGTTCTCTGGTTCGTAGTGAAACCATTGACTTGAGGAGGATCGTTGTGAGGATCAGTCCCCAGTGTAGGAGTCTCCATGACAGGACCGCTCATATCTGATGTCGCTTCTTTGATCAGGTCCATGTAGGTCCGCTCCACTGAAGTACCTTTTCCGGTGCGTTGAATGCATTCCTTGTTGGCTCCAGGGGTTGTTGCGGGTCTTGTGGAAATCGATAATGTCTTAAGAAAAGTGAGTACCTCTTTCTGAGTTGCGGCCCTATCCGTTTGAGTCTTAGCAAGAACTTCCTGTTTCTCCATCAAGTCTGCAATGGTAATGGACGGTGGTCCTCCCCTCGTTCCTCCGGCTCCTCGTCCTAATGCAGAAATGAAATTTGTTGCTCTGGTGACCACTGGAGGCGTTACGCTTGAGGAGATGCCGATATTCGCGGCTGCTCTGGCTCTTGTGATGGGAGGTGTTACACTTACTGGAACATCTCCTGCTACGCTGGCACTGGTGGTAGAAGTGACGGCTCCATAAGATGTAATGACCACGGTAGCTTCTTGTGGTACATCGACACCGGAGTGTTATCCACACTAGCTCTATCGGAATTGATTCTTTGATCCGCACTGAGTTCCACCATCTTGAAATGAATTGTTGATTGAATTGGTTCTAAGATCTACCCTTTTGAAATTGATGAAATTGAATCGGATTTCGAAGAAACTGACTTTACAACCGAGAGATTAACCTCCCACTGTGGTCGCCAATTGTTTATGGGTAAAAACTATTCCTGCAGAATTTGGTAATTTGGGGTGTGTGGATGAGGAATGAATCTAAACCTTAAACAAATGCACTGCACAGTGAGTGCTTGTAGATTCGAGAGATCAATCTGTGCAAGTCCGGCCTAAACCAAGAAATGGTCATTCCAGACTTGTTTCGGTCACAAAGTGAAGGAGATGGGGTTGATCTTAGGGAGGGAAGCGAAGAAGGTGTTGAGATTGTGAAGGTGTAGACTTGCTTATGACTTGTAACAGGAAAGTGAACAAGCTTACGATTGGTGTAAGCAGGCTCTGGGTGTTTTCTTGTTGTTTTTTCCTCTCCTGTTCCTCTCTAGTTCCTCTGTTGTTTGGAAATAGGGCGGAGAACCTATTTATACAAGTCATTGAGTCTTATTCACGTCTCTCGTGGGAAGTGGAGGAAGTGGAGTGATGGAGTAGTGGAGTTGTGCGTTGGTGATACACGACCAGCCTTGCCCACTTTTCATGTTCATCTCTAACCGTCCATGACTTCCTAACACGTTCTTGTGATGGCGCATTGCACTTGCACTTTGTAAACCGCCGCACCAATACCCCAGTATGTATCCCCCAGTTTGTGACATGATTGATGTTCGGAATGTGTGGATCGTGGATCCACGAAAGATAGCATGTAATGCTGAATTGAATAACTGCGTTATTCAGGAAGTTGATACTTGTAAGGTATCGTGTGTGTTTTATGCAGGTACTGCATCATGGTGTGGTGAAGTGATGGGTAATGACACCTCGCTGACCAATTAACTCCTGACCAGGGTTGTATAACCAAGCTGGTGAAGTTGGACGGATGAGATGATCTTTGAGACACTCATCTGCGACCGATTGATGAAGTTAGGGTTTTGAAGAGGTGCGCATGGGCATCACTCTTGACTTGGTCGAAACCAAGCATGGGATACAACTTTGGCCTAACCGACCATACATGCGTGTAGATGGCATGATGATGTAGGCGCATGTACCCCATTACCTCACGAAAGTATGATCTGGGTCACTCAATTCATCCGGTGAAATCAAGTGGTCGAGATCAATTTGCGATAAAAACTAGTGCCGCAAGGGCCGCACGTCACGCCCTCTTCAGGCGCACGTTCCAAGACGACCAATCTTGGTCGGACTTGGCCGATTGGCCTGGTGTGAAGGTGGTAGGCTGGTGTTCACGCATATACCTGAATATCCCATGAAAACATGATCCGAGCCATCCAAATCGTCCGGCGAAGTTGAGCGGTCGAGATTAGTTTGTGGTTTGGGAGGTGTGGCCACGCTAGTTTGGGCGCGCGTTTTGGATTACCTAGGCATGATATGCCTTGGCCGACCACGTGAGGAGGTAGATGGGCCCACGGTGGTCATGCTGGTATGACCAGGACTGTTTAATCTAACTGGGACCCTCCATTCGTGCCGGAGAAGATGGACGCTCATGATGCTCAAAACCCTAATTTTGGGTTTCAAAGTTGTGCGTCATCTCTTGTTTGGGCGACGATTTTGTCACGACCAAACATGGTTGGTCTTGACCGATTGGTCAAGTGTGTAGGCGGGCCACGGTGATCGTGTTGACATGCTCTGGGCCCTTTGAATCTACATCTACACCCTCCATCTATACCTGCGAAGATGGATGGTTGAGACTGCTTTGCGACACATGTAATATGCCGCAAACCCTAATTTAGGGTTTTCCGTCCATAATGCTTGGTATGAACGTTTTTTGGCAAGCTAGGCCAATGGACGACCATGCGGGGTCGGCAGTGGGTATTCCATACCTGCTTGGGGGTGATGGAATTGATCTGGGTCATCCAATCATGCTTATGGAGTTGGATGACTGCGATCATATCCGGACTGATACGGTCAATCCGGCAGTGGATATTCCATACCTGCTTGGGGGTGATGGAATTGATCTGGGTCATCCAATCATGCTTATGGAGTTGGATGACTGCGATCATATCCCGGACCGATACGGTCAGTCAGGATGCTCAATCGGGCTAGTATAACACACCGAGAGGGGCTCAATCGGGCTAGTATAACACACCGAGAGTCACACATGCGGGTATTTCGTACATGGTTTCATTATAGTGCTAGAGGTTCGTGTTACTCTGTAAGAGTAACACTCAGTCGTCATGCCACACTGATAATGAGTACAGGAAATACAAGGCTGATATGAAATTCACAGGATGGGATTGTTGCCACATGCTCCAACCTGGAGGAATTTCATGTATTCACAGAATGGGATTGTTGCCACATGCTCCATTCTTGGTGAATTAAGTGAGGGAGTATCCAACACTTATACAGTATAACTTCTTTAAAGTAATACTCGATAATATAATATTCTCGTTAAAATAATAAAATTTCCTGGTCCCGGATCGGGCCATTAGTGCTAAAATAATAAATTCGATAAAATCATAAAATAATAAATTTTAAAAGTTCCTCTTAATGATTATTAGGTCCCAAATAATATATAAAATAATTATGCTATTAGAAAAATAAAAAATTAAATGTATACCCATTAAACTTTCTCAAAATATGATTTAATATTGGTTTCTTTTTCTTTAAACCTCAAATCAAGTTGTAATTTATCCCCAATAATTCGTAATGCAATCAGAAGTAATTTTGAAGTGTCATTAATACTTGGAGTGTCTGTATTTGTATTGCAATTAGTAAATAATATAATACTTTCACAAAATTAGTCGATATTTTACTTAACCTACAAGTATTATTCAACCTCCAAACTAGGAAATACTTTTTTAAATAATTATATATTATTTAATTATAAAATAATAATTTATTATATTATCGATAATATAATATTTCGTTAAAATAATAATTTTTCATGGTCCCAAGCCTATTATTTTATAGAAGTTATACTGTAAATGGCTTTATCTTTTACAAGATGTCAGCGCATAATTTTTTCCGGTTTTTTACAAATTTAACCTTAAACGAAAATCCACCATCAACAGATAGATTTATTTCTTCTTTGGATGAACTCCATGAATATGAGTTAGATTATTATTATTGGTTATGGAATAATTGGATTTCACATAATATGCTTTTTGATATGATAAATTAGTTTTGTCTCCATATTATCGATTATGATTAACTATTTATATTGTTACATGATTTGAATGCTTGTTTGATCGAGTCGCGAATCGGTAGAGTTTGTTTTCATCTCTATTGCTAGATTAGGATTTATTATACGCAAAAGTGATAGATTCCTGATTACAAGTAGCATAATTGTGATTATTGCTTGTAGTGATACATCCTAGTAGTCACAAGTGAGTCATAACCTTTGTTAAATCGGATTAGTGCTTTTACACGTTCGATTGCTTTGATTGGCCTGATTTCATAGAACTTAATGCATCTAGAAAATTAAACTTGATTAGTGCTTTTACACATTAGGTTGTTTTCTAAGATAGAATTCATATTCGCATCTTTTAATGTGTTTTTTGATGACAAGAGGAGATTTGCGGGATAAACTTGCGATCAAGGTATCCTAGGGCCTTTGATAAAAAATGAGATTAAAATATCAATTCTAGTTATTGTGTAGAAAACATGTTTGTGAATGAAGATGAATACCGTGACCAATACTTTCTCATCCTTGATTTGATTTTTTTACCTTTATTGTTTGCTTTTATTTAGTTTATTATATAAAAATCACAAAACCCCCCATTGTTATTCATAGGAAACCGAAACAACTTGACAACTCTAGTCCTCTCTGTGGGAACGATCCTTTCTTACCCTTGATATATTATATATTTTGAGTAGTGAGAAAGTGTAATTTATTTTTGACGCATACGACAACGATCACTAAGATACGAAGACAAGATGAACTTACCTTGTCGCTGACGATTGCCACGCTTATGATCGAACTGCTGACAGTGATGAAGAGGATTCGGCCGCTGCAGACGAAAGCACGGAGCCAGACGAGCAACAAAGACAGAAGAGGGTCGATACCCCTTTCATACGAACGGAGTTTCTAGAGTTTGAACAGATGAAGGATTCCTTCTTGCTCCATGAACGGGAATGGATGACTGAGCGCACCGCACCCATACCCCCATAGTTGAGCTAGCAACACGCTACTACGAAAGCCACTGGGCGCATGATCCCGCTGCTGAAGGTCGATTTGCATTTCCCTGGTAATATCTACCTTCTTCGTCTTTTCAATTTTATTTTTCGTCTGTCACCATCTAGTGCATACCCCGCAACAATGTCATTGTTACGTGCTAAGCAGGGTGATAGACACATTTTTGTGTCTAATTTGATCTCAATACTATATATTGTTGGCACTCGATTTTGTACTTATTATGATGTTTTGTGTGTTTGTAGGTATTTTTGGGAAATAAACATTTTTGGAAAAATCGGCTCGAAAAACTACTCGGAGAACCCCCGGAGGACATTTACTATTCGGACTTCCACTTTGGATAAGGGGCAACCTAATTGCTAAGGGGCAACCCAGTGCTATTCGCACCCCACAGCTGGATAGGGGGACAACCATCTTCTTCGTAATGAAGTGTTTTCGGCGGGAAAATATTTTTTAAATTTGGTTTACAGAGTATTTACCTGAGTTATTATTGGGCGACATTCTTGGAGATTTTGTTGCGCAGATGGATTTACTATGGTCTGTTTTACCAAAACAGGGTTAGTAATATCATTAGATTCGATTGAAATGGACTCACGTGGAAGAAGAAGAGAAACGGGGTATACACACGAACGTGAAATATTCTCGGGATTTTCCGAGTTAGTTTTGCAGTTCTGGCGTGTGTTTAGAGTATGTTGAGTCAATGTAGAAGTGTGGAGGATTTAAACAAGGAAGGTGTGGAAGCTGTAGATGCGTGAAACAACAAGAAGGGAAATTATTTTCTCGTGAATACCCGTGAAGAATAATGAAGTAATAAAAAGATATTTTGAAGATTCAAGGGGACTGTCGGGTATAAATAAGGTACTGGGATGTCTTAGAAGAGGGACGGAGAGTTGGGAAGAGAATAGAGAGCTTCAAAGAGGAGATTGATCGAGTTGCAGAGAATATTTTTTTGCTCCTGTGGAAGACGAAGAACACGAAGAACAGACAGCCAAAAACCGTCGTTCTTCAACAGTGTCAACGACAGAGCCTTTAGGGTCGTACCACTACAGAGCCAGTGACGCATATTTGTTATCGTTCTTTGTAACAGTGTTTTGCAACATTTATAAATGTTGCAAACACCCGGTTTTAATCATTTTCTCTCCATTTCATCTTTGTAAACAATTTTTGAGCATGAATCAATACTTTGAGAAAGTTTGCACAATGATGGGCTAAACCCAATCCTTGGGGCGATGGAGGAAGCTATCTTTCCAATGAAAAAGTGGTAATTCTTAATTATTTAATTTGTGCAATTTTTAATTATGATTATTTGCCTAGATTGAAAATAGATTTTATGATTTTTGTTAAACAATTGTATTTTCTATTGATGGAATATGCTTAGCCTAGGGTTTTGATATCCCATGCTTTGGATTAACATTTGTTGTTTCTAAAAAATCTACTTTTGCAATAGTTGAGAATCAAATTGAACGTGTGAAATTGCATGATTGTAATTAGTATCACTTTGGAATTGGTAAATAGCGGAATCCTATCCCCAGCCTCTCCATAATTTCCCAACAACTTTTTAATTGAGCTTGTTATTTTTATTTACAAAAATTAAGTCTAAAAAATCTGCTTTCACAATCTTGAACAAACCTATTACTACAACATCATTGAAAATAAACATCAATTTTTGGCGCCGCCGACGCGGACTTGTCTTTAGGCTAGAGTTTTTAGATTTATTTTTTTTTCTTTTTTAGGTTTTTATTTGTTTTTGTTCTTCTTTACGTTTTTGGGTTTTTGTCTTTTCCTTACAGAATTTGGAATTTGGAGCGAAAGAAAATTTTGCCAAAGATTTTGGTGAATACTTAAAGACTTGGAGTAAAAGGCAAAGCGAAAGGAGCGAAAGAAGAAGATTTTTTTTATTTTATAAAAAAAAAAAGAGAGGAAAAAAAAAGAGACATTTTTTTTTTAGATATTTTTTAGACTTTCCTTTTCTTTTGCACTTTATTTTTGGACCTTGGACTTTAAACTTTGGGACATTATTTTTACACCCTACGGAAGGGTAGTTTAAATATAAAATGTGTGCAGAGAAGGACGGCGATTACGATATCGCCTCAGCCCCTTGGGTTCGTACACGACATTGGAGTCGTGGCCCGAGTCGACTACAACGGTTCATCCCCCGTATGGAACGGGAAGTAAGTTTGTCGAAACACTCGCGAATCCCCTGTCAGCGGGTTATTGTATTCCTTCGTTTGCATATATGTCGAGGAACTGAATACGGTTGCTTTAATTTCCTAGTAAAGGGCAAGGACTGGCCATACAAGATAAGGGTTCGGATTTCATCACCGTTCTCTTCTTGCCCGCCTTATGAAAACGATACTTAACGCGAACCTAAGCTTTAAAATTTGGAATATAACGAGACCGATAGGGTAACGAGCTTAATAGGAAAGTCGTTCGAAAAATATTGGTTACTCTTTTAAGCATACTTCGAAGTTCATGATGGTTTCTGTGAGTTGAATGCGTGACTGCGCCGCCTTGTAATGCGGTGAGGCCTTGGGTATCAAAGCTCCACGCAGCTTCCCTCGCCACTATTCAACTTACTTCAACTCGGATTGATTCCAAAGAGGTTTGCTCAGATTGTAACGAGTTCCTTTTCGAAAGATTAGAAGCTGGTCTAGAAACAATCTAAGTGGAGCCATCATGCTTTTTATTTGCTAGAAATCAGTAGGTTTGCTGTGGTGGAGTCAACCTTGTTTGTGTTTGCATAGAACTTCCTTTCCTTTTAGGATTTTTCTTTTTCTTTTGTTTCTTTTTCTAGTGTATGCCCGAGGTTATTAAAGAGCGGGCTTGGAAAAGAGACAATCTAGGTCAATTGATTAGTGAAAAACCTAGTAATTCTTCTTGTGGAAGCGGGGAGCTCGAAGACTCTTCTTTTGAGAGCCCCGTTTTTGGAAACTTCAGTTTTGAGAATCTGTCTCTTCGTGAGGAAAGTACCCTTAGTACTTCAGCTGTGCCAGCGATGACAACTTTGAAAGATTACATGTTCCCAACTAGGACCAACCGAGCTTCGTGCATTAAATTGCCAGCAACTACGGCTAATTTCCAGATAAAAAGTAGTATTCTTCAGATGATCCCTATATTCTTAGGAAAAGATGATGAGAACCCTTATTTTCATATTAGGGACTTTGAGGAAATTTGTGGGACAATTAGAATAAAGGACCTTACTGATGAAGTTTTGAAACTTAAGATGTTCCCCTTTTCCTTGAAAGATAAAGCCAAGACCTGGATGAACAACCTACCATCTGAATCCATTGAAACATGGCAGAACTTATTGCTTTGCTTTCTATATGAAATTCTACCCTAAGCATAAAACTGCAGCTGTTAGGCAGAAAATTAGTGCTAGTGTGCAACAAGAGGGGGAGTCTCTTTATAGGTTTTTAGAGAGATTCAATGATCTCCTATCCCAGTGTCCTCACCATGGATTTGATAAGATGAAACTCGTAGAGATTATTTATGATGGTTTAGACTATTCGACCAAAGCCATGGTCGAGTCTATGTGCGTTGGTGAGTTCACTAGTAAAAGTGTTGAGGATGCCTTTACCTTCTTAGGAGTTTTTGCTGAGAAATCCCAACAGTGGGAGTCTTGTGTTGAACCCCCTAAAAGACTCTTGGTTAATAGAAGTAGCACCAATATGGTAGATACGAGTTTTGCGTCAGATGCTAAGTTTTCTGCTTTGTCTAGAAGGTTAGAAGCTTTGGAAATGGGTCAGTCTAAAAATAGGTCCCTTGTTGAACCTAATAGAGCCTCTCAAGTCTCTAGTTGTGGAATAGAGCCCGATAACTCATTTTGGGAAGGTTAGGTTTAGTGAAGAGCAAGCTCATGCTGTCTATAACAATGCTAGGTTTGAGAACCGTCAGAAGTTTGACCCATACTCAGAGACCTACAACCCTGGTTGGAGAAACCATCCTAATTTTTCTTGGTCTAAGGGCCAGAATCAAGGTCAGTCTAGTAATTCTCAGCCTCCCCTAGGTTTTGGTTATACTCAGAACCCTTCACGTCAAACCCAGTTTCAGAACATTTCTGAGAAAAAGATCTCTACCTTAGAAGAAGCTCTTACTATGTTAGTAAAGAACCATGATATGTTATCATCTAACCACCTTAGCTTTCAACAAGAAACCAGGCAGAACCATAAGGATAATTGCCAGACTCTTGCTAAATTAGAACTTCAAGTCAGCCAAATAGCTAAGTATTTAAGTGAGAGAGAAGAAGGTAAGTTTCCTAGTCAAACTCAACCCAATCCTAAGGGGGTCCATCAAATATCTTTAGTTGGTGAGGAATCATCAAACCATGTGAACTCGATAAAAACCCTTAGGAGCGGTAAAACAGTAGACAATAAGGTAACCATGCCTAGTGAACATACTGTAGTTCCACCTTCAACTTCCCAAGAGGAACCCGTAACTGAGGAAACTGAAACAATCCCTAAGGAGTCCCAAGAAATTCCTGATAGGACTACCTTTGTGCCTAGAGCCCCATATCCGCAGTTATTAGCCCCAACAAAGAAGGAGTCGACATTCAACAAGATAATGGAAACATTTAAACAGGTGAACATCAATATTCCGTTATTAGAAGCAATTAGGCAGATGCCTGCTTATGCCAAGTTCCTTAAAGATCTTTGTACACGAAAGCGTAAGCTTAATGTCCAAAAGAAAGCCTTTTTAGCTGGTCAAGTAAGTTCCATTCTTCTGAACCAAACACCCCCTAAGTATAAGGACCCTGGATGCCCCACCATTTCTTGTGCGATTGGTAATCACATGGTCGATAAAGCTTTACTAGACTTAGGAGCTAGTGTTAACTTACTCCCGTATCATGTATACACCCAGCTAGGTCTTGGTAAGTTGAAACCGACTAAAATAACACTACAATTAGCTGATAGGTCTGTAAAAGTCCCTCGTGGTGTCATAGAGGATGTTCTGATTGAGGTTGATAAGTTTATTTATCCAGTGGATGTTGTTCTAGGCACCCAACCCGTTCAGGACCCAAGTGCTCAAATCCCGGTGATTCTAGGTCGCCCATTTTTAGCCACAGCTAACGCTGTCATCAACTGTAGGACTGGGCTTATGAACATATCCTTTGGTAATATGACCACTGAACTAAATGTCTTTAATGTTACTAGACAACCTTCTGAGAATGATGATTTAGAAGAAGTGAATATGATTAGCACTTTAGTTCAGGATTTAGTTCAGGATAATTGGCATGACACTCTACTGGGAGATTCTTTAGATGAATTTGAGGAAACCATTCTCTTAGACCAGATGTGTGATCAATCTTTAGAAGAATCCCTTGAGTATTTTAAAGACTCTACGGACCCATAAATCCAGGCAATAGTGTTAGGTCTTTCTAAGAGTAATGATGACCCTAAGTTTGGGGGTAGAGAACTAGAAGAATCTCTTGAGTATTTTAAAGACTCTGAAGATCCGTAAATTCAAGCAATAGTTAGAGGTTTGTCTGTGAGTAATGAAAACCCTAAGTTTAGGGGTAGTGATAGTTCTTGTGATTGTCATGTATCCCTAATTAGAGTCCCTAACTTGGGACTTGAGTCATGTGCGTCTGAGATATTACTCGAGTCTATTCAGACTCAGCAACCCGATCCTTCTGATACTGTCCAGGAGGTAACCCAGGTATTAGAGACCCATTTTTCGGATGAACCTATTTATCGAGACACACATATGAAGTTCAATAACGCGTCCCAGATAAACCCAGTTGTCTTGACAGATACCTTAGATGAGAATGTGCTCCTTCTATTCATTTTTCTGAACCAGTGCAGTTGTCTGATATTGGTGTTAGCTCTATTTGGTCTTATGGACCCACAACTATTTCGGCTATTGGTGTATGACTTTGGAAGGTGAAGATCCTTTTTGATGTATTTGATGTCTGGCTGAAGACTTTAATATTTTTCCTCATTTACTTGGGAGGTATCCCTTGCTCATGCAACACGGTAATATTTTTCCTCATTTCCTTCTAGTGGTAACGGTTTCTCCTTGTTCATGTTTTTAATTTCATCTTTAGAACATTGAGGACAATGTTAGATTTAAGTTTGGGGGTATGGAAAAACTTTTTAGTTGCAATAAATAAAACTCCAGAGCCTAGAAATTTATGTTTATTAAGGATGGCACTAACCAATCTAAGTGGATGGAAGCATCTTGGTTATAGGAGTTGAGGAACCAATCTGATTAGATGGAAACATCTAAAGAGTCTATTCATAAAAGCACATAGCTCAGGTGTTAGAATTAAAAAAAAAAAAAAAAAAAAAAAAAAAAAAAAATTGAGACCAGACCATCAGACCAACCGGATAAATTCAATAAAGTCGACCACTGGAGCCCTTGTATATGCCAGTTGTGTTGACCTAGAGTTAGGATTATCACCTGCTGGTTCCCTTGTATATGCAATTTGTGTTGATATTAGTCGACCTGTATCTCGGTCCATTAAGATAGGTTCACCTTAGTCAACATCATCTACGTTTTTCTCTACATCCATCTTCTTAATCTATCCATGTGATTGGTTGACTCCGGTTTATGATGTCCAGAAACTATCTGAGTAGAGCTCTGTCACTTTATATGAATTTTAAACTCGTGTACAGCAATTGGAATTTCGCATCAGGGTACTTCCTCTTGTAGTCAATAAGTATGCCAACCAAGGAGATTCTTTAGTGGATTACAAGGTTCTGCATAGATAGCTAGGGTCTGGGGTAAAGGTTTTGTGGGTACACTTCTGGTCAACCCTCCGGAGACAACACTCCGCCGCTAGGGCCACCTAGCGGTTTAACGGCTTGCTGCACGTGCTAAGTGTAGTCTTTTTATTTTCTGGAATAAATTTGCTCGAGGACTAGCAAATAATAAGTTTGGGGGTATTTGATAGACACATTTTTGTGTCTAATTTGATCTCAATACTATATATTGTTGGCACTCGATTTTGTACTTATTATGATGTTTTGTGTGTTTGTAGGTATTTTTGGGAAATAAACATTTTTGGAAAAATCGGCTCGAAAAACTACTCGGAGAACCCCCGGAGGACATTTACTATTCGGGCTCCCACTTTGGATAAGGGGCAACCTAATTGCTAAGGGGCAACCCAGTGCTATTCGCACCCCACAACTGGATAGGGGGACAACCATCTTCTTCGTAAAGAAGTGTTTTCGGCGGGAAAATATTTTTTAAATTTGGTTTACAGAGTATTTACCTGAGTTATTATTGGGCGACATTCTTGGAGATTTTGTTGCGCAGATGGATTTACTATGGCTTGTTTTACCAAAACAGAGTTAGTAATATCATTGGATTCGATTGAAACGGACTCACGTGGAAGAAGAAGAGAAACAGGGTATACACACGAACGTGAAATATTCTCGGGATTTTCCGAGTTAGTTTTGCAGTTCTGGCATGTGTTTAGAGTATGTTGAGTCAATGTAGAAGTGTGGAGGATTTAAACAAGGAAGGTGTGGAAGCTATAGATGCGTGAAACAACAAGAAGGGAAATTATTTTCTCGTGAATACCCGTGAAGAATAATGAAGTAATAACAAGATATTTTGAAGATTCAAGGGGACTGTCGGGTATAAATAAGGTACTGGGATGTCTTAGAAGAGGGACGGAGAGTTGGGAAGAGAATAGAGAGCTTCAAAGATGAGATTGATCGAGTTGCAGAGAATAATTTTCTGCTCATGTGGAAGAAGAAGAACACGAAGAACGGACAGCCAAAAACCGTCGTTCTTCAACAGTGTCAACGACAGAGCCTTTAGGGTCGTACCACTACAGAGCCAGTGACACATATTTGTTATCGTTCTTTGTAACAGTGTTTTGCAACATTTATAAACGTTGCAAACACCCGGTTTTAATCATTTTCTCTCCATTTCATCTTTGTAAACAATTTTTGAGCATGAATCAATACTTTGAGAAAGTTTACACAATGATGGGCTAAACCCAATCCTTGGGGCGATGGAGGAAGCTATCTTTCCAATGAAAAAGTGGTAATTCTTAATCATTTAATTTGTGCAATTTTTAATTATGATTATTTGCCTAGATTGAAAATAGATTTTATGATTTTTGTTAAACAATTGTATTTTCTATTGATGGAATATGCTTAGCCTAGGGTTTTTGATATCACATGCTTTGGATTAACATTTGTTGTTTCTAAAAAATCTACTTTTGCAATAGTTGAGAATCAAATTGAACGTGTGAAATTGCATGATTTTAATTAGTATCACTTTGGAATTGGTAAATAGCGGAATCCTAGCCCCAGCCTGTCCATAATTTCCCAACAACTTTTTAATTGAGATTGTTATCTTTATTTACAAAAATTAAGTCTAAAAAATCTGCTTTCACAATTCTTGAACGAACCTATTACTACAACATCATTAAAAATAAACATCACAGGGGACTTAATGTTGATGGTGGTTTTTAGCTTAGGGCGAAAACTGTAAAAGTTTGTCTACCTGACCTGGCATCAGAAGTAGTAGACCTTGATATATCTATATTTCGCAAGGAATTTGGAGAATATATCAGAATATGATGAGTGCCTATGTCTCTCTTCACATTATATTGAAACTCAAGCTCCTAGATGAATTGGTCACTAGTATAGAGCCTAATGAGTATTTAAGCTCCTAGTTGCATTACTCACTAATGCCGGAGCCTGCCTAGTGTTTTCCTATGCTATGTTCTCAGCTGAACTCTCAATATTGACATGACATGACGATTAATGTTCACTCGCAACGGAGTAGCATAAATCTCCCGAAGTTTCAATATTGAGACCTGCATGAAAACACTCACATAGGCTACATCACCCTCTGACAAAGAGACCAGCGTGTTCACACACCTTTTAATTGAAAGTTAGCGCGATCGAACGCGTTTAAATTCCTTAAGGGAAATATAGAGTGTCCATATCAGTCTTAAAAAATAATCAAGGCCGCACGATTTGGCCACACAATTCAATAGGCCTAGTCTACTCCTAGCGGAACTAGGCGATCACCAGGATGACCAACGGCGGGCCCACTAATACCCCAACTGGTCGGACTCCACCTAGCACACTCTAACGTCATCGAACGCTAACCCCAAACATGGGTGATCGCGTTGTTGAAAACAAGAGCTCAAACGAGCTAAGACCGGCCAAAACGGTCTCAGAAACATCACGACCGTCCAACTTAGCTAGCCTAGTTGGACGGCTTAGATCTTCCTTCGAATGATTAAAGAAGTGCTAACGTGTTCACCGTCGACCCAACTCCACACTTGGTCGATCGACTTGCTCATAGCAAGACCAGAGCGCATCAAATCTCCGGCCCAAAGTAGGTTGAACGCGTTGTTTGAAAACCCTAAAAATGCTTTGCGGCAACACACTAATGTCGCAAATCGATCATGACCACCCATCTTCGCCAGCCGAATCGAGTGGCTTAGATATAATTTTAGATGGCCCAAGAGATGTCAGCGTGCTCACGAGTGGCCCGTCTTTGCACATGGCTGAAAAACCTGTTCAAATCAGCGCCCAACGCTTTGATTCGATTAGCCAAAAGAGGGTTGGCCGCACGGCTTCTAAACCCTAAATCGAACAAACGGCGTTATACAACTGCTGCAAATCAATCGCGTTCGTCCATCTTTGCCAGCTTAGTTGAACGACTTAGATCGGATTCTAGATGGCCAACAGGGTGACGCTGTGATCACCGGCCACCCCTCTTCCGTGAGGAGCGATCGGCCAAGCCACAGCTTGCTCATGTGGCCTCCGAGCGATCACCCAAAAGTGGCCATTCGCGCTACTTCAACAACAGTCATTAACTTCCGCAAATCATCTCAGCCACTCAACTTGGCTATCCGATTTAAGCGTTCCAGATCTAAACTGGATCGACCGATAGGATTTTAGAATGGCTACCAGTCGCCACTCTCCTATAGGGCCTGACTGGCCACTCCCTGGGATACGTGCGTAGCTCCTACCAACTCCCTGAAAGAGGATGGTCATGCTCCTTTTAAGATGCTCAATTCGTGACTGATTCAATCGAGCTCTAAAAGTACGATGCATCTAGCACATCGATTATTTTTCAGCTGCTTGTTTGAAAGCGATGCTATGCAAATATTGATTTCATAAATAACTTATTATTTAACCTAAAAGCACTATGTGATGATTTTAGCGGCAAGTCTCATGACTTTACCCATTCACTCGAGACATCAAACATGTCACAAACTTGGGGATACTCACTGGCGTATTGGTCTGGCGGTTTACAGCGTGCGGCGTGCAATGCGCCCATTACGAGAAAGTGTCAGGAATGACGGATGGTTAACATTAATGAGAGTAGTGGGTGAAGGTGTGACTGGTCTTCCCTTATAGAGGAAACACTATGATCACCACCTTCCGCACGATTCCACTTCTCCACTACTTAAATTCCTCCACTTCCTATGAGATCATGGAGCGCTCAATGACTTATATAAATAGGTTTTCAACCTATTTCAAAAACACAAGTGTTATCAACACAAGTAGCCAGAAACCATTTTCTGATACAAGTCATAAAACAGCCACACCTTCATAATTCAACATTCTGATCTCAACACCTTCTTCGCTTTCCTCCCTAAGATCAACCCTTCACCTTCACCTTGTGACCGAATTGAATATGGAACGGCCATTTCTTGGTTTAGGCCAGAGTCTTACAGATTGATCTCTCGAATATAAAAGTACTCCCGTGCAGTGCATTTGTTTAGGGTTTGAATTCGTTTCTCGTCAACACACCCAAATTTACCAAAAACAGCAGAATCAGTTTTTACCCCAAAACACACATGTATTCTCTTGTTTATGTGGAGAATGCATAGTAATTAAAAGGAAGAAATTTCTTTGTAGTAAGCTTTGTGTGTTCTAATTATTTGAACAATGTATACATTTGTAATTCTGACATTAAAGATACATTCTCTCGTGAAAGATAAAATCTTGTTTAAATATTTCAGGTGTCTACACACGACAAGCTTTTCTTGGCAGATCGCATCTTGCACCCTTGTTCATACCACTCGGTTACGAACCGTAACTAGTAGGTCCTGGTCTACTGGACTTTTATAAAAAAAAAAAAGTTAGTTTTTTCTTGGTAAGTTACAAAACTAACAAATAAGATTTTGACTTCCTTGTTGGACCAAGAACTTGTTTTGGCAAAGGACTCTTCTTCTTTTGGTTTGAGACTAGTCTTTCAAAGTATATGTGTGCAATTTTGTCTCTTGAATTTAAAAAGACGTGGATGCTTCTTGCATTAATAATTGCACTAAGGAAGGAGTAAAAGAGAAATTATTTGGAGAAATCATTGAGTTTTATGACTATTCGTTCACTATATCTTGATTCTTTGCTCATGAACATGAAGATTCTAAACCTGTTCAGATGTCTGCTGACTTGGTAAGAAATCTTACGAGAGATTTTGTAGTGGTTTTGATCAACTATCTACAGCTAAGAAGAATATAGATCTCCTGAAACCAGATTTGACTAAGACTTCTAAAGATCTCGCTTCCTTGAAAACTCTGGTGAATGACTATATCTAATCATTTTTTTCCTTTTCTTTTTACTAGTTAACTCCTTTTAGGAATTTATTCTTATTGTTTAAGGAGAAATACTAGCTTTTAAAGTAGTTCTTATGTGTTACATTAGCTATTCCAAATACTATCATCTTGAATGAATCTTCTATAAAATTTTCATCATCATAGGATATGGTCACAATTGTATTATAATCACTAGAGTTGGATATCTGAAAACTATTATTAATTGAGAAGTTGAAGATTGTTCTTGAGAGGTGATAAAGAATTCGGGATTCTCATCTAAGTGAGTGCAAGTGTTCAGGATTTGTGAGGTTTGCTAGCTTTGTTTATTGCAAATAGATTTCCAAGCCTTGACCTTTGATCTAAAGGGATATCAAATAGGCGTATATGTTAGTGGAAGATTGGTATCAAAAGTCTTCACTTAGGTTGAAGCAACTCTTAGGATGTAAAGGACGCCAGCTAAGGGAAACAATTGCGTAGAGCGTTTCGAGGTTCAAGAGACGTAAGGATCGCGACTGTAACTGCATCGCTTGGAGGGTGGGTTCGGTCTCAACTATACTCTAGTTTGAAATCTGATAGTAGGCTATTGTCTGTAGCAGCTTAATACAGTTTGATGTTCAAATCTGGACGAGGTCCCGTGGTTTTTTTGTTGTTGTGATTTCCTCATTAACAAAGTTCTTGTGTGTGTGTGTGCTTTTTACTTTTCCGCATCTTTTGATTGTTAAAAAGTACTACACGGATTTATACTCGTATCAAAACAAAAAAGTTGGTGGTTTACTTGTACCCTCTCATTTTCAGATGATATCTCAAATGAGGTTCGAGATATTGCATAATGTTGAAAATAATTATTATGGTTACACAGACGGTATAGAATCCCAAATATGTTTATACCCAAAAAAAAAAAAATTATCACTGCGACGTAACAACAACACAGAGGATGGCATATAGATCCCTTTCTTCTTCCTTGGTCTATTTGCAGCCTCAGCTTCGCCTATTTGTCTTTTTTTTCTTTGGCTTCATATAATCCTTCTTTTCTGCTTTGTTCTTCATCAATTTATTCTTATTATAGATGTTCTAATTCAGTTGGTTCATTGATGAAGATCGATCTACCTCACGAGCCCCTACGACGTCTAGCCCTCAAACTTTTGTCGCTCTTTCGACGAGGTTCCAAACTCTCAGCAAAACCAAGATCATGTTTATTCTTCAATCTCCTTTCCTTTTGTTTTCCCTTTTCCCTATAGCATATTTGAATCTGTAGAAAAAAAACTAGCAAATTTAAGTAATTTTAGGAATTCTAAGTATATAATCACCAACCACGATAAATCCGCATCCGCTGATTAGAACAGTTTGCACCTATAATCGGTGGATATATATGGTAAAATCGGTTGATTGTGGCTAAAAAACACACCATGCAATCGGCCTAAATCAACATTTATTCGCCAATTGATCTCTTGACGTCTAAAAAATCATAGACTTCATAATCGACGAATAAATAGGTTCATATCGGCCGATTGTAGCCTAAAAAAATAATCAAAACTTTGTGCATTTTCTCAATTGTACAATCGGTAAATATGAACTTTTATATCAGCGATTAATCTCCCGAAAGTTTTTCAAAAAATATAATAGACTTTGTAATGGGCAAATTGAAATAAAACCTAGGAAATTTTGGTATTTCCTTCTACAAAAATCGACCAATATAAGTGTCCACTTATTTCGCTTCCGGTTAAAACCAAAAAACCTATTTTTGGATACTCGAATAAATCAAAAACCTAATCATGAGGATGGGTTGATATAAAAATATTTGATTGTTGTCATTTCTGCTGTTCGAAGTGCTCTCAGATATCGTATCTCTGATTCTGTCGGAGATGTTTTTTTTTTTTTTCCAATTCCTGGAACTAGATTTTGTTCTTTCTACCGAGTCAGTTGACAAAATCCTGGGTCAGTTTTACTAAGTTTTTTTATTGATTTGCTTGGATGGTTTTGACATCATTATTATATTGAATAATTAATCGATGAATTGGTTTTTGAATCCGCGTTCTACAATGGATGATTTGCAACATAAAATGACGAATAAAAGAAAACTTCACTTTAGATTTTAGCAGTAGGTTTTAATAGCGAATGCAACCTAGTACTTGCATTCATTTTAGACACCTCTATGTCCCCCTCTTTTTAGGGGAACAAAATCAACAATGGGCCTCGAATAATTTTTGCAGGCCTCAATCAATGTAGTAAAAGAGGTAAGTAAAAGAGAAAAGTTACGGCTGTTAACAAAAATAAAATTCCTCCCATTTCGTAGAGATAAACTGGACCCCCAAGTTAAATAACCTAGCTTGATTGGGGGCCATGAAATTTAATTTGGGGCCTTGCACTAGAGGACAAAAAAGGTCACCCAATCCTAATTTGGGTCACCCCTTAAAAAAAAAATCAAAATGGCTAAAATGCCCCTGTGTGATTAGTATTAAGAATTAATTAAGTTGATTAGTGTGGTAAGTGTGTTTAGATTAAAATTTGATTTTGGGATAAAAATTTGGGGAAATTTTAGTTTTGAGTTTTTATGTGTTGAGAAGAAGAGGAGGAGTTTTTGAGAGGAAAAACTAGGGTTTTTAGAAATGAGTGATTCAAGTGGAGGGAATGAGGTTGGTGAAGCTTAAAATAACAACCATGATTGTGTTGATGGTTATATTGTCTCAACTAATCCTATGGATTGGATGTTTGATGAAGAAATGTTAATAGAGGAAGCCATGGATAATGGTGCAAATGAAGAACCTATTACTCAAAATGAAGGAACCAATCCTCGAAATGAAGAACCCGGAGGTCAAAACAATCACGTAAACATCTTATACCCTTCGATTCGTCTTAATGGTGCTCCAAGTGGTCGATTCATGGTCACTATGAAACTATTCAGAGTGAGGGTCGTTAGAGTCGGGTGTTGTATAAACTAACGACTCTTTAAGGTCGTCATTGAATTGACACTACCAATGACGACTTAAACCTGCAACTTTTCCAGGTTATGAAAAATCGTTAGGTTGGTGTGATAAACACTGACGACTCTTTTAGATAGGTCAGAAAGGGTCGTTAATTTTTTTGTTTACAGACAAACGACTCTAAAACCAAAACTCTCAGTAAATAAAACACTTAGATTAGTCATATATGTATTCGTAGAAGATGACGACCCTATCCAGCCATTTCAAATTTTATGTAGAGTCATTCGGTGTTTTATTTAATATACTAACGACCCTTGCACTGGATTATCATAATTTTTGATTTCATAGAATCATTTCATTGAAACGTAAAAGGCATACATCTTTCATAGCGATACATTGAAGGAAATGAAATACAATAGATAATAACGGTGCACTTATACACTTAATCATAAAGCATGTAATTATACATGGTGCCTTTCAAGATAAAGTAGCAATCGTCGAACTCGAACTTTTTTCCACGAAGCACCTCGTATCGGACATACGCCTTTCCCAACTGAAAACCCCAAACAAAAACATAGTTAGTATTGTTGAAAGCTACCGATAAGTTTGACCTCATGTTTAAATTCCTTACTCTTATAGCACCCAACATATTGGGCATGGCTTTCCTTACGGCCTTCATTTCTCTTTTGAAAGCATCACATTCCAATTTTATCTCCTCGAACCGTTCCTTGACGAGTTTCAAAGACCTTGAGTTGCAATTTCCGTCTAACGCCACAAAAACGATGAATACACGGTTCCACCAAGCATCCGATATTTGATCAATGTCTTTTCCTAGATCTTTAAAGTGGTTTGTGATTGTTTTCCAAGCTCTCACAATAGCGCAATTCTCTTTCGAAGTGTAAGTACTGGTCATGGTATTTCCTCTACTTTTCCCTCTTGGATAATAAATGAATGAGAATGAATGTGAAGGTTGAGAATTATGGTTTGGGTGAAGAAGGGGTGAGATATGGGTCTCCATTTATAGAGATTAAGGACCCAACAATCACTTTTTTGAAATTTTAACCGTTGCCCGACTCAACCACATTTGGTGAATTCAAAATTCACATTAACTGCTTTAAGGATCGTTATTATATATATTATCCAAGTGACGACTCTTGATGATCAAAAGAGTCGTCTATGTGTTTTTTTTACTGACTGACGACTCTACTGTCAAAGAGTCTCTGTGTTATGACATTTAGAGTCGTTAATATGTCTTTCTCCAAAAATGACGACTCATGCCAACAATTTCAAACAATCTATAAAGTCGTCACTCGTTTTTTTACAAACCATGACGACCCTTTCTGAACTATAGTTATTGAACCAATATTTGAAGTCATGCATTTTATTGAATCCGAAAAAACATACATGTAGTTGAAATAAAATAAGGAAAACACATAAAATTGTTCAATACATTGCGCTAGAAAATCTATACGAGATTAATTATATTGGGCGAATTGTCATTCAACTTTCTCCAAGAGAGTGTAGCAGTCCTCGTGCAAAAACTCATGGCCGTACTTTAATTCGTATTGGCTCCGACCCAAAGTATACTGGAAAAACAATTTTTTTAAATAATTTAGCGTTGTTGAATAATCATAACCAAATAAATAATTTTTGATGAAAATTGATTCACAAACTTACTCTACTCATTCGAGGTTCGTTGGGCATAGCGTCAGCCCGAGCTTTCAATTCGTCTCTCAGCAATACGCATTCATTGTATAAATAAGCGTACCTTTCCCTTATCTGCGGGAGCGTCCTCCTTGAACGATTTCCGTTTAGTGCTTTGAAAACCTTAAACACACGTTTCCACCAAGCATCCAAGGCAAAAGAGAAGGTGGTTTGATCAAACGAGAGAGCGGGGGATAAGGAAGGAAGTCCGAGGTAAGGCCCTCGAAGAAGATACAATGCCCCTTCAGATTGTTGGGTCTTAGACACGTTATTTCCACAATCTGGAAAAACGTTGCCAAATCAACGATCAAGAGAAGGCGATTAAAGGAGACTAAAGGGAATGGGATGGTAGATTAATTATGCAACAATCGAGTGGTTGGCAGAAAAACTTAACTACGCCATGCAAACAAGGGTGGGTCAGAGGGCAACAACGTGACTCATACTTTTTTCTTGCCCATCCTAGGATGGTGGATTTGGCTCGAACTTCATACATGGGTGTTTTTACGATTAAAAATTGAATTATGATTTGATTAAATTAGTTATTATTTTATTAGATGGGGTCTTGTTCATAGATTGCACCTATAAGACCAACAAGTATAACATGCCGTTGTTGAACGTGGTTAGTAATACTTCGGATAAGCAATCATTCACCGTGGCATGGTGCTTTATGGAAAAGGAAGAAATAGAGGACTATGTTTGGGTTTTGGAACAAGTTAGGTTGATTTACCGTGGCGAAGAGACACCGCAGGTTATATTTACGGATAGGGATTTTGCAGTAATGAGTGTCGTTCGTCAAGTTTTTCCACTTGCTCAACATTTTCTTTGTACGTGGCACATCAAATGAATATTTTTTCTAATTGCAAGAATCATATCCAAAAGATCAAGCCTGCAAAGGGTAATCAACGTTCCAAGGAGGAAGACGAGCGTCTAAGTAAACTTTCAAAAAAAGAGATAGCCGAAGAGAAAAGGAAAGAAAAGGAAAAATATGATAAAGATGGTGATCTATGGGAGGATTTTTGCAAATATTGGGACCATTTGGCTCATTCGAAGACCGAAGTAAAGTACTATGCAAATATTCAAAAGTTTATTGATGATTGGAGTGCGGATCATAAGAAGGTTGTCGACTATTGCCTAGATACATGGTTGAATCCTTGGAAGAAGAAGTTTGTTTATGCATGGACCAAAGTACAAGCACTACCAAAATGAGTCCACGAGTATTGCAGAGCAGTCCCATGGACGTTTGAAAAAAATTCTTCAAGAGAACATTGGTGGGGTAGTTACGGTACAGGAAGCTATTCACGAGCACGCCGAGGATGATCTTAGCAAGATAGTGACTCGGATGGAGTATAGTAAAGACCGTTTTATGAAGCAATACATGGAAGATAAAGAATTGCTACGTGGGGTTGCACACCAAGTATCATGGTGGGCAATAAAGCATATGATGATTGAACTAAACAAATTTCAAGCGAAAGCTTCCAATGGAAAAGTGTTTAAATGTAATTGTACAACTGAGACGTGGCTTGGCCTCCCGTGTAAACATAAGCTTGGTGGGTACAAGGTGATCATTCCCATTGAAGATGTCGATCCTTTTTGGAAGCAACTTTCATTCACCCCAAATCCAACAGGAGCCGCTGATGAACAATTTGGAGACCTGGAGATTGGCAAGTATATCAATGACAAATATCGAAAAATAAATTATGCAGGAAGACAGATATTGGTTTCTAATTTGTGGCCGGCTGCCCGTAAGAGCTTGGGAGTAGAAGAAGAGCCAATCAAACAAAAACCACCGGGTAGACCGACAACTAAAAAGTCGTTTAGAGAAACCGTGAAAGCGGCCAAGAGTTGCAAAAGTGACATGTCACGTCATGAGTATGTCCAGGCGGAATATACGGAGTATGAGAACTCTTTCCTACCCAAGGCAAGGGGTCGGCCAAAAAAACAAGATTTGAACCAAAGTGAAATAGAAGTGAAACAAAAGGAAGACATGGATGTTGTAGAGCATGTGGTCGGTACCCAGCAAAGCCAAACGAGCGGAATGGTGACGATAATAGGAATAAAGGGTAATCCGCGCACCCCTAGAGATTCCCAAGGAAGACCACATCGTGTTGCTTACACTTTGTATAAAGAGTATACCGATCAACTTCCTTACGTCATCTTGGATCACCTTTTATCCACCGACGACGTTGACGGCGATGGAAATTGTGGTTACCATGTTGCAACGGAACAATTAGGGCATTTCGACGAGGCCGAAGAACTTAAGCTCACCCAAGTCGAATATGCAAGAAAAAAAATGGCAGAAAAACTAGTTGAGGACAAACAACTATATTTGACAATGCTCATGGAAGGAGATCAAAAAGAGAGGGAATTGAAGTTTAGGGAGTTGGTTTCAAACGTGAAATGGATGAAGGGGTCGAAGAAGGCCGGTTATAAGTTTTGGATGCAAATGCCTTTTGGTGGCCAACTTTTGGCGGACACATTCACTTGTGTTGTAATTGTATTCAACAAAGGCTTCCCCGGAGGCTCTTGTATGTACGTACCTTCAAAAACTAGGTGTGAGGCGGCGATAAAGAAAAGAAGAATTGTAATGGCACATGTCAATGATAACCATTACATAGGCTTGAAGATTTCCGAAGAATGTCCTCTACCACGGGTGTATGGTGATTGGGGAGAGAACACCAAGGAGTGGACAAATCAGTATGAGTATGGAATGAACATTTGGAATGCTATGGACCCAACCCCGGTTTACTTAGACATGGGCAATGAATCGTGAGAGAAGATGTTTATTCTCAACTTTGCATTGCATTTTGAAGCATACTTTTTGATAATGGTTGTATCTTGAACCCAGATATTTGTATTTTGAAGAATGCTTAATGAATACAATGCGTTTTATCTTGCGGCATAAATGTTTTTCACTCTTGTTTATCTAGAGTCGTTATCCTAGTTGGATTAAAACACCAACGACCCTCATAAGCAATTTGAATTATTTTACAGAGTCGTCATCCATATATACATACACCTTAACGACTCTAACTGTAAAAATTTGATAGTCTCCTGGATATTTATTCGCCTAAGAGTCGTCATCTGAATTATCATACACCTTAACGACTCTAGTTGTACAAATTTGATGGTCTCCTGGATGTTTTTTCCAACTAAGAGTCGTCATCTATATTAACATACACCCTAACGACTCTTATGGTCCTAATGTTGTTCTTCTCCTGGATGTTTTTCCAACTACGATTCGTCATCCATATATACATACCCCTTAACGACTCTAACTGTAAAAATTTGATGGTATCCTAGATGTTTTTATACTAAGAGTCGTGATCCCTATATACATACACAGTAACGACTCTAGTTATACGCCTAAGAGTCGTCATCATGATAGTGTATACATGGACGACTCTCTTGAAAATACCCCCAATGACTCTTTTTGTATACACTTTTTCCCAAAAAAAATAGTTGTTGGTAAATATTCTATATATAGAGGAACACATCCATGAGCAAATTCAATTGAAAACAACCTCACGAATTATTTTTTTTTAAATGGCAAATCCTTCATCAACTACCAATTCAATTGAAAACATACTTAGAAGATGCAAGCGACCAGCCAAATCAATATTGGCAATGGAAGAAGAGATACGCAAAAAAAGCATGCGACCTACTAAAAAATCATACACTTTCACGCCATATCCTACAAAGGAAGAAGAAGAGTTGCGCGAGGCCAAAAAACGAGACGAAGAACAATCCCAACTCCGGGAAAGATTCAAGCAAGTAGAGGAAGAGACCGAATGGGTTAAAAATTATTACATCATCAAGGATCTTCACGAAGAACATCAACATGATAGTATATTTTGGAGCCAAGTTGGTTCGGGTCCTTTTGATGAGTGCCAAATATTGCATATTTCTACACCTTTGTATTGGCATTTAACTCATCTTTTGTGCTCAGAAATCAGATATTATCCCAAATTATGTATTTTCTTTGTTTTCAAGAATAAATATTTGTACTAATTAATTTTGTGTTTTTAGGTAGTAAATAAAGTTCGGAGAAATTGAGGAGCCAAAAGAGCAGAAAATTGGAGACAAGCGTCTATGGAGCAAAAAGCCAAAGCCCGCGCGCGCATCAGTTGCAACCCAACAAGAAGCAACCCAACTTACAAGACATGGGCTTGAGCTATCCAAGACCCGGCCCATAACCCAAATCCAGACCCGATCAATCCTGAGCCGTGAGATTTGACGCATCCGCATCCAACGGCCGCATCAGTGTTCGCATCGGTGACGCATCGGGTTCCCGCGCATCCAATGCTCGCTCCGTCCTTCCCATCAACACTCGATGTGCCCGCTCAACACCACACCCGCCTATACCTACACCCATCGAACCAAACCCCATTTCTCTTTCATTTTCTCTTTCTTCTCCCCCCGACAGTTTGAGAGCTCCACCTCCTTCACCCATACCATGGCAGACCAACCTCACCACCTCCATCTCCTTCCTCTGACAGCAACTGCAACAGCCACCATAGTCGCCCACTCCGCACCCCTAGTTCTGCCCATCTTCATCTTTATCTTCTCCCATACCCTAGAAGATAGGGTTGAGATGGTTGGAACTAGGGTTTTCTCCTACAGCTCACGCATGGTTTCCAGAGGCGAATTGGCAGAGGGAACAACCATTTCAGGGAGTGATGGTGAGTGGGTTTGCATTTAATTTCCAAGTTTGAGTGTTAGAGGAGAACTATGTATAAATAGGGTTTATCTTTGGATGTTAGAACTCATGCCTGGACTAGCCAGTGCACCAACTCTAGTATAATTGTGTTTTTATGATGTTCTAAATCAATTTACTAGGGTGTTGTTGAAACCCCTAATTCCATGTTAAGTAATTGTCTTTGGTTCTTATTCTTGTTGTGTTATAACATGATTAGGATTAGTAATTAACTAATGAGATTGTAAACCTGTGATGAGTTGTACTGTAAGAAGACAACTCATACTAGGGGTGAATTAGTAGAAATTAGTTAAGGAATATCTACTTAAGACCTTCAAGGGAAGGCACAAGAACTGAACTAGAGCCACATTACTTTAGCATGAGGTTAGAGGGTGGATTCACTGCCCTAGTACCTTACAATTTGTTTACAATTTATTAATGCATCTTAGTTTAGAGTCACAACAACAATTCAGTCGTATCGACATCAAAACAACCCATATTTGTGTTACACTTCCTTGAAATCAGTTTAGCAAAGCCTAGAGATCAACTTATGCCACTCCATTTCCCTGTGGATCGACATGTACTTGCCACGCCTCCAACAGGCACTGTGCACTTGCAGTTTAACGTAGGCGAAACACCTTTCCCAGCCTACCAAGTTTTTGGCGCCGTTGCCGGGGAATTGGTAGTGCTGCTGTCTTGATTATTAGCTTGCTTCACTGATTTTCAGTTCATCATTGTATATATATGCTTTGAATCTTTGTGTTTAGTCATTATTGGTGTAACTTAGTTGTAATCATCTGTTAGTTTACATTTCTGTATCATTTATTGCATTATCTTATTGCACTGCTGCATTGTTACATTTTTAAATCTGTTAGTGTTCCTGTTTGTTCTTGTTTAATTCATATGTAGCTTACACTCACAAGCTCTGCATCTTTGCCTAGTAATGTCACTTAGTGTAATCATCTTGTTAACATCTTTGCATCATTTTCAGCATCTGTAGCTTAGTTGGAACATTAGTTAATTCTCTAGACTTCCCAGCCTTCAGAGCATACTCCCATCTGTACATATCACCAGTAAGTTTACTATTGTAGTGTTTAACTTTTCTTAGTCACCTTGTTGATACCTGTTATTTCACTCAGCATATGGTTTAACCACAATTGCTAAATTCTTGTCACCTGCACTTAAGCTTGAAACTTCAAAGCCTGAGTTTTTCATATCTCAGCAGTGTTGTGACACTCCCTGTGAAATCGCTGAACCTTTGGTTGTGCTAGCCAATCCTGCAGAACTAATTCTTCCCCATGCCAGCTGCATAATACTCGTTGTTGCACCATTAATTTGCAGCTGAAAGTCGATTATTTTTATCAATAGTCGTAGCACCAAGTGTGGTACTACTAGTTAGCTAGCAGTGTAAAGCTTCTCAGCACCCTGTCCATCTGTGCACTACGTGTGACTTTATCTAGCACACACTTTTTGGTCTTCCTGCAACCAAATATTTCAAGCTCAGTTTGTAGCAGCAGTTTCACACTTCCTGTGTATTTACAATTTTTGTGTACTAAAATCTTCTCTGAGAAACCAGGTACCTGAACTTCTGTTGTGAAAGTCAAAACGGAGTGAAAAGGGGCATAACACGTCTATCTACCTTGCTTACATCTAGTCCTGCACCAGCAGTACCTGCAACATCTCTCAGCAAAACAAGGAAAGAAAAGGAGCAGAACACAATTGTTATTGGAGCTAAAACCGGTTGGTCATTCTAGAACTTCCTTGTACTTCATATTTGTATGAATGATGAACCGTGATCTCCTGATAACCTAGCTACTTAACGAAGCATTGTCCAAACCCTGCAACATAGAGTACCTTTTGAGCATTATTCTGTGATATCTGAGCAACATTCTTACATGCTTAATTTGTCATCTCTCTGGGTATGCTTCTCTTTACATAAGGACTGTTAGTAATTGAATATTTGCATGCATAGTTTGACATCTGTCTTTTGCATAATTCCTTGTTTCCCTGAGTTTCATATCGCTTGGTTGCCTGATAGCCCAAATTGATTGATGCTCTGCCTTGACTGTTGCCCTTGTATGCTCCTTGAACTAGTGCTCATTAACCATTGGGAAACCCCTGCAAAATATGGTATTAATTTGCATGATTCCTTGATATCTGAACTACACATTTGTTAGCTGAAACTGCTATAGCTGAACTGTATCAGTATGTGCATAGGTGTGAAGTTGTTACCACTGCCTTGCGCATTGTGCATTGCTGATTCTCATTCCCATGATCTGTGAAAACTAAGGTAGCCAAATCTGCTGAATTAGTTGCCTGAATATCTCTGTGACACTTGAGCAAACTTTGAAAATCTGAAATGTGTGCTTGTGTGTAACCTGTGTGTTGATGGAAATTGGCTGAACTATTTGTCTTTTTTCTGTGAACCACTTGGCTTCAACAAAGCCTGTGCTCAGCTCCAGCCCATGTAGCTATAGAGACTGAGCTGCAACTTGGTTAACCAAGTTTGCTGCAAGCCCTAGTTGACATCAACTGATATAGTTGATATCAACTGAGATAGTTGACTTCATCTGCCCTGTACCCTTAGCATGTTTCACTCTGTCAACTAAAGTTGTCGCCACATCTGTGTGACTACCAGCTGATGCTAGATCATCTTTACTTGCTGTCATCTTCACTAGTCGAATGCTAGGCCATCTGTGTGACCCTGTTGAGTTGTATTTCAGTAAGATTTGAGCTGTACTCTGCCATGTATCCCTGAGCATAATCTGTGAAAATTATAACATCAACTCACCCTGTTGACACTATGTTTCATGTCAAGAGTGTTGTAAGAGTGCTGAAAACTACTTGTCTGAATAATTTTTGGCCAATCTGTTGCATCTGTGAAGTTGTAAATCTACATTGAGCTGACCTGTTAACCTGTTGATGTTTTGAATGGTTTGCCATACTCACATGAGAGACTAGTTCTTACCTGTGATCACCAAAACCCCTGCTAATATCCGCATATCTGTGTGCATAATCTCTGGCCTTGGAATTTCACATGTATTGCTCCCTGTGTATGAGTTGCTTGGTTATCTGATAATATCTTGATTATTGCTCTGCCTTGGCTGATTGCCATTAGTGCTTGATTATGAACTAGTTGCCAGGGTATCTTTGTGCATCAATCTGTGGCACTTGAGTGAAATCTCTGTTAGCTGAACTCATTGTTCGATGTGCTAAGCCTGAGTCAGTGTGTATCTCTGAATCCCTGAAATCTGATTGTCATAGACCCTAATTCCCCTGATCTGCACAATGCTCTGCTGATTAGTGCATCATTTCGAACCATACACATAGCCTGGGCTGAAGACCACACAACCTGTCTTGCACATAAACTGGGTTGTTCATAGGCTGAAGCTCACGTAAACTGGGCTTTGCATTACCACTGGGCTGTGCATGTGCATACGAACTGTGCTCTGCACAAACTGAAGCCCACACAACCTGTCTCGCACATAACCTGGGCTGCACATTTGCAGCAACACCAAGCACTCATGTGTGCTTAATTCTAAAAATTGGGTGCCATTTTCTTGTATCATTTTTGCGTCTCTGTGTTGATATGATTTGATGTGTGCTAAGCTATGGTTGCTTCTTTTTGAGTTCAAATTGAGTTGCTAGATCATGTCAGGATTTTGGTCTGCAACTGGGGATGAAAACAAATCCATCAGAAAACTTGCTTACGGGCATGATTCATGTTATGAAACCCCCACAGACCATAGTGATTTTAGGGAATATTATGAACCTTCTCATGGCCCTGACCTTGAATACTCATACCCTAATCATTATGACCACATGTATCATCAACCACCATGGGAGGATGAGCAATTCTATCCTCCAATGAACCCATTTATGCAGTCTATAATGGAGAACCTCAAAATCATAGAGCAAAACAATGCCATACTTGAATGGAAAGCACTGCATGATCATCCATATAACAACATGTCTGAATTTCCCTTTACTAGTGAACCTTGTGCACAACCATGTACTGAATATCCATGTGAAGCATGCATACCCACTAGTGAAGACTCTTCTTCCATTGCACATCTCAACATGATATTAAAAATGAACATGATTCAATTACAAAGTGAAGAATGGAAGGAAGTTCATGATAGGATGTTTGTTATCTCTGATAATTTTGAAAATAGTGTTTCTATTCCTACTCATGCAACTAACACTGAATATGAACCTAATCTAGAGGTAGATGAGTACACTTTGAAAATGCTCAAATTTTGAATAGGGAAATGCACTTTTGTTATGATGATGATGATGAATATGATATGTTAGAAGAGCATGTGTATGCTGAAAATATGGTGAAACCTTTGGGTTCAGAGACATCAAGCGTCTCTACTGTGAACCTTATGAATGATGCTTCTTCTAATATTCAATCCATACATACATGTGATGCTGAATTGGGGTTTGAACAATTGTTCGCTGAAAATGAGCATGCTACACAACTTGTTTGTGACTTAAGAAATGATGAATCTTCTGTTGACACTAATGTTCTTATGGATCATGATATTATTTTTGTGTCTGATTCCCTGCCCATGTCACAATATGTTGCCTCCTCTGATTTGCCTATGCATGACACAAAGCTTTTGGATAATGATGACTATGACATGGAGATTGATGAATTGTTCTATGCAAGTGAGCATGATTTACCTTTGTCTGACTTTAGGAAAGTGTGTAATGGTGCAAATGATCTTATACACGAAAACAACTTAAATGTACCTACTTTCTTTCCTAAGTCACAGATTGAAACTCCTCCACCAAACCTGGATGTGGTTTGTCACAAAATATCTAAACCAACTATTCTGAGAGTTCCTAATCTAGGCCTAGAACTTTGTGCTTCCCAAGTCCTCTTGGACTATTTTGCATCAAAGTATAACACCTTTAGGGAACCACAGTTGGAATGTGTATGTCTGCCTGTTCTTAGCAAAACTCATTTTGAATTAGACCTTGTGCATGATGTACCTTTAAAATTGCAAGATTTTGTGCTCAAAAACACATCTCCTGACAAGTTTAGGTTTGGGGGTAACTTATTCACATATGCAGTCTTACTTGCACTCTCATGTTATATTTGTGTAAGGTTGTTGATGTTTCTGCATATCGTCTTTTGGGTTGATCCTCAACTCTTTAGATTGTTGGTGTATGGTGAATTTTTCTTGTATATAATCCAGTAGGTTTTGTTAAATTTTCTATCTTGAATCGGTTGAGTCTTCTTTTGTATGTATTATGCTAATTCAATATGATCTTAGCTGAGAATGTTGGATTCTAGCCTTGACTAATGAAGCTCTAACCTTGCTTCCGCCGACATCCGGTAATCTCTTCCCTTTTCTTTACTCAACATAGTTCTCATGGTATGTGACTGTTTAAGTTCTTATCATCTGTTGACACATTGAGGACAATGTTTGATTTAGGTTTGGGGGTGCATTTGCATATAGAGTTTTTAGTCTTTGTCTTTCTTTTATTTTGAAAAAAAAAAAAACTCTTTGTAAATACTTGCATAAAAACCTCCAACTTTTAGAGATTTTAGAGTCACTAGCATGCTTCTAGCTATGTTTACATAGAGAGTCTGACCGAAATAACAGAACTTGGAAGTACTGGAGAACACAATCGGGTTTCTTAGTTGATTAGAGTGTTAAAGTTGGATTTAACCATACCGGAGGGCGAATTAGGTGTTGTTTAGATATTCGGTAGTAGAATTGTGATCACCCATAGTGGAGACTACCCATTTTACATCAAGCGAGGCACCAACCTTCATTTTTTGTGACTTTTTAAAAAATCTGTTAGAGTGTGTGTCACCGTACGTCAACTCCGGGTAGGAATGGTGAGCTACCCAACTTCGCACCACTTTCAGCACTATTTTTAATCTCTTGAGTGCTAATTTCGTCAATCATGAGGGTGACGTTTAAAGATGAAAACTCCTTCTTGTAGTTCGATTTGCAGTTAGCATCACTCTCTCCCTCTCAACAACATCAACAGATTCATAGAAACACATCATCGTCAGCAAGCGGAGCATCATCAAAATATTTGAAGAAAAGTTGAAATAGTCCAAGGTTTACGTGCAACAAAGAAAAGAAAAGAAAAGAAAATAGGATGAGAATTAGTGAAGTTTATGAAATCAAGGCAATACAAGTTTTATTGTTTTTATTTTTATTTTCATTTCATTTTAAAAAAAAAAAAAAAAAAAAAAAATTGTCAAGTTTTTGTGAAGTTCAGAAGTTCATCATCAGTTATTGAAGACCGAAGATTGAAGACGTTTCTATGAATCTTTGAGAAAGTGATATTAATTGCCGATCGGGTGAGAAGGTAAGTGAGTACTCCCATCCTTGCTAATGGTTGATTTCCTTTCTTAGAGATCATCAGAAAAAGATTCTTTTTGCCCACACTTCTGTGGAGTCTCCAGAAATTATTTCGGAAGGTTATCCTTCTTACCTTCAACGTGTGCAGGATTTCTCTCTTCATTCCTGCCTGCACACATGAGAGACTAAAAAAGCGGTCTTTTTGAGTGCAATTATCATAAAACCCTATTGGTGAGGCAGAAGTCGAGGCTTATGATCACTATCGAACCCGAATTCTTTCATATGGTATGGTTATTTCTCGCTCAGCACTTAAGGATGAGAATGCGTTCTTTGGTAGTTCTAACTTCGTGTTACTAGCATGCAGAAACTCTATGTCCTCATAGCTCCTTGGATGCTTGAGACTCTTTTACACTCTGAAAATGGAGAAGGTTTTGTGGGTACACCTCTGGTAAACCCTCACGAGACTACAACTCGTCCACTAGGGACACCTAGGGGTTTAAAGGCTTAGTGCATACGCTAAATGCATTCGAGAGACCAGCGACAGTGGTATAGTTAGGATTTCTTAATTCTGTTTCACTTGAGGACAAGTAAAATTCAGGTTTGGGGGTATTTGATGAGTGCCAAATATTGCATATTTCTACACCTTTGTATTGGCATTTAACTCATCTTTTGTGCTCAGAAATCAGTTATTATCCCAAATTCTGTATTTTCTTTGTTTTCAAGAATAAATATTTGTACTAATTAATTTTGTGTTTTTAGGTAGTAAATAAAGTTCGGAGAAATTGAGGAGCCAAAAGAGCAGAAAATTGGAGACAAGCGTCTATGGAGCAAAAAGCCAAAGCCCACGCGCGCATCAGTTGCAACCCAACAAGAAGCAACCCAACTTACAAGACATGGGCTTGAGCTATCCAAGACCCGGCCCATAACCCAAATCCAGACCCGATCAATCCTGAGCCGTGAGATTTGACGCATCCGCATCCAACGGCCGCATCAGTGTTCGCATCGGTGACGCATCGGGTTCCCACGCATCCAATGCTCGCTCCGTCCTTCCCATCAACACTCGATGTGCCCGCTCAACACCACACCCGCCTATACCTACACCCATCGAACCAAACCCCATTTCTCTTTCATTTTCTCTTTCTTCTCCCCCCGACAGTTTCAGAGCTCCACCTCCTTCACCCATACCATGGCAGACCAACCTCACCACCTCCATCTCCTTCCTCTGACAGCAACTGCAACAGCCACCATAGTCGCCCACTCCGCACCCCTAGTTCTGCCCATCTCCATCTTTAGCTTCTCCCATACCCTAGAAGCTAGGGTTGAGATGGTTGGAACTAGGGTTTTCTCTGACTCACGCATGGTTTCCAGAGGCGGGTGGCGGAGGAACAACCATTTCAGGGAGTGATGGTGAGTGGGTTTGCATTTAATTTCCAAGTTTGAGTGTTAGAGGAGAACTATGTATAAATAGGGTTTATCTTTGGATGTTAGAACTCATGCCTGGACTAGCCAGTGCACCAACTCTAGTGTAATTGTGTTTTTATGATATCCTAAATCAATTTACTAGGGTGTTGTTGAAACCCCTAATTCCATGTTAAGTAATTGTCTTTGGTTCTTATTCTTGATGTGTTATAACATGATTAGGATTAGTAATTAACTAATGAGATTGTAAACCTGTGATGAGTTGTACTGTAAGAAGACAACTCATACTAGGGGTGAATTAGTAGAAATTAGTTAAGGAATATCTACTTAAGACCTTCAAGGGAAGGCACAAGAACTGAACTAGAGACACATTACTTTAGCATCAGGTTAGAGGGTGGATTCACTGCCCTAGTACCTTACAATTTGTTTACAATTTATTAATGCACCTTAGTTTAGAGTCACAACAACAATTCAGTCGTATCGACATCAAAACAACCCATATTTGTGTTACACTTCCTTGAAATCAGTTTAGCAAAGCCTAGAGATCAACTTACGCCACTCCATTTCCCTGTGGATCGACCTGTACTTGCCACGCCTCCAACAGGCACTGTGCACTTGCAGTTTAACGTAGGCGAAACACCTTTCCCAGCCTACCACCTTTCGTTAATAACAACAAGAAAATACGATATCCTTACTTGCCGTCCCACATTAGTCATAGGACGATTCTTGTTATGAAATGATGCACCAAGTACAACGAGTTTCTCGCGAGGCACAAAGAGGATAGGCGTGCTGCCCAGGCTGCATATACCAAATGGAGAGGAGAGCCTTTTTATCACATCGAAGCCGCAATGCTAGTTGAATCTCGCACCAGAAATAGGAATAACATGTAATGTGTTCAAAGGAATTTCCACCTTATAATTAATATGCTACTATTTCCAAATTTCCTTTCAATCGAGATTCAATTTATTTTCAATAACAGTCGTTATCTCTGTTTAGTAATTCAGTGCCGACTCTATCCACTAGAATCACAGAGTCGTTACTCTGCTATGTTATTAACATAACGACTCAATTATAAACCCATGTTAGTTATTCTCCTGGATGTTATTTCAACTAAGAGTCGTCATTAGTGTCCATATAAAAGCAACGACTTTATGTACCTAAAAGTGGTATTCTCTGGATTTAATACACATATACAGTCGTTAATCTGCTATATGATCATCCTAACGACTCTAGCCATAGAAATTATGGTTCATCTCCTGGATGTTTTGCTAACCTAGAGTCGTCATTGGTTTCCATATAATCAATAACGACACTAGCCATAGAAAATACAGTTCATCTCCTGTATAACCTAGTGTCGTCATTGGTTTCAATATAACCAATAACGACTCTAGCCACAAAAAAAATATGTCATCACTGTATTAATTTCTTTATAGGTCGTTAAAATTCTATTTGAAACACTTAACGACTCTGTGTATCAGATGGGAAAATTCAATTATCAGAATTAGGGTCGTTATTCTGCTAGAAAACAAAGCTGACGACCCTTACTATGTCACAATGTATAATCTTTTCTGCATTAGAGTCCTACATTATTCTAACAAACATACTGGTAAACATCCTTCTTAAATCTTATGAAAACAAAGTAGTTTCAACAAACCATCCAAACCAAACACATAAGTAGTTTCAACAAACACATAAGTTCAAGTCATAAAGTAAAATGAACATAAGTTCAAGTCGAAGGTAACATCACCTCACTCAAGACCACTATATCGACCTCGACCTCCTCTTTACCTCCCTGACCGGGAAACTTTTCGGCTTTTCTTAGGAGGAGGACCCTGAGTATCACTGCCCCCTCGGGAACCACCATCTTCTCTAGTACCTTGTTCATCATGATATTGGCTACTTTGCCCCTATTCATCACGTTCTTGTGCTAGTTGGCTACGTGTTTTCCAGGTCCTCTTACCTTCCTTAGCCAGGTCAGCAAACATCTTCTTTGCATTGGGATTTTCAATGTGCGTGCAGTAATCAGCGTACCGACGTTGCTTCGCAGGATCAAACACTTCCTTTTTGTCAGCCGAGAAACAAAAAGCCTTGACAAAAAGCTTCATTCGTTCCCTTTATATGCATTCAAAAAACAATTCACATTAACTGACTTATATTTGTATGTAAATGAATAACACAATTATAAAAATAAATACTCACCACTAGTTTAAGAATGGTAGTATCATCTCTACCGTCAGCTTGAGAAGTAGAGGAGGATGCTCTGTTGGTCCTCCTACCCGTTGTCTGATCTATCCGTATCACCCTACCATGGGAGAAGCCTTCGTACCATTGATAGTAATCCGTTGTTGCCTCGTGACCTTCATGCACATGCACCAATATGTGATGTCTACGAGGCTAAAGTGTCTATTATTCCAATGCTTGACATTAGTTGCAGGTTCATAAACCACTTCTATGTCATCCTTATCAGCCTCGCATTTGTTCAACTTGTGCTTGAATGGAGGTACATAGTCTTCATTGGGTGAATCTTGAATAAACCCAAGTTGACGCATGATTCTCATCGGATTGTACATTGAAAAACCGTTAGGGTGAAACAAAGGGACATGGTAATACACGACATCTTCCATTGCGCCAACTCTATCATCCTTGTACGGAGTAAAGATTACCTCTTTCGCCGTGATTTTGTCAAGTTTTTGACACATTTCTATCAACGCATCAGTTTGTTCCCTATCCTGAGAACCGGAGTACAACCAACGGGTTCCTGTTGGACTACCTTTGCTCCATTCTGGGTTGAGTTTCACATCTTCATTATCTTTGAACAGTGATGGGAAATGATCATAAATCCACACCTATAACAACCAAAGTTGAAAATTTTAAAACAATCAAATAAACATAAAAAAATCAAAGGAAAAAAACATACTAAAAGAAGACAACTTTCATCAATCCAAATACTTGGATTAGAGCCAAATTCCCATTAAGTTGAGAAGTTCATTCGCGAGATCCCTGGGAAAGCTGACCATTCAGATGTGCAACTATGGCAGTCCCCCAAGAGTACTTGTTCACATCTTCCAAGGGATCCAAAAGCTGAAGAAGGTTGGCGCTGACCCTGTTACCTTTGCTGTCGGGAAATACAACCGACGCAAGGACGTACAACAAATACGCATCCGCCGCATAACGACATTCCATATCAGAGAGACCTTCATCTTTTTCCTTCTGTTCTGTACCAGCAAACATCTTCCTAATCTCCACAAGTTTGAACTCTTTCTTCGGGTACTTAGTTCCCGGCACGAAAATCCCATCAGTCTTCTCTTTGTCCCAGCCAAACAAGTTCTTGGTCCATGTATAAATTTCATCCCAACTAGGCCTTCTCTTGAACTTGTCACTGGTTGATTTACCTTCGACATGCATCCCTACTATCTGTTCTGCATCATTAGGAGTCAATGCCATCTCGCCAAAAGGAAGTTGGAATGTGTCGACTTCAGCGTAATACCTTTCACAGAAACTATATACTGCAACCTTGTCATACGCAATCACAGAGTTCACAACGGCATTGTACAAACCGGAGTTTTCAACATATTCTCTAACTCTTGCACATTCACCTTTTAGCGGCCACAACTCCATTTTCTTAAAATAAGATTGGTGCCTGAAAAGACGTGCGGCATTCTTATGATCCTACAAAACATAAACAAATAAATATTAAAAAAAAATATTAGAAAGTTAATATCAACCAACTAATCAAATAGCAAGCAAATTTGGGATTCTTACGATTGTCTCATAGATGGTATGAGCCCACGATCCAGAATATCCAAATAGAACTTTGCCCCCATCTCTAGGTTCTCCTCTAGGTTTACCACTTCAAAGAGGAGACAACATCAATTGAGTAGCGGGAACGTGTCTCGCGCTGGGTGCAATATCAGTTTCATCCTTCTTAACCCTCTTTACCGGCTTCGGCTTTGCATTCTGTTCCTCATGTTCTACATCTTATTTACCATCATCATCTTCATCATCCTTACCAGCAACATCATCCCCTTCATCCTCTTCCTCCTCCTCATCACCACCATTATTACCTTCATCCCCTTCCTCCTCCTCATCACCACCATTACCATCATCTGAATCATCAACATTACCATTATTGTCATCATCCTTATCACTCTCTTCTTCCTCTTCTTCTTCCTCACCTTGTACGGGAGGATCTTCTTGTATCTCCTCTTCTTGTATTTCTTCTTCTTCACCACTACTGTTAGCGGAAATAACAAGAGAGTCTGATTCTGATGAATCCGACATTACCTTTGTCTCTTGGTTCGGTGATAGAAAATGATACCTCACTCGGCTTTTTACCGCGTAATGGACCAGCAAGTAAGTATTTATCGTGGCGGGGAGCTTTGGAAGGAGGAGTTATCGTCATTGGAACCTTGTCTTTGGTTTTCTTGGTACTATATTCAAAACAAAAAAAAAACAAAAAAACCCAATAAGACATCAACTTTATGGTTATCAGTTCAAGAGTCGTCACTCAAATGATCTACAAAATAAACGACCCTTGTATATCATGTGACGACTCAAAGTTATATGATGACGACCCTTCCAATAACAAAGGGTCGTCAAAAAGGCAATAACGATCCTACGATTTGGGTTGACGACTCTATGGCATATAGCTAAGTGACGACTCTATGGGACCTGAGATGACGACACTATCATTTTTTGGAACAGAAGGCTGTTCGAGTTCCATCTAGAGTCGTTAAGAAATAAAAAAGGGTCGGCAAAAGAGAGTTGTCATCTTCAACCTAATACACTAACGATTTTTCATATAATACGCATGCAAATGAAAAGTCGTTAGGGGTTTCCATTTCGATAGTAACGACCCTTTAACTGAAACCGCTAAATTTCAGTTATCAGACTCAATTTCACAATCAAAACACAACAACAAATCGAATAGAAGGTGGGTTTAAGTTCACATACCTTCTAATTGGAGCCATATCTTTTTTGGGTTTCGATTTTTTGGGTTTGGGAGTTCGTCCCTCGACAACCTTGCCTTTGAGTCAACGAGATTAGGGATTTGAAGTGCTTTTCGAGTGGTCTGCTTTGTACGATCCATGTTTGTAGAAGAAGTTAATCGTCGATTAACTTCTAACATCGACGATTACACGATGAATCGGTTGAAGAAAAAAAAAAACTCGGTGGAGTCGTTAATGGTGGTGGTGGAGAAAAGAAAGGGGAGGAGAGGAAGATGAAAAGAAAAAAGAGAAACTGATTTTCTCTTTTGGTTTAGGATTAGGGTATATAGATTGGGGGCCAAATTATAGTTTCTAATTAGAGTTAACTGATTTTTAAGATTTTTGTTTGGTAAAGGGTAAAACAGTCTTTTCAATATCGGTTTAATACGCCCTCAAAAAATTGGGGTGCAAATAAAAAGTTCTGGCCCTCAATTAAAAGTTTTGTCCCCAATCAAACTAGGTTAAATAAGTTTCCCAAAATATACATTTGAGATGGCCGACTCTTTCTATAGGGAGTCAAGAAGCCTCTTGGTTTAAGGGGTGAGGTGGCAGAGTGACGATGCAAGTGGATATAAGCCAACAGCCGAATTTCCCATCCCGATGTTTCACAATAACATGGTGACAAATAAGACTTGAATAGCAGATTTTAGGTCAGGCATCAATCATGAATAGATAGGGCTCTGGGTTCAAAAATGCTACTAGCAACGGTGTGCAAGACTATAATGAGTTGAAAATGGAAGTTGCATAGAGAAGTTCGGCTAGGAATTATCTGAAAAACTTTGTCGAACTAGCCGAACTCAACTTTAATGGAGGTTTTTCTTTCAGAGAAAAGTTCGGTTACCTCGCAAAAAAAATTTCCCAGCCGAACTTTTAGTTCGGTTACGTCGCAATTTTTTTTCCTTTTTCTCCTAACCGAACTTTTCTTTGAAAACCTATATATTGAGTTCGGTTTCGTCGATTTTTTTTTCCCAGCCGAACATGTGGTTCGGTTACGTCGCAACTTTTTTTCCTAGCCGAATTTTTTTCTGAATGCAAATACTCCATTAATACTGAGTTCGGCTACCTGTGTTTTTCAGAACCATTAGCCGAACTACACTTGCAGATGAGTTCGGCTACCTGTTCTTCAGATGTCCTAGCCGAACTCTATTTCCATGGTCGAAATCAGTTTATAAATTTTTCATTTTTTCGAAAGATTTTTCCAATTCGAACAACATTAACTAAACTTGAAATATACCTACGTACCCAAAACCCTCATTTCGAAATCAACCATCTTACAAAAAAAAAAAACTTCTTCTCAAGAATTATTCTTTTAAAAACACCCAATTAATTAATCTAGCCTCACTAATTAATCATTATACTAAC
Organism: Papaver armeniacum; assembly: GCA_023531295.1. Lineage (NCBI taxonomy): Eukaryota > Viridiplantae > Streptophyta > Magnoliopsida > Ranunculales > Papaveraceae > Papaver > Papaver armeniacum. The sequence continues at coordinate 104,356 of JAJJWW010011111.1, forward strand.
TAATTTAATTACCAAGGGAAAATTTGGTATTAAAAAAAAATTGATAAGGGGTGACTCATTATTACTTCTAATATCCACCCAAAAAATGAAGAGTAGTCCCCCACCATTTTTGAGTAGTCCACAAAAAACGGTTCATAATAATGCTCAAGTATACAGGGCCCATCAAGAAGTAGAAATTGACGTTTAGTCCCAAAGTTACTGGGCTTGGGACGCTTTAGTCCACTCATCTCGGGCCTAGTACTCTAAGGTCCAAATTTACCAAATATATGACGAGTCGATCCTTTTATAAACGATTCAATCCAAACAAATAAAAATTGATGACAAAAATACCCACAAGAAGATTTCTTGGAAGTTTCTTCTTCATTTCCAATGGCGAAACAGATCTCAATCCGTTGTCGTTGAAGATGATGTTACTTGTTCATCTCATTTTTATTTTATTTTCGTTTCGATTTATTTCATCTTAACTTAATTTATCAAACTGTACCTAGATACTTGGTTTAGTTTAATTTTCTTCAATTTGGGGGTTCGACAAGAGATTTTGGGATGAATCGGAATCAATTGATTTCATTTTAACTATTAGAGGTTGATTGGTTCACTCCTCGTCGCTATAACAATTGGAGGTAAGGTTTTTCAATTATTTGCAATCTTAGTATATATCTTTTTACCTAGATCTGATCATTTTTTAGTTTTTATGTTGTTAAATCTTGAACTTCAAATATATTAGTTTGAAGACATGTCAAGAAAACTACGAAACCATGAACGAGGAATTCTGGTTTTCTATTTTAATTTTTTATGTTTAGCTTAGTTAACATTGAAAAATCAAGTGGTTTAAATCTGTGGTAGGTTGGTCAGTGGTGGAGGCTAAACAGTAGAATATATACAAAAGGTTCAATTTCATAACTAGCATGTGGGGTTTTTTTAAGTTGACACCTGAATACAGATACAAATGTGCATCCAAGTTTCAATCAAATTAAGAAGGTAGGATGCTCTACTCAAGTTTCAATTAAATAACCGAATCATATTTTTCCTAACCATGAATGGGTTTTTCTTGCTATAGTTCACACCTAAAGCCTTAAGTTACATTATGTTGTGATCATTTGGCAATGTTGTTTGATCAATTTGTGTGCTGAAAGTTGTATTTAGTTTATATTGAACTGACTTAAATAAAAAATCTTCATTGACACGAAAACATAAAAATGAACTGAGAATTCATACGGATAAAGTTAGTATGGTTCATACGAATTTCTTAGATAGGAATTAGATCCAAATATTTGTAAAATTTTCATTAATTTCTGATTTCAATTGTGATCATATTAGATTATGATTAAATATTACTTAGGGTCCATGTTGCTTTTTCAGTATCTTTTATAAATGTTCATGTTGATATTGATAATATATAATTTGAAAGCATTTCTCATATGCCACTAACTTAGACTTATCTTTAGATTGTGCTTATGTAGTGTAGTTTCAGATTGATTTTTTTTTTTTTTTGGATCACTTAAACTTTTCAATGCGAAGATCTATCAAACCATCTTAAACTCAAGGCAAGGAAGGATTTAGATTACCCTTAAAGTTGAAATTTTTGATACGGTTGACAATGTGAAGTCACCTGCTGCCTTTGCACCTCCACCAGCTGCCAAGTAAGGATATTGAATTCTATTATTTTTTTTCGAATATTTAGTTTCTTTAAAGAATACAGGGACTGCTATTTTTTGTTTTGGTTCGAGGAAATGTTTTTCTGACCGAATATGTTTTGTTGGCTATGTAGGGTACCAAAGAAAGCCAAGAAATGAGAAACTAGAAGTGAGAAACTACTGTGTTGAACGTCTTAGGTTAGTAGAACAACTTTGTTTTGTCATAGTAGAGGTAGATTTTTGAGGAGTTTCTTTTTACTATTTTTGTTTAAAACTGTTGAGTAGTAAACGATAAAAGATGCTCATATTTTGGAAATCTTTATTCTACGTTCAAGTTATAGTTATTTTGTTTATTCATTTATGGTAAATGGATGTCTCAATGTGCACATAATTGTACACATGTTGATTCTTAATGTGTAAATAATTGTACACATATTAAATTTTAAGGTGTACATAATTGTACACCCGTTCGTTAAGGTACACGTAATTGTACACTTGTTGACCGTTAAGATTTTTGTGTGTCCTGGGGTACTGAACACGTAGTTCCTAGTTAAGATTTCTTGTGGGATATTTGGGCTTATATAGAGCCTAATCAGGATTAGTTGTTGTGTTCTTTACGATTTTATAAAAATGCAGTTGACATAATGGTACACACATGATATGTTATTTAGGCGTACATAGTTGCCCACATGTTGATTATATTAGTGTACATAGTTGTACACTTGCAGAACTATATTTTATGTATACAAACCAAAAATTAGGGAAAGCACTAACGCGTAAAGGTATTGGATTTTTTGTAGGTGTGTACATCATTGTGCTGTTTCAATAATATATGTATGTATTGTGGTATAAATATTGAATTTTGGTAGGGGTGTACATTATCTTTATGGATTCCTGTTTAGGTGATTCTTTTTTTTTGCATCATTATGTTTTTTTCATTGAGATGAAGCTACGTCGAGAGTAACCAATAATTTCAATAGCTCATAATTTCTTTCTGAAAAGTCCATAATCAATAGAAAAATTATTTTAAATGGTCGATGTGCAAAATGTATTTTATGTTCACTACTATTTTCTTGTTACACTTGTTTTTCTACTTTATTTGTCTTATATTTTCTTTCATCCTATCTTGGCTTGTCGTGATTTCATATAATTTCTTTCTGTAGATAACGATATCGTCAACAAGAAAACGAGCTGCATCTCTGAATAGTATAGTGAAGTTGGCAAGGTAAATTCTTCACTTGTGCCCCCTCTAACCATTTATTCCTTGTGAAATATGTGAAGATATTCTTTTGAAAGGTTAAAGACTGGTAGAATCTTTATGTGCATTTTTTTTATTATACCCATTGTACAAGGTGCACTTGTTTGTACACCAGTTATGCGCATTGTACTTTTTAGTGCACTAGTTTTATCATACGTACTTGTTGTAAGTCGTGCACTTCATTTCTGCATTGATTATGAACCTGAAATCTAATAAACTAGTACTTTCATTTAGACTTGTCTATACACAACAAACATAGAATTCTTCCAATGTCGGGTATCATCACCCCAAGTCTTAGTTAGGTAGTAAAATTTAGGGACTTATAAGCATCAAAGGGCTTAGTGGTGTGTACATAGAGTGCACTTATATTTTATGTATACAAACCAAAAATTAGGGAAATCACTAATGCGTAGGGGTGTTGGAATTTTTATAGGTGTGTACATAGTTGTATTGTACACCATTATACTCTCTCATTATTTTATGGATATTTTTGGTATGTATGTTGGGTTTGTTGGGTTTTTTTCGGTGTGTACACCATTGTACAATCTCAGCAATATATATGAGTTGTTTGTGAGTATGGATGTTTGTTTGTTTTAAATTTTTTATAGGTGTGTACATAGTTGTACACCATTGTGCTATCTCAACACTATATGCATGTTTTGTGAGTATAGATGATGGGTTTTTGTAGGCCTGTATATTGTTGTACACTATTATGCTCTCTCATGATTTTATGGCTTTTTTTTGTGGGTATGTATGTTGGATTTGTTGATTTTTGTAGGTGTACACCATTGTACAATCTCAATATTATATATGACCAGTTTTGCGTGTATGGATGTTGGATTAGTTGGATTTTTTTATGTGTGTACATAGTTACACACCATTGTAATATATGGTGCGTTTTGTGGGTATGGATGTTAGATTTTTGTAGATGTATACATTATTGTACATCATTGTGCTCTCTCAAAAATAAAAAAATAAAAAAACTAATTCTTGATGAAACCCTAAGTTATTGTTTTTCGATATCATGAGGTGATTTTAATAGCATGCTTGCTATGTGTTTAGGTTCCATTCGAGGGAGCTTAAGAAAATGGACAAGAACAATGGACAGGTTCGTTGGGCGCTTTTCTGGATTTGAGTAGCATATTTACTATGTGTTTAGGTACTTGCTATGTGTTTGATTTTAATAGCATGTTCCTTAGTGATGCTTAGGTGGAAAATTGTATCTGGTGTACAAACGGGTACACCTTGTCTTGTTTTTAGATTTTTGTGGTGTTTGTACACCAATGTAAAATAAGATTTTTTTTTAAAATGAAAATTATTAGGCCGACCGAGCGAAGCGAGGAAGGACTCTATATATGGTGACTTTGTGTCAATATGGCACATGACTTTTTTTTCCAATTTGACACAAAAAGATTGGATTTGGTGTCTGTCCATTAAGGAAAATCCGAAAATGCCCCTCAAAAAGGACGCTGGCGTAATTTAATTTTTCTTTTCTCTTAGACAGTTGCGTAGATAAGCTGAAAAATAAAGGGTAATCGCGTAAATTAGAGGACTGAAAAAAGGACACGGAGGTTGGAAATATTGTAATTGTTGAGGGTGTTTTTGTAAAAATCTAGGTAAAGGTCATGGGATCGAACCCGACGACCTCCTAAATTTTTTTTTTCTTCTCTTTTTCCTTGTTCTTTCGATTTTGGGATGTAACTTCAGATTTTCGTCGCCATTAATACTCTGCGCTTCCTTCGCCACCAGCACCATTCATTCCTTCACGGCTTCACCACCATCGTAACCAGCACGACAACCAAAATCTCCACACTATCAGAACCACCATAACCAGAAACACCACCGGACCCTCCACCCTAATCATGATCAAAATCTCCACGAGCACTACCATACAACAACTTCGTAGTTATTAGTCAATACTCTGCCATTCCTCCACCACCAGCACCATTCGTTCCTTCACCAGCACCTCAACTAACTCAAATAAACATCTCAGCAACACCATCACCACCACCACCGCCAAGTCAACCATAATCATACTCAGTGAGGTATCCACCACTGCTACCACCAACAACACCACCACCATCAAATCAAATTACACACCAATCTGACGAAGCAGATGTGTTTTCCCCAATTCCGAGTTCAAATAAACGACTTTCTAATTCTTTGTGTATTTTGTGATTCGTAATGTTGACTAATATTTTTCAATGGTTTCATTTCTCTTTTTTTTTTCTCTCATAATTTTCGTTAATTTTTGGATGGGAGGTGAAGAACCGATGTTTGGGTATGAGTTGCTTTTTAGTTGAATTTAGAAATCAAATTCCTAATTTTTAGTTTTGACATATGCTTCCAATTGTTTGTCGAAATGCCTAATAGAAAACTAATGTCTCAGTTCTGGTTTATAGGTAAGCAAGAGTCGATGCAAACAGAGTTCTGCAGGCTTTAGGAGTTCAGGTGACGTTTACATGTCATTCTAATCGATTTTGGCTTAGATTCATCAAATTGAAATCTCCATTTACTATATATGTTGTTTCATGAACATGAGAAGATGAGAATCAGTGGGAAATAAATATTGGCAAATTCCTATTTCATAATGCTTCAAACACAGTAAGATGCAATGTAACTCATTGTTGTTGAGTTCCTAATGGGTATCTCATCTGGATGTGACAATTAATTGAGATCGATATAAGTTACTTATACCTTGGCATACGCCTTCATTTCCGGGTATCTGAAGCCTTTTAATCATCAATTTTCTTAAGCCACTTAACTTACTTTTAGTGATCTTTTATATGATTCTAGGTATGCCTGGTGTCTACTATGGAGTTTTGTCTGTAGTTGCTGGCAAAAAAATTATGTTGTTTTCTTTATGTGATGCAAGTTGTTTAAGTTCAGTGTATTCGGCTATATTAAGAACTATTTTTCCCCTGTTCCGCCACTTTTGTGTTTCAAAAGTTAAGAGGTAATTCACATTGCCTGGTGTTTTCTGTTTTGCAGACAGTGTAATTGTTGTACATTTTTGAAAATGCTTCCCATCTATCGGTTTTATACCCAAAAACATACCCCGTTTATGTGCCCACCCCCTATTGGTCCCCGAAACCTCTCCCAGACCCACCATTTCCCATCTACGGCTGTTATCCATGACACATAGGGGTGTGTTGAGATGGTGTATAAGACCGGTAGATGGGAAGTAGCTTCGGTACATTTTTAACTAAGAAGGCAATTGGCAAGTCCTTGAGTACAAAATTTAGTTTTGTGTCATTTTTTCTGGTCGGCCATCCCACCGTGGCAGCGGTCATCTAGTATAGTCATATGGGTACTCTTTTTGTAGCTCTCGGAAAGAGCTTTCCGAATATATAAAGTTTGTGAATTTTAGATGAGTGGTTCGAAAGATAAATTATTTTAAAATTATTTTTATATCATTTTAAATTGGTGACATCATCATAAGTAAGTATGGACTAGACTGAAAATATTTGGATTAAATTATAAATATTAAGGGTTATTAGTATACTTTTCATATTTCAAATAAATAAAGGACTAATTTGTACCTAGTTGAATGGTCTCATTTTAACTAGGATTTTGGACTGAAACGTATTTTTCCCGCCCATCAACCACGTTGTAATGCAAAGGTTTCAAAAAATAGAATGTTATAATACAAAGTTGATAGGCACCACGCACCAGCATATGGCGGAATCAGACTGAACGTCATCCAGACCTCCCTGTTTTTGTTTCACTGTTTCAGAACGAAGCTAACACTATACATCAAAAATTAAAAGAAAAAAAGAATTAAGAAGAGAACTGGGCTCGAACAAAAATTCTTCAAACATTATGGCACTCGCAATGCAAAACTTGAAACAATATTGGAATGGAATGACAATCAATCAAACAAAGACTGTACTCGACTTTTTATATTCTCAAAGAAGATTATTATCAACTGAATTATAAATTCTCTTGCATAACAAAAGTAGTGCTGCTGCCTTACAGACTCTTAGTCTACCTTCTTTCAGAAGAATGAAAACCGTGTTCTGTTACTAGCTCCGAACAAGCTGTATTCATCACCAGTAGTCACCTCTTTCCCAGAGCACTCAAACTCAACTCGAGAAGGAATTACTGATGAATTTGAAAAAGTATCACCAACAAATCCTTCTTTCAAGTTACCTGAATTCAAATCATCTCCTGTTGTGACTGATATGGGCCCACCAAAATGGAACAATGAAAAGTCGTTACCATCTTTATTTGATGCTGCAGAATTTGCATTCTGGCCTAATAATGGTCCTTGACAATTTGGAACTGGCCCATGTACACTTACCGACTCCCGTGATTCACCTAGGTGAACATTCTTGGTTTGATCAAGTAAGTTCACACCATTAGCTTTATTAACTACTTGGTATGCTGGAAGCTGGCCTAAGTCGAGTACATTTATGACAGGTTGCATCGCACTATACTGCATGCAGAAGTGTGATGGCTGGTTTTCTGGTAAACCATACCCGAGAGGACTAGGTAAAATGAAGCAACTAGGTTGAGGAAACGACACCAACCCATTGGGAGAAGCCCCCGACCAAGAAGTGGGCCTTTGATGGTAGTATGCCATTGTTGAAGGGGCAGGAAAAACTGGGAAAGATATACCTTGGCTGTGCATCGCAGGAAGCAAGCAATGTGGTACCTGGGAGCTTGCATTGTCCAGGATTCTATCGCTATCACAAGTAGGAACATTTCTTTGAAGCACGTCTCCTTGGAAGTTGCCTAGTGTTATACAGCTGACATCTTGAATCCCAGATGCTATGTTGCTTGCAACAGATCTCCATTCTCCACCACTCGAGCATTTTGGTGCTTCCCTATAATGAGTTGTAGGAGTGTCTCTTCCTTCAGAGTGTTGAGGGCCATTTTCTGAATCTGAAACTACAGATTCCGTATTCTGAGTAAGTGAATAGATCGCACTATCATCTCCCTCGGTAAGACACGATGAACAGCTATCTGAATTTGAGTTGCTGCTAGTCGGTGAACCGGATGTGCCTCTTAAAGAATTATTAGGGGACTCTGCACCTGAGGCAGATCCAGTATGGCAGCCATTATTATCCACGACTAAGCTGATATTTGTTGATACCCTCTCAATGTTCTCATGAATCTCCTCCTGATTTTGGTGGTGGTCACTCGTATCACAGATATCATTGGAGGTTATTGAAACTTTGTCTGAAGATTGATCACATGGTGATTTAAGAATATTATCAGAGTGTTCACCTGCAATACCGTCATTCCTAGCTTCCTCACATCCAATGACCTTAGAAGTAGATGACCTCAAGGTAATATCAGAGTCTGAGCTGCTTCGAGGGTACCAAACCTTCTTAGTGTGGACGAACTCTCTGTTTGAATGAAATTTGCCAGTAACAATCTTGTTTTTTGGAGTTCTGCAACTGTCAGGCAAGTAAACTCCATTTGTATACTTGCTTTTTCTATACGATGGCACAGATATATCTGACGAAGATTCAGTCTTAGCTTTGGTCTCCCGCTCTGATAAGGCAAGTGAAGAATTATGAGCGTCTTTTGTTCTGTAATCATTTTGAAGGTTACAACCACATGCCTTGAAATCATACCTATCACGAACTCTATAGTTCGAGCAATGAAATTTTTCGCCATACTTGCGGCCAAAATTTCTACCGTCTGACTTCAGGTTACTTCTCGATTGCTTATTGACACCATTGTTACACCTCGATGTTTTTGGCTCAAAGTCATCAACGAAATCCCCACTCTCATCATCAACCACAGATCTGCTTCTGTTATACCATTTATTAGCTGATTCAAATTGATGATCTTTCCTGTATCTAAGTTTGCAGGGAGCAGATTTAGATTGCTCAGTCACAAACAAACCATTATCTTCCCTTGCATGATGCTTTGTGTCAGCAACGTAAGCGGACAGATGTTCAGTATCAACTTCATCATTTTGTAGCTCTGAAGTTATACTCAAATTTGAATATTGTTCCTCTTGGTTATCTGGAGAAAGCGGCCTGTCTAGCATTATGTCTCCTAATTCACTAAGTGAATCCTCTGAGTTGATATTATTGGATAACTCCTCCTTGGAATCTGGGGATGATCTCTCTAAGGAAATCTCAGTAACAGTGGAAGTTTGTCCCACTTCGACACCTTTCCTTTCTATCTCCTTATCTTTCCCTTTTAATCTCTCTTTTCTTCTAAGTTTTTTCTCTCTATCTTTCGTTTTCCTCCTCTCTTTGCGTTCTTCCTCTTCACGTTTTTCTTTTTCTTCTTCTTCGAGAAGCTGGATCTGTAGAGAGAAGACCACATCAGAATTAACGAGAGCCTAATATGGAGTCCAATATCTGTGATGAAGGAAGATTCTAATCGAAAAGCATTACATGGTATCAAAAGTACCTGTTTTTCTAATGTGATAATCTCCTTGCATGCAACATGGATACGCTCTTCCAGCAATTTTAAAGCAAGACAAACAAATATACTGTGGGCATTTTGACGAGCGGTTCCTTCTCTAAAAGCTTTTTCAACCTGAAAACCCACCTCCCAAAATTTAGAATAATACACTTTTTGAGTTTGGAATGTGTATAGGGCAAGAACACAAAATTAATATAAAGATTTATATCAAACAGCCCCCCTTCATTTCACAACCAGATAAAAGAGAAAGCTAACTATTTTATCCTGGGACGATGCCTTAATCTCATTGTTCTATACAACCAAATAGGCTCGACTTATAGTGATTACATTCACCAATTGGGCCACCAAATAAAGGTGAAGTACTCCTTCATTATCCTGGAACATGCCCTTTTTTACTGAGGAGACAAGATTGCCAAGAAAAGAACACCTGATGATTTTCTACATGGACAATGGAAAGATTGAATTGAACTCTTAAATACACACTATCACTTTTAAGAAAACTAGCGTTATCCAATTGTTAGCAATGGAACTAAATAAATATATGAGAGAAAAAATATTTATGAGCTAAGGGATTTTGTTTGGAAGATGCTTCATCAAAGAAGCCAGCCGTTTATAGATCAGTAAGAAACTTTCTAGAGGCATAAGATCAAAACTCAGATTCGTCGCACTTAGTTGATCCAGAAAACAGCTCCTTGAATTACTTGGCTCCACTAAGGGCTCAAGCATCTTGTTGACCTGTACCTCTATTTGGAGCTGTACAGCTTAATTTCAATAGTCACAAACATTCAATTTTTCCCCAAAAAATGTCCTCATACATGTTGATTGCCTGCTTGAGACATTCTTCGTTAACCCATAACAGAAAGAAAAATTATGGAAATAACGCAAAATTGGCTCATTGGTTAAAGGATTATATATAATGCATTATCTAAATGCTCAACTTTAATACACCTATACAAGAGATGGAAAAATCATTGAAGTGTCCTTTAATTGACTACCAGGCGTACCTGCTCTTTGAAAATAACGATTGCTGCATCTAGAAGAAATTCTCGAGCAAGTTCGGGACTCTTCGCATGCTTTTGAAGACGGGAGCCTTCTCCATCTAACTCATTTCCATCTTTGTCCATGGAATCATCATCCTGAAGGTTCATTCACATATTTAAAACTGGAAAATACTTTCAATTTCTTTTTGAGGAAAAGAAGCATGATAAACTTCTACCTTCAACAAACTAACTAATGGAAGAGAATAAAAATAGTTTAGAGCTCTGCCAACCCAACAGTACCTCTTCTTCTTCAGCTTCTTCAGCTTGCTCGAAAAACCTCCCCATACACTCTCCTTCTGTTATCGTCACAAATCCATCCCCAACTAAAAGCCTGCGATGGACACATGGTTGACCTTTCAATGCATGGGCTTTCACAGAAAGCTCAGTACAACGACCATCTCGCTTCCAAGCCCTTAATGTAATAAAGCATGCGCTCAGCCCACCAAGATCCAAGCCAGTGACTTGAACACTTCTGTTCATGCCAACATCTTCAAAATCGAGAATGTCGGATTTTCCCTCCCCTGTTCCGACTGCCCATTCGAAATATTTGTATGTCCCAACGGAATCCGTAAATGAGTGACGCCAATCGGCTTGGATTGCGGTATCTGACACCTGAGAACAGTAAACTATTAACTGGTGGATCTCTCTACTATCTAGCTTTTCTTTTATTAGCTAATGGAAGATTGTAAACATTTGAACAAAAGTTTCTCGGATTTCAAGCAAAGAAAAAGAATAAGTTAGTTGGAAGTAGTGACATGATAAGAAATTTATACACTATGGCTAAATGTTCCCCAAGCTTTCTCGTTCAGGTATCTGTACCATGAACTCTAAATGACTACGATAGTTTTTACAGGAACGTGTTACAAAAGATAAATGAAACATACCAATGCAACATCTAATGGTCAATGGACGTTTTAGAAAACCAGTAGTTTCCTAATATAAGCATATGACCATACAGGAATTCAGACGATAAAGTATGATGCAGAGATGTGGAGGACTCACTTCATAATCAAAGGAAATATCTGCAGCACAAAACCAAATGGTGCAGCGTGTCTCCCTCCGTATGCGCTTTAACTCCTTCAGCTCCTTAAACTCACGAATAACATTTCTTCTGCAATCTCTGCAAAATCTTTTGCTCTCAAACCTGTAACACAACAGAACAATAAGTCTGGCTTACTGATGATAGAGGTCTACAGAACGACACATGGGGGTAGACCAGATACCGCAGAATGTATACAGAACTATTCCACCACTCATGCTGAGCAGTTTCAATGTGCTATAAGAACTTGCAAACACTGGTATAGCAAGGTTCATCCAACTCGAAACACAATTTTTTTTCTTTGATTCTGTGAAGGGTATGCATTAAATGTGAGACAACAAAAAGATTTCCTGTTTGTAAATCGTAAAAATTGTCTTGATTAAACTCTTCATAGCATCATATTGTCTAGTTAATTCTCCTCATATTCAGTTAGCCAGAATTTTCTGTGACGTTTTACAATTTTAGAAAAGAAACTATGTTTCAGCAATCCTAGCCGAAAGTCCAAACAATGGGTGATTATATATTTTTTGCTTCCCCAAGAAGACACCCAATTTCAACTTGATGCATAATGGATAGGTGCTGGATAATGAGAAGCGTTACAATTCATACTTAAAATGCTTTCTTCAAAAAACCAGCATTTGCACATTTCTAAGGGTTGCTTTACAAATTATTCCACTTAGAAATAACTAGATCTGATACAGTCTTCTAAAATCTATAATGACGTAAGAACTGTGATTCCTGGAATGGAAAACCAAAAATTCTATTTCAGCGTTAGTTTTTGTTTGTTTTGTTGGACGACATTTCAGCATTAGTTTTAATAATGTGCAGTTTTCCCATACAGAAGCAGTTGCAGAACAACTATCATATGTATTTTCTGATAGTACAGTGCCTCCCCTCCGTGAACATAAAACAACTATTAATGGAGGCCAACTTTAAGCATGTAATGTAACACGCTGGAGTACTGCTCTACACCTAACAGATAAGATTTAAGGTACCTAAGAAAAGAGGAAGAAAAACAAAGCAAATCTACATAGGCAACTGCTTGGGATAATGATCACTAGACCCTTCATTTGAAGTTTCGAAAGCATGCACCAAACAGATTGCTAATTCTTGACAACTGCTAATGTACCTGACATATCAAAACTCAAAGTCCCAGCAACTCATGGACTTTACCAGCCTCTGACTAAAAACTACAACGTCACCACATTGTGCTTATACATTGTGCTTTACAGCAAATGAGCGCTGCATATCTAAAGAAGAAAAACTATTGACCTGTTCCCATCTATCTACATTTGAATTAGGTTAACGACGTGGAGGCAAGCAAATCATTTTTCTGCTTGTAAATACAAAAAAATCTTTGATATAATGGCAATTACAAATTCCTATTCACTATAAAGTTACTTCTGCAGCATAAAAGTGAAGTAAACCGTATTTAAGCAAAAATAGAAATGCACCTGTACATAAGCCTTTCAATAAAATCCTCTTCCTTCATTCGTAGAAGAGACAACTGAGTTTCATCTCCCAGTGCTGACCAGAAACCAAGCAGCGTATCACAAGAGAGCCTAGCAGTGTGGAGAGCACATGCTTCCCTTGTCCCATGACCTCTCCCATAACTAGTCATTCCCCCTTGGCTTATCCATCCCCGGCCATCCCCACCACAAGCGTCAGGGTAACGTAATTTACGCTGTGACTCCCTCTTTCGTGCGCCATCAAAGACCTGATTACAAAATGGGAAGAATACTTCACACCAACACGGTCGAGACAGGAACACGAGAAATAACAAAAATGTTGATCAAACTCACATTTTGGAGTGCCTTTAAAGACTTTGCATCTAAAAAGCAGTCTAAAAGCGTCAATATCCCGTCCCGAGTTGCGGCAAGACCTCCCCAAGGATGGATAATAGGATCTCCAATGTCATCTTGACAGCTCAACTCTGTTGTATTCATACTACAACCATTTCTTAGGGTTCCAGGTCTACCTGTATGAATATGCATACCGGCTCCGTTTTCATGCTGCAAAGACTTTCCATACATGACAATGTGCGAAAAACCTTCAAGCAACAACCCATTACATCTAGAGCAGTAAAGGTTCTTACGAGCTTGCTCGAAAAGGGTTTGTTTATCGATTCTCAGAAGTTCTTTTCGTGCGCGTGATGGCAACTCATTCCAAAACTACATAACCAAAAAATATCAGTAAATTTAACTCATTGTGTACTACTAACTGGGAGCATTATCATACTAAATAGACAATTATACAATAACACAAACTGAAATGTACAACACTTCCATCTCAAATTACTTCGTCTTCTCATTCTGTTTCACTTACTGATCTAACTAGTTTACAATGAGCCTTTAAAAGCAATATCTACTCTTCTACTCATACAAATTGGATCTATAAATAACAATACTTAATGAGTTTCATAAAACAATAAGACTGATTATGTAAGTGTTAAATCAAATCAAAGAATTAATGATTTTATACCTTAATTATATACTAAACTAACTAGATTATCAAACAATGACCAAATTCAGAATAATCTAACGCCTTACCTTTTGAAGCTGATCAAAGGTTATTTCATTCCGATGCTTAGACCAGATTCCATATTCAGAAACATGTCCAGATGAACATGAAGATGAATATTGCAGCGAACAATCTTCGCTTAATTCAGCATTTTTTTGTGGTAATCCAGGCATATCTAATAAGGTTTATCTAATTACAAAAGATCCGTTTTTTCAATCCTTTCATTTCTCTTTTATCTTAAATCTCTTAAATCTCTTCGCCAGAAATCCAGTATGGATCGAATTAACAAATAAACGAAAACCTACTTGATTATTATTATTCAATTAAAAGAATAATAATAATCGGAATTGATGATTTAAAATTTATTGATAATAAGAATGAAATTAATCAGAAGATAAATCTGGTAATTATGTGATTGAAATCTGAAGATGAATAAATTATCAGATCGAATTTTAGAAAAGAAAAGAAGAAATAAAAGTGAAAGAAAAATCGAAGATATTGGGGTCAGAAAGAGGAGGCGACGAGGAGGGATTTTGTGTAGATTTGGTGATTTGTTTGTATTTGTATCAGTGTGAAAAACAAAATTAAACGAGATTAATTTTGGTTTTTAACTATGGTAACAAAATTAATCCAGTCAAAATCATAAACCATGCCATATAATAACAAAGTGTGTTTATGTGAACACCGTTACCCATAGTAACCATTCAAAGGGATAATCGTAACAGTTCCCGTTGTCGGCGACTTTTAACAATTTTCAACCTTTTTATCCTCTAAAGACAAAAAAATACACAAAATTATCGAAATTGAAGGATATTTTTTTTGTTGAAAAAATAAAACTATTTTGTTCCAAATTTAGAAATTTTGATATCAAAATAAAAATTAAATAAATACAGTATATAACATGATTAAACTAATGAAGGTTCCATTGACATGTCATGACATGGTGGCACCTTTTTTTTCTGAAAAAGCTAAACGAAATTTAGATTTTGATGACATGTTCCTCGTATAAAACTCTACGGTCCAACCAAAAAATTAGCTTCAAATTTATTGTCGGTTGCGTTCGGTATAAAAGATGACGCTAAAATGTCAAGATTATGTTATTTTAACCATGTCAACGGATCATACCCTTTTTAATTAAGTTAAAAAACTAAATTCGGGCTACGATTAGATTCGATTATTGGCTATTTTGTGTAGTTTGCCACTTTTGTACCCATTATAGGTGTGGCAAAGTGGCAAACGTAATTGGCCAAGTGGTATATTTATCACTTAGTCAGGTGCGATGGAAACTCCGTCGCTCGGTGGCTTTCGAAAGATATGCTCCATGTATGATACGAGTGGCCGACTTTCGAGTGGACTTGACTTGTTAGAACTACACCATCTATTATTATTATACGTACATTTTATCAATATGGATGATGATGGTAAATGTAATTATCTTGCTCTGTTTATTGTAGTATTTATCATCACCATCATCATTACCACGATGGCTTAGTGTCAAGACTTAAAAATGCGTTACAAATGTTCTTAAGCCAGTAACCGGCAACACAGTGGTTTAATGTGCAATTCTATGAGTTTCAAGTGTTTTAGCCTTATAAATTTGCACTACCAAGTATAAACAACAATAATCATTTAGATTGGCAACGCAAGACTTAGGATTTTCTCTCTTCGACTTAACACTTCCCATACGGTGCAAGAGGGTTTGCCATACTAGTGTTTCACAAAATTAAGGGAACGGCGGAATAACAAATGTCAAAGCTATGGGAGTTGAATCCATTTCATTACATGAAGGGGAAGATAACAGTTTTGCCCATTAAGGGACTTTACAAGCTTATTTACTCGAACTAAACTTAACTTTCAATATGCTATCAAGGGGTTTTTCTACCTAAACGAATATTACTAAACTTATTTTTCTTATAGTTTATTTATAGTGCTAGAGCAGTGCCAAAATTATGTGCAACCAAATGCACATGCCTATGGACAGCCATCGGCGGTTATAAGAACTATATATGGACAGCCATCTGTCCATATATAGTTCTTATAACCGCCAATATGCTTCTCAATTGCTACGCTTTTGTGTTGTCCGCCGTTGATGCTACACTCGTACTTGGTGGTTAAGCTTGACAAAAGAAAAGAAGGTTATAAACCTAGTTTTAGTTCCAGTCCATCTCCAAACTTTATCACGCATGTAATGCGCATAACTAATCAGTAACCTTCAGCCTGAGCCATTTTTGGTCCATGATGGCGCTATAGTTGGTCTGGACATGTAATTTACTCGCTTGGACGTTATCATATGAGTAAAGTCACACCATTTCAAGCCTTAGTCTGCTGCTTGGCTCGGCTCATATGGTTTTTGCATCACTCGCATTTTTTTGACTGAGAGAATGCAACAATAACATGTTTGGTATTGCCATTGTTGCGCATGCGTTGCCAAGGTCTCATCTAAGCCTTAAGTCAATACATAAGTGATTTCCAGACTTGTGTCGCGACCTTAATTCATTCCTTGAGCCGGGAAAAATCAAAATTCTCGGACATGCATCATTACAGCATCTCATACTACATATGTCAAATGACATTGCTTGTCTTTAACTATGAAGCTTCATTTTGTCGGCCAATGCGCTTCATGATGTGACACTGAGTATCTAGTGTAGCGGTATCATTGCGCTTCACTGACTAGATTATTCATAGACCTTCCTCCCCCAATCCATTTATCGTCTGAGATGAAGGCCAATTCAGTTTTGCTTTATACTGAACTGCGTACGCCGTCAGAAAACTACTATGTTTTCGAACTGTCCAGCAACTTGTTGGCAATATGAACTTCCTTGCCAATCTTATGCTTAGTACCAACGCTTCCACCTAGCTTTATTGTTCTGGCATTGATCTTACAAACCCAAGTTTCTTTGTTAATTCGTCGACTACGCTTCAATTCTACTCAAGCCATACACCAATGCTCAAAGCAAACTCGAAAATTTGTTGTAGTTCATTTATCTTGATCCAAATCATCTCGTGCCTAAGGATACACGAACGATAATTTCATATTATCCTGATATGTACTTTAGTTATTGCCTTCTTCTTTCCGACTGTCTATTGCGTATTGAAACACACAAGGACTTACTAGTAGACAATCTTTTTATTTTTCAATCATCTTGAAGACTCCTTTATCTTGGACTGTTCCATACCAGCAACTTGCGAACCGAAAAACTATCATTTTTGTATCTTTTGCTTACTTGTCAAGATTAAAATAATCGAAATGCATAACTAAAGTCATTTTGTCATGACTAACTTGTTTAGAACAGATTTTTAGCCCATGCCCTTATTTACTTTTATTTTTTCCGCGTCTTCGAAATCGATACGCCTCATTATCCTTTCAAACAACTACATCTTGTCTCATTGGAAACCTTTTTATATTCCAGAGTTATGAGTTGCACCGAACTCATCAGTTCGATGGACTTATTTCCACTCCCTGATGTGTCCCTAAGTACCTTTGCTGCCAGTATGCTTTCGTACTTTCATATGACTACCCAACAATAATATGCTATTAAACTCATTTGCCTTTGCTTATTTTTGGTGTAATATGATGATAGCTCTTCCCTAACGAACCAAATTTAATTTAAAGTAAAATAGTCAAGAAGTTTTACTTTAAACACCTCCGTTCATTTAGTTATTCGTACATAAGAGTCATACACATACATCCGAAAATATTAGTCCCCCAAACTAAAAATACTTGCAATAACAAAGCAAATCCAACTTCCACTTTCTCAAGACTTAAAAAAATAGCAGCACCAAACTTCAAACATCAACAGTAACACGGTAAAATAAATATTGATTCTACCAACTTCACCAAACTAGGCCTAGGTGAAGCTTCCATAGCATTGCAACGCCCCCACCCATACTTTCAAAATTATGGAGAACAAGGTATGATTATATCCATCATAGGAATTCCAAATTCCCCGTGCATATCAACAAGAGTTTTTTTTTAAAGTGCGCTTTGGCGCGTACTCACTGGCAAGGCCTCTATCATTTCTCATACCATACAGACTCACATTCTTCGATCCCTTGACAAAATATGAAGCCTTGGAGTCTTGGATGAACAAGCCACTCAGGTGAGGCATCATGATTTCTTGCGCTTTTAAAAAAAAATTTATTCCCTATAATCATCTCAAAGTCATTGGGATGCATAACCCTCACATCTATTGTTCCTTCACATTCACCAACATCAACATTTTCTACTGTCATTCCCTTGATAAGTTTGGTAATGTCACTTACCATCTTCATAAAACGATCGGCCTTGTAAACTTCCAGATTGAGATATCCTACCAATTTCAAACTCATAACACAAGCGATGCACCATTATTGGCCATCTCCCACATGCCACAGCATGTTGTTATGATACCAACTTTCACGAAGACCAAAACAGCACCAATAAAGCTTTGTTGTGTTGTTTGTTTCTATGCAACAATATTGCATAGTTGAATCGGATTGATATGATGGACTTCCTCAGCTTCGTCCCTCTCCTCAATGACTATTGCAGACATCTTTTCTCTCTATGACAATCTCGAGTCATACGACATCTTTTGCACAAAAGCATCCGCTTGTCATATTCTTCGCAGGTATACCATCATTTTTTGGTATGTGTTTATCCTTCATCTCCGAGCCTTTTTTGTGGTTCTTATGCTTTTGGGATTTTTTTTCTCCTTGCCCTCTTTCGTATGAGTTAAGGTATTAATTGCCCAATAATCTGCAAAAATGTCTATAATAGCTGAAGGTAGGTCTTTGGAACCTTTCCTTCGCACTTCAGCTTATGCCCATGACTATATACCAAAAGTAAAGTTAAACAACTTGTTTTCCCCTGACATATTGCATATGTCGAGTATTAAGGACGATAATTCATTTACGTAGTCTCGGGGTGCACCAATATGTCTCAACTTACGTAAGCTCTCCCGTTCTAACCAAGTAGCATTGATTGGCAAGAACTGATTCTTCAATTCCTCTTTCATGGATGGCCAAGTTATGATCACAAGATGACCTGCAGATAAGTCATCATTTATCCTTGTTCTCCACCAAAGCTTAGCATCACCAATCAGATACATGCTAGCTAACTAGAGTAACTTTCTATTTTTCGCAGTTCTAGCAGCCTCAATGTATTGTTCTATATCCCATAAAAAATTCTCAATCTCTTTGGCATCTCTTGCACCAAAAGATGCTCTTGGCTCATGGACTTTCATCTTCGCAAAATCCACACCACCAGTAGTGGTGTTAGTCATTCAAACCATTTCTATCAACATGCCTATCTCAATACTGAGTGAAAGAATTTGTGAGCATGGACTTTGGAGCACCAATTTGTTCTTCCTAATCAGTAGGCTTTCTGATCGTGGCTTGACTAGATTCAAGCATCTCAGCAGCATAATTGTCTAATACTTGAATTTGATTGATTAGAGTTGCATTAGCATTCGTATTCGCATTATGCAGATGGTGTAACTCTTTGGCAACTCAACCTTCCAAGTCTGATAATTGATCCATCAATGTTTTAATCTAATTTTTCATGCTAGTCATTTTGAACCAGTAGTTTCAATGAACAAAATGAGAGAAAATCTTCCAAAAACATATTACAATAGAGCAACTTTGATCTGATACCCGGTTGTCACGACTTAAAAATGCCTTTGCAAATTTTCTTAAGCCAGTAACCTGCAACACAGTAGTTTTATGCGCAATTGTATAAGCCACGAGTGCTTTAGCCTTATAAGTCTGCACTACCAGGTACAAACATCAATAATCCTTCAGATTGGCAATGCTGGACTTTGGATTTTTTCTCTTCAACTCATAACACTTCTCATACAGTGCAAGAGGGTTTCATGCTAGTGTTTCACGATATTAATGGAAATACAAAATAACAAATGCCAAAGCTACGCAAACTAATTCCATTTCATTGCATAAAAGGGAAGATAATAGTTTTCCCCCAACATGGGACTCTGCAAGCTTATTCACTTGAACTAAATTTAACTTTCAATATGCTAGCAAGGGGTTCTTCTACCAAAACGAATATTACTATACTTATTTTTCTTCTAGCTTATTTATAGTGCTAGAGCAGTGCCAAAATTGTGTGCAACCAAATGCACATGCCTATGGACAACCATTTGTCCATAGGTAGTTCCTATAACTATCAATATGTTTTTCAATTGCTACGCTTTTGTGTTGTCCTCCATTGATGCTACACTCTTACTTGGTGGTTAAGGTTATCCAAAAAATAATATTATAAACCTAGTTTATAAATGTTTCAGTCCATCTCCAAACTCTACCACGCATGTAATGTGCATAACTAACTTGTAACCTTCAGCATGAGCCATTTTTGCACCATGATGGTGCTATAGTTGGTCTGGCCATGCCATTTACACGCTTAGACGTTATCATACGAGTAAAGTCACATCATTTCAAGCCTTAGTCTGCTGCTTGGCTCGGCTCATATGGTTTGTGCATCACTCGCATTCTTTTGGCCGAGAGATATGCTACAATAACATGTTTGTTATTGCTATTGTTGTGGGTGCATTTCCAAGGCCTTAGCTAAGCCTTATGCCAATTCTTAAGTCATTACCTGCCTTGTGTCGCGTCCTTAACTCATTCCTTGAGCTGGCATAACTCATAATTCTGAAAACATGCATTATTACAACATCGCGTATTGCATATGTCAAATGACATTGCTTGTCTTCAGCTATGAAGCTTCATTTTATCGGCTAATGCACTTCATGTTGTGCCGTTGACTATCCAGTGTAATGCCACCATTGCAAGTGAATGTAATGCCACCATTGCGTTTCACTTGGCAATAAGAGTGAATAATGATAACATTTAAGTTTCATTTTGGTTATAAAATTTAACTCACATTTCATGATGTTAATGTTAATTAAATAAGTATATCTTAACTGAATAATTAATTTACCAAAAAATATTTAATGTGTACGTAAGAAATTCAAGCACACATATCAATCTTTGAAAGAATCCATATTTTAAAGATACCCCACATATTGGGGGATACTAGCGGTTGCATGGGGCTGGATTCTGATTAAGAGAGCATTTTTTAAGAAATGAAAGGACCATATTACGCTTTATACTAATAAAAAGAAAAATAAATCCTAAAATTTAAATCATTATATATCTTTTAGTATTCCCCGATATCTCTTCCCTGCCGACTACATTTGTTCTTCTTCTCTTCTTCACTTAATCGTCAATTAATCGACAACCCAAAAAAAAATTGTTGATTAATACTTTCGACAAAAGTTAAACTAAGAACGAGACAATGTGCTAGCCCTGATCCCGGAGTTAGAATTGCGTCTTAAAAGAAAGCGGACCAAAATTTCAAAGATATTGCATGAAATTAAAAATCAAAAAGATAAAGAGGGCTCGGACGATCAACTTCTCAGTAAAATGGCTTTGGTGAGAAGGTAGTGATTCCCAATAATTTTCATAGTGTTTAATTGATTTTTCTAGGCTTTAAATCAAAACTTAGGTATAGTTTTAAGTTAGTCGGCATTGATCGATGGATAAATGCAGTAACAATATTTATTCTTTTGTGGTTGAATACAATGCCAATTGTAACGGTCTTTATTGTATTGTGGTTGAATACAATGTCGATTGTAATAGTAAGTATTGGTTTGTGGTTGAATACAATACCAACTCCACTGAGAATTCTCTTTTTTTTTTTTTTTTTTTTTTTTTTTTTTGCATATTACGAGTCGGCATTGTATGGATCAGTGAAAGCGATGCCGACATAAGTAAAATATGTTTTTTGTGAAATTACACTCTGTCAACATAATCAATTTAAATTCCTTCAATGCTGGTTGTTTGTTTCCTCTGTCGCACTTGAAAAAGTGGGGGTACAACAACCTCACCCAATACTTCGCTTAGCAATCTGTATGGACTAACTCCAATATACTTTTAAGAGAATCAACTAGACAGTCAGACTCAATCTTAATAAAAAGTATATCAAAGAGTTATATCTCAATTTCTCGATTCAATACTTACTCAAGCAAATAGAAATCTGTGAGTCTAATTGAATACAATAGAAATTAACTTGAATGGTACCAAAGACCAATGTTCAAGATCAATCAATTTCAATCAACAACCAAAGGTTGGATTCTCCAGTTGATCGGTTCAACGCACAACCTGTGATATTTCAATTATATAACAAAATATAATGCGGAAAAGAAATAACACATACACCAGAAGTTTTGTTAACGAGGAAACCGCAAATGCAAAAAAAACCCGGGACCTAGTCCGGATTGAACACACATTGTATTAAGACGTTACAGACACTAGCCTACTACAAACTAACTTCGGTCTGGACTGTAGTTGAACCCCAATCAATCTCACACTGATCCAAGGTACAGTTGCGCTCCTTACGTCTCTGATCCCAGCAGGATACTACGCACTTGATTACCTTAGCTGATCTCACCCACAACTAAGAGTTGCTACGACCCAAAGTCGAAGAATTTAATAAACAAATATGTATCACACAGAAAAGTCTACAGGAATGGATAAATCTGTCTCCCACAGAAATACCTACGAGTTTTGTTTCGTCTTTTGATAAATCAAGGTGAACAGGAACCAATTGATATACCGGACTTATATTCCCGAAGAACAACCTAGAAATATCAATCACCTCACAATAATCTTAATCGACTAGCGAAACAAGATATTGTGGAATCACAAACGATGAGACGAAGATGTTTGTGACTACTTTTCTATCTTGCCTATCAGAAAAATTAATCTCTAGTCAATCTTACGATTGCACTCAATCACGATAGAAACAGCAAGATCAGATCATACAACTACAGAGAAAATAGTTGGGTCTGGCTTCACAATCCCAATGAAGTCTTCAAGTCGTTAACTTACAGGATCTCGATAGAAACCTAAGGTTAAAGGAGAATCGAATCTAGTTTATACAACTAGTATCACACAGGAGGTGTGGGGATTAGGTTTTCTAGTTGCTAGAGTTTTCCTTTATATAGTCTCCAAATCAGGGTTTGCAATCTAAGTTACCTTGGTAACAAAGCATCCAATATTCGCTGTTAGATGAAAACCTGATTAGATTCAAGCTAATATCTTTCAACCATTCGATCGAACTTAGCTTGTTATACACAAATGAAATGCACGTTCATTTTGGTTTGTGTAATCGTACCTAAACATGTACACCTATTTGGTTCAACAGTAGTTAACCAATGGTTAGCCATATGAGCACTTTCATATCAACCTTATTCGTCTTCACCATAACTAGTTCAAATGACTCAAAAGAACTAGTTAGAGAGTTGTTCAATTGCTTAGATCCCATAGAAGTATATAAGACACAATCGAAGAAAAAACGATTTTGATTCACTCGAATTGATTCATGAACATATAACCACGGTTTGCAAATATGCATTCCTTAGTTTATATATGTCTTAGTTCACGAATAAACCGTTTATAGAAAATAACCCACTCAAGAATGCATACCGGTACGCATACTTAAGTACCCGGTTTGAGTTTGTTTTTAGTTCACAAACTCCAGCAGAAATTCACGGGATGTGAACTTCCGGCAGTACGCGTACGGGTACGCGAACTTAGCTTCCGGACTTCCTGAACCAATAAAGTACGCATACTTTAGTTCAAGGATTTTGGACTTACACAAGTATGAGTTCACATACAATGTTTATATCCATTCAAGGTTATATATATTCTAAACTCTCATTTCAATCATTGAAACATTCTTAGAGGATGTTAAATAGAGGTTATTCACACACTATTTTTCATCAAAGCAATTTTCAATATATTGAAATAACCAACATGACTTTCGTCACTTGTAAAGATGAACTTGGCCAAAGCGAAAGCTTAACAACACATATTTCGAGAAATAGATACGTGAGATAAACTCGACTCGAAATAGCAAATGTGTATAATCGAAGTCTATATAGCAATACGACTTTTGTCTCAAGATAGGAGATATAGTAGATAGACTTTTGAGTGATAGATAAGTTCAAGTCTCCACATACCTTTTAGTCGATGAAGTTCCACCAGTTCCTTGAGTAGTTCTTCGTCTTTGCATGATGAACGCCGTGGAGTCTAGAACTCAACTACACTTTCTATCCTAGTCCGAGACTTAGCTATAAGTAGACTAGAAATCAAGACTTATAGTTTTGGCAACTAAACTTGACAAACAAGCTTGAGATAACAACGCTTGCGAGTTCGACCGAGCAGTGCTCTAACAACACTGTTGTAAAATTTCAATTTAATACCGGCTGAGCAAATATCCCTGTTGTAAAATTTACTACAGTCCGCATACTCGAAAAACACTTTTTCAATGTCGGCAGTTGGTATTCCAATGTTAGCTGTACTTATTCTATGCTTACTCCTATAATGAACCAATGCCTATTGCAAGTATGCAATGCATAGTCAGCATCCTCGGACAAAAAAATATTGACAGTCGACATAAGAGAAATATGTGTACTATGCCGACTTATACCCAAAGTCTCTTCCCAATTCCAAGGGAAAGTCGACATAGTTTTTGAAAATTTACTTAATGTCGACCGTGGAGCCGACAATCGGTATTATTCTAATTCTTCGACCATGTCGACTGTCCCTTGATAAATCAGGGAATACCAAATATCGGCATAGATAAATGATGAAGGCGATACCGGTTTTTAAAAATCGACATTGTCTTCATCGTTCAGCTATGCCGATTGTGGGTCTCTAACTTTATCCATATTTCAAATCAACAAAAAAATTAACCTCATTTGGACCAATATCTGATTATTAAGAGTACTTGTATCATTAGTTTATTCATTTTCCTTGTGTGGCTCTTCACTTGTTCCTTCATTTGAACCTTGATTCAGGAAGTGATTTGAACCTTAATTTAGGATTTTTCATGTGGATGAAAGCTTGATTCTCTATAAAAGGTTGTATATCAATGTAAGCGCCATCTTCTTGGTGAGATGAGGATTCCCCAACATCAATTTCTCGCTAGAATCTCTCACTTCACTCAAATCTCCCAAAAATCATTCTTCTTCTTCTCCCTATTCTATAATAACTAACACTTAAAATAATAAAATAAAAATATTTAAGTTCATTCTTAACACAATAATCCATTAACTAGTTAAGCTTAACAAACTACTCTAATTAACACCTATTTAATCAAGGATGATTTAGCGATTACCAAAATTACTTGGATAATTTTTTTTTTTAAATTACTCCATAACAAAAAAAGAACTGTGCATCCCCCAATTTGTGAGGCTATCCTACAAATATGGGTTCCTTTGAAACTATAACATAACACAAGTGTTGTTTGTAAACGTTTATAGACATTGGAAAACCAAAAAAAACTTCTATTCGGGAAAATAAATAAATAAATAAAAACTTGATTACAAAATCAAGAAAGGGGCTTAAATTTCCTTGATTCATTTTGATGTATTTTATTAAGCTAAACATGCACACAACCAATACATGTTATAACGATCATGACCATAGCCCATGGCCTATTTCATGACTCATCTGTCAAACATTAGTATAACATACATCTCGAGTTTTTTGGAAATAAATTTATAGTTTTCTTTTATATCACTATTTCGTTAATAACCATTTTCAAACAAAAAGAAATATTTCATCAATTGCAAGAATAATGATATGCGAAAAGTTATCCATGAGCTCATTACAAGTGTAAAACGGTGACGAGTTCGTAGGTTAGAATATTTTTAGATTTTGTATGTAATTTAGGTGTTATACTCCCTATGTAAATGCAAGGGTTATGGGATAGATGTGTTTAAACACATTATTTGGAATAGAGAAGTACGATAACTCACTATGGGAATTAGGGTTTAAAAACACTAGCGGTTGATTTTTTGCCATTAGATAAAAAAAACTTACTTGCAAGGAAACAAATCAGGCGACTACATGTATCCCAAATGGAGGGCTGAGATTCTATTTGGGTTTTATAAAACTGTAAGTGGCAACAAAATCAGCCGGTTACACCGTAGCGACATGTTATCTATCATTGAAGATTTTGATTAAATTGGTGGTTAATTACTTTGATTGATTGATCCGCAAAACTGAAACATATTTTCCCTCAAAGTAACCAAGGGTTTGGTTGGACATTTTCCACATTGTTACCACATAATAACGCTACAATTTAAAGGGCCAAATGATATATAATCGTAACAGTTTCCTACCGGAATGGAAATTAATGTAATGTTTGAAAAACGGTCGATTCTTTCCCGAAATGCAGCCGCGAAACAATTTATGGACCATGAAATTTTGTGGTACGCTCTTATAAGAAACATGATTAAAACTAATATATTGCATTATAACAGTTACTGTCGGTATTTTTTAACATTTTTTCTTCTTCTTTTATCTTCTAAAATACACTTTGACGAACATCAACATCTAAATTTTCTTAAGAAAATAAAATAATTTTGTTTCCAAATTGGAGATTTGAAATCAGAATTAAAAAAACAACATGCTATATAATTAAATATTTAAAATTAAACAAATATATATAAGATACTTAAAAATTATAACTTAAGTTTGACAAATTAAATCCAAACTCTGCCTAGATTCAATTATTGGCTACTTCATTATTGTTTTTTAATTGTTGTCACATCCTCATCGTCCTCATCTTCATGTTGAACTTGTTTTATTACCACCACCATCATCACCATCTCATAATGGCTATTTGCGATTAAAACACACTACGCGACTTTTTTTTTTTATTGCTGCAATAGAAGTAGGTGATTATAACATTTAATTTTGAACTTGGTTATGTAATTTTAAACTTATATTCATGATGCTAATTTTAGTTAAACGAGTATAGCTTAATTGAATAATTAATTTACAAAAAAAAATATCTTAAATTTGTACTAGAGAAAGCCATATGCTTTTACCAATCTTTGAAACTATAACCTAATACAAGTGTTGTTTGTAATCATCTTCATGATGGCTACAAACGTTAAAACCAAACTTTTATTCACCAAAAAGAAACTCCATTAAATCGAAAAAAATCGGCTTAAATTTTATTGTTTTCCATTTTAATGCGTTATATTGATCCAAGCATGTTGTTAGTCCCTGTTATAACGATCACGACCGTTGACCGTGACCCATATCGTGACCCAAGTGTCGAGCCTTGATATCACGTGCATCTCGAGTCCTTTGAAAAAAATAATAATTCTCCTCTAGATCACTATTTCATTAAAAATCATTTTCAAATAAAAAATTATGGGTATTTTAATGTTTGATTCTCGATAAATATCAAATACATTGATTTGGTACCCAACATTTAAAAAAAAAGGGTTGGTATCTGGATTCGTTATTGACTATCAAGTCAAGCGTGGACCAAACACAATCAGGTACCTATATTAATAAATATTAATAACTTAACGGCATTAAATCACCGTTAGCTTGTGAGTTTTAGAAAAACATGTGACTTTATACAATTTCATTTTATAGTGATAAAAAAATTAATCTAACGACTATAATGAATTAGAGCTATATATGTATATGCTAGGAATATTATTTTAATATCGAGTATTTCCATCATATTAACAAGTTAAATCCGATATATTGTTAGTAAAAAAGAAATGTTTCTTAAATACCTTGTCACTCGCGGGCTTTCTTTGTTAACCCTAGTTAGTCTTTGTTTGTGTAATAGATTCTTGTTTATCCTTGGTATATCTTTGGTTTTGGGTTAGTTTTGCTAAACAACAATGGCGGAAAAGAACTATGAAGTTAAGCATACCAGTGTGATTTGAAAAACTAATTTCAAAGCAATCAACCACAAGATCCAAAGTGGCAAGATTTGCCATGAGAACGAATAGAAAACGATAACGTCCTTTTGCCAATTAAAAAATACTTCCCTAGATCACTATTTTATATTGAGTTGTTTGCAAGATAAAAAAAAAAAACTTTATGAATTCAATAATGTTCTTGTCAAGCGTGATCCTGCTTTACAAACTACACCGTGGACCAAACACAATCAATTACTACCTACACCATGGCTGCGTTTAATAAATAGGCGTTTAACTCAAAACTTAACTACATCCCATTAAATCACCGTTAGCCTTAATGTTGCATAAAGAAACTAATCAAACCCAGTCTTTTAATAAATGCATTAACCAATCGGTTTTCTTGAGAAGTTAAATGATTATGTGTGTTGATTCCACCTTAGTTTCTTTCTCAGTGATGAATCGTGGATCTTAACGTATAACCATAATCTTCTTACGACATGTAGGGTTACGTAATGATTTTGTTTGCAAAGTACGTATAAGCTTTATTTCGGCTAATTATGAATAATAATAGAAATTTGTAGGTAATATTTTGTATATTAATAAGAAATTAGTAGGTAATATTTTGAATAAAACTTTAGTAAGCAGGTTTGTTCGGTGGGTGGAGATGTTGGTGGTAGTTGTTGGTCAGTAAATGGGTGGTCTTTTTCTTGCATATGTTGGGAAAATAATGCTGCTTTTTATTTACTAAGCTCATGCCAGATCGACTATTTCTTGGTAAATGATTACTTGGATTATACTTGTGTTCTTTCTTTTAATTTGGGTTTGAAGTCATGTGTTTGTTTATTCTTTCATAAATTCAAATTTTATGATTTCGGCTATATATGTAATAATTATCGGCTGACCCTTTTCTTCCGATAGGTAAACTTTTTGGTAAATGCTTAGGTGGTTTTATGTTTATGGTTTAATGAGTAGTTAATTTCGGTGTCCTTGCGCCCAATGTTTAAGTCTTTATTTATCATTATCTTATTTACGGAGTTAGTCGTCGTGTTAGGCAAAGCCACTTCTCCCCATAATGATCATACGGACAATATAATATCATATTATTTGGCATTGGATTTTTTATGGTTATAGTGTGAATGAGGTGTTTCGAATCTCCATTTGTGCATATATTTTTTAGTCTTTTCACAGTGTAAGTTGAGCCATATAGCGAGTACCATTTTTGCTTGGATTGCTATTAAAGTTGTCGAATGGTGAAAAATGAGAAGTATTAAAGGTATTTTTTCTTTGGACTTGATTTTAATGTTTGTTATCTTTCGATAGTTATGGACACCGATAAATATCAAAACATATAGAAAATGTAGATAAGAAAGTGCAAAATTTGGGTTGCTTAACGAATTTGTGAATGAATTATACTTCATATAAGTATTTAGTTGAGCGGAAGTAATGGTATTGTAAATGGTGTTTTTAATCTTTGTTGAGATCTTGCAAGTGGTAGTGAACACTTACAATGTTTTATGTAGTTGCTTGTAAAATCTTCCTTTTCTTTTGTCCTAACATATGGAGCATCAAACATACCTGACATTTCGAGCTACCTATATTAATAAATATTAATAAGCATTTAAATCACCGTTAGCCTGTGAGTTTTAGAAAAACATGTGACTTTATAGCTTTTTCTACACCATCATTTCCTCACATCCATCGAACCTGCAACTTCACTGCCCATTTTTATCAACAAAAAATCTTGGATGGAACTGAAAGATAACTAAAAGAAATATATTGGTTGAGTTACTTAGAGTTTTGGGTTAGGTTCTAACTCGAATTTAGGCAACAATATAGTGAAGGTCTGAACCTAAAAATCGGTGGAAAGGTGATGTTTTTGGTGTTGGTTTAGGTTGACAAAGGGTGTAGACTTTGAAGGTTTAGACTTCATGAATGATGAGGGTTATTAAGTTTTCTTATAACTCTAATTTGCGAGGAAGGATGAATATCTAAGAGGAAAAATACAACAACAAACATATATCTTTGTCATCAATCTCACGTCTGCTAGGTGTTTGATAAAGAAACCAAAACAAACCTCACATGTGTTGAGTACCAAACCAAGGATTGACCCATTATTAGCAACAAAGACATTACATACTCATTCCAAATCAATCAAGAAGAATGAAAACTCACTGGAAAATCAATTACTTGAAGTAGATTCATTTCCATATGGATTTGTTCAGAGTTCTAATGAACATGATAAATCACCACCATCAAAATAACTCACATATTGATTTTAAAAATATGATATTAAAACTCAATCAAATTAGTGATATTATGCTCAATACTTCATATACATATAGATTAGAGAAAGATAATGAGGGTTCAATAGTAGAAATTTTATGGGAAATACAAAATGTGGGTCGATTAGGTTTACAAATGACTTCGACGATAGGCAACAATACAAGGATTAATACGAGTGTATTATCACTCTGTGTCTGCCTAACTCATTTTTATGGGTGTATCTATCTCTCTATTAACTTCTGTTAGAGTTTGTTAGTGTCCGTACCATTCTTTCTTTTCCGCCAGTTAGTACAAATGTCTTTGACAGTCTGTCTCTATAACAAACTCTCTCAGCCTTTTCTTATATAAGGCTTGTACTCTCTTGTTGCTTTTAGTGTGTGAGTCAATTCATTCTCCCCCGCTAATTTTTATATGGTATCAAAGCCGATCTGGGCCTGATCACCTTTTCTTGCTTCTGCCATTAAACCTGCAACTCAAAGCTTATGTACCCTAAATTTTTCTTCAGATTCAAGTCTTTACAGTAAATATATTCTTGTTTGATGGATTCCATTCAATGATGTCCTTATCACTTGGATTTAATTGGACTGATTGTATATCGTCACGAACCAGGTCCAGTGCTGTTTGTGCAGCAACCGATAGTCTACGTGGAAGACGTAGGTTTTGATATACAATTTCATAGTCGTCGGCAAGCACTTCTCCAACCAAATAATTTTTCGATCTAGTGACAGAATAAAACGCATGAAACAAAGAGCAAATGTGATAAGTGAAGGCCCAACTATCCTCCTAAAAGCGAACCGACAAGCCATTATTTACCTTTAATCTTGTATGCTGAATGAAAAGACATTTCTCCTGCATAATACCCTTCCAAACTGATTTCCAACATGGATCAGAAGGAGACTTAGAAAACCAAATGGACATATCCTTTTCATATTTCTCTTCGATGATACACTTCCAAAACATATTTTTTGCATTGGAAAATCTCCACAACCACTTGGTAATAAGAGCATCATTCATATATTTTAGATTTTTAATACCAATACCACCATATTTCTTATTTCGACAAACAATATCCCATGTAACCAAACAAATCTTCCCTCTATTATTATTTTCATTCCACAAAAAATTCATCATAGTCCTCTCTAACTTATTACCAACAGAAATAGGCATCTCAAAGAGGTACATATAATAAACAGGTAAGCTAGAAAGAACATTATTGGTAAGAGTAATTTTACCCGTTCTAGATAAAAGCGGTTTCTTCCATCCCGCTAGATTTTATCGAATCTGTCAATAATTTTATCCCACTTAGCCACCCCTTTATACTTGTCTCCAAGAAGTAAACCCAAATAAATTGAAGGAAGGGTACCATCGTAGCAACCCAATACATAATAAAACTCATTGATATCACCTACGTCACCCACACCGTATATATGACTTTTGTTGAAGTTAATATTTAGCCTAGAAATAAGTTCGAAGCATAACAACAAAAGTCTCAAAAATTTAACCTGCTGAACATTAGCATCCAAAAAAAAAAAAGAGTATCATTAGCAAATTGTAAATGACTCACAATAGTGCCATCAGATGAAACTTGAAAACCAGACAAGAAGCCAAGATATTGAGCTTTTCTCATAAGTTGAGTTAAAGCTTCCCCAACAATTAAAAACAAGAAAAGGGATAGTGGATCTCCCCGTTTTATTCCTTTCTTACGTTTAAAATAACCTTCCACACTCTCATTAATAAGCATAGAGAATCTAACATGCTCAACACAACATTGAAGCTAATGTCTCCATTTAACACCATAGACCATCTTAGACAAAGCCTCATCCAGGAAAGACCAACTCACATGGTCAAAGGACTTTTCGAAATCAATTTTGCAAAGAAGACCAGGCTTACCACTTTTTAATATAGAATCGATCAACTCCTTAGCAATAAGCACACTATCTAAAATTTGTCTCTGATTAATAAAAGCAGATTGCTGGGGAGAAATAACATGGGGAAGAGAAACTTTAAACCTTTCAGCAAGAACTTTAACAATAATTTTGTAGGCACCATGCACAAGACTGATAGGTCTAAGATCCTTAATGTCTTCAACAGTCTCTTTCGTAAAGTACATATCCCAGAGGTTTATGTATACCATATCCCAGAGGTTTGCATATCTCTACTTATTATAGTAGTAAAGTACACGAATATATGCTAACTAATAATAATTTTCAACTAAGAGTGATTTCGGTTTATGAGTTGGAGTACAATTGGTATTTGTTAAATCTGAAAATAATATTCTTTGAATATATTTGAGAATTTTCGCAATTGGTGATACCGTCTTACACTCAAGCCTTGGTCATAACACTATAAATAGTGGAGCTTGTATTATTGCAAATTCATCCATTGACACACTACCTAACCGTTTTTGTGGGAAGCCAACTCGTTGATAGAGGGGAGTAATCTAATTAGGTGAATTCTCATGTGTTGCCTTAATTTAAAGTCTCCTTTGGGATCATGAAGCTTTTAGTGACACTGTTGGTGGGAAACTAAATCATATTGTTATTTTAGTTTTCGATTAATTGATTTGGTTAACTAATTAAGGTATAGTTATCCTTGACATATCAAACTTGTTTACTCCATGGTCCTTCTCTGCTGATATAAGGTCACTCAATTTTGTTATCACGTGATTCAAGATTTGTAGATAGAACAATTGATCATCCATTGTTAATTAACATACTCAGCTATAGGTCTGAGTGATCATTAGTAGGAATCAAGTTCTTTGTTCAACAGTTACTTTGAAGATTGAAGACTTTTTATATTTGGTATATTATGATCTTTGTGATTCTTCTTGCACACTTGATTATCTGAGATCCAAACAAGCAGTTTATTTCGAAAGATCGAACAAACTGTTTAGTTGCTTCTTCTAGTAAAGTTTATTGATAAAGCTTGTAAACGGAGATAGATTATTCATATTGTCTTAGTTTAATCTTTGAGCAAAGGAGTTTATATTGATTAAATGGAAGATCCTTTATCTCTGATCATTGTCAGATTTGAGAGATTCATAACTGAGGTGGTTAATGAAATTTTTTTAGTCCTAGGGTGTTTCGGATTACAATCCAAAAGAGTTGATAGCAGAAGTATTTACAACAGGTGAAAAGACTCAAGATAGTGCATGATTGCTAAAGGTGGTTACCGGGATTAGCAGGGGGTATCGTTTGAGTGATCCTGTGGTCAGGATTGGATGTAACTCTTTTGTCTCATATGAAATGGTAACCCCCCCTGCTAATTCCGGTCACCCCCTTTAGCAATCATGAGATAGTGGACTACGTCTTGGGATTGTGTGCGTAGCCCTTATTTGTTGTAGGTGCGGGGATACTGAAGTAACTTAGTAACCTAAAGTAGTTTACTTGGTCTTAGTTATACGAAGTTGCGGTAGTCAATTTGTATAGCGACTTAACTTAGAGAGTATTCAAAACTAAACTAGGTCCAGAGTTTTTTGCCAAGCAGTTTTCCTCGTTAACAAAATCTTGTGTGTCATGTGATTTACTTTACTTCCACATTATATTATTTATTCTTTATAGTCAAAGTAAATACACTTGTACGTTAATCTACTTGGTGTATGATCCCATAGTTGGTCCAGTTTTGAATTTATATTATATACTAAGTTACACCTTGTTAAAGTAATCTTTTAGTAGTTATTCTTTCTGTAATATTACATAAGGTGTGTTTATAATAGGTTGATACGAAAAGATTGTAGTGTACTTGGTACCCTCGTCATTTTAATATCTTCTCAGTCGAGATATGTAAATGTTGATCTACATCCCATTATTAATACATAAGTATTTATTTGTAAAAAAGTAAATAGTTCTTTTTGAACAATGACGAATCTAAACATATTATTTTGAAATTATTTTTCGTAAAACACAGTTAACAGTCTTCCCTATAACGATATTTGGTGAACAAAGGTTACTTCTCTGGCGACTGCATACATCTACTCGATATATATGGTTTTGAGTTCATTAAAGCAATATCTGGTATAATTTGAGTTGATTCACTTTTTTTTAATTATTTTTGATGTATTAGTCAGGGCATGAAGTATTCTAAAAATATATTTTCGTACATTTTGTACTTTCCGGTTGACAAAGTCTCTGCACATATATGATGTTTCCATCTTTGTTGTACAATGATCCTTGTTAGCTTCAATGGTTCTTCTCAGTTTTGGGTTTTAAGTTCCAAGTTTATCGACGTGGATTTCGATCACCCGAATCTTTATCTCTCAGCTCAAGAAATTGGTCAAATCACTAATTTTCCTCTCGTAAATCCAAACAATAAAAATGGTTTGATTATGTTTCGAAAAACCATCATTTCCCAAATTCAAGCGGTTCTTCCGTATTTCAATTAGTTATTCTCTAGTGTTTCTTTTCTTTTCCTTGTTGGAATTCTTGGTATGGTTCAACCAAAGTAGACAATATCAGTTGTACCAAATGATATTGTCTTAATATATTGGGTATCGTTTGTGGACCAATATGATGCCCAAGATATCGTTGATACAAGGAACTGCCAATAAAATCGGCTGATACGGGAGATACACTCTATATAAAGATAGAGAGAAAAAAAGTGAATTAGTATGAATAAGAAAAGCATTTTTTTGATATGTGACATTGTATAAAATTAATTACGATTACCATATCATCTTTATGGTTTTTAAGAGTATATACAGATTCTACACTATACTTGTTTAACTTGCACTTATTTTGCAACGCGTGGAATGACTTTGATGTCATCCAATATACCAAATTTGGGCAATTTTGTTTTGCTTTTAAAACATATTTGTGGTGTAATGTATATGAATTAGTCCAATCCAGCGTTCCACTTATATAATTATTCAAATATATTACTATTTGATACATTAGCAATAATTTGATTTGATAATACACATATTTTGGTCGGACAACCGGCCATTTAATCTTTTGTATATGTGTTAATTTGCTATAATGGTATTACGTATACTGATCTTAAGAATATTTGAAATTCCAAAGTTATGTATTCACGGTAAAAACCAATATATACAAGTCCAATACACCATATCAACTACTTTGGATTCAACGATGGTGCAATTCTTTGTGGTATGCATGTTCTTAAACTCACTTTAATGTTGATATGTTATTAGGGAAAAGGTTCAGTGTTTATGAAAAAGAAGAAAAAAATATTAAGATATATATCTCAAACTCAGCATACTGCTAAAAATATTTTATGGGCAAGATTCTAAAAATTGGCACCGAAAATATAAGTCTTATACAAATAAATTACTTAGGTCTGCAAGTTAGTTTGGAGTGAAGAGGATATTGGATCACTACTTTTGATTTTTGGGTTTTATTTATACCAAAATTTAAGAATAATGTAATACATGTCTTGGCTAAACAAGCTAAAATCCTTTTATGTAATGTTGGGATCAAATGCTCTTTTTTGACATTACATTTTTTTCAAAGTATATAAATCAAGTATTAGGATTCAAATCTCATCTTCATCTATATTACATGGCTCTACTAACAATACTAAATGTTGCTAATTATATTAGTTCACTTTGTATAAATTAACTAATTTTTCTTAGGAAAGAGTTACATTTTCACGCATTCATAAAAAAATGCATATAATTTTACTTTAATTCAATAAGATCAAAACTCTAAAGGTCTCAAAGGGCAAGGGAAGTCAACTTGAGGCATGAAGGAGCAGTTGCCCACCCAATTCAGCGGGCTCTTAAGCTTAATATTTTGGTAAATTAAATGATCCGAGCCCATTTATCTTTAATTTTCCACCTATATAAAGATTTTGCTTGCATACAGAAAGAATATTGTTCCACGCTAGTTCTAGGGTATTCGAATACCACATAAGAAATACCTTTTTGAGTGAAAAGTCATATGTTAGATTGATTTTGATTTTGATTTTTTATGGTATGTTAAATTGATTTCAGTATGCCCTTAGAAAGCAAAAATAATACTCCAAAAAAGTGATAGGGTTTTTGGATATACATCCAGAAATTGCTTTTCGACTTCTGGAAGCAGAATAGTCAGAATTCAGTTTGACAATAAATTTTCAAATGGACTTCTGGAAGCAGAAGAGTCAGAAGTCAGTTTGGCAATAATTTTTCAAATCGATTTCTAAAAGCATAAAAGTCAGTTTTTTGTGAAGTTTGGATACACACAAATTGTTTTCTGACTTGTGGAAGCAGAAAGTCAGAAGTTAGTTTGGGTAAACAATTTCAGAATAACTTCTACAAGCAGATAAGTTAACTTTTGATGAAAGCAAAATGTTTTTGCTTCTGACTTCTAATCCTGGAGAAGCAAAAACATTTCTGCTTCTGGTATCCAAACGCGCGGAAGCGAAATAGTTTTACTTTTGACTTCTAGTATCCAAACGTGCTATAAATATACTTTGGCTTCCGACCTCTACTTCTGGAGAAACAGTTGCTAAACAGGCTCTTATCATGGATGCAATCCTCAGCTCATGAGCCCCACGATTGGTACGTGTTAATAATACCATCCCACACCCAACCCAACTAATTCGAAGAAGGAGAAGAAGAAAAAGAATAAAGTTGAGTTCAGATTCATTCAATCCCTCTATCTCTTCACACGTTTTAGAATAGGAGTTCCATTTCATTTTCAATCTCTTCCTTCAACCACATCGACATTCAAATTTCTTCTATCTTCCATCGACAAAAAAAAAAAGAACAAAGGGCAAATAAGTCTTCGTACAACCCTCTCTCTCATCAGAAAATCTAATTCTAGGGTTTTTTTTTTGGTGTTGTTGCAGAGAAAAGAATCGATTAATTTTTATTGTTTTTTCCAGTAATGGTGGGAATTTTCGCGCGAAGGTGAAAAAAAGAAATGATTAGATTACTGGAAGGAAAAATTTCACTTTGTATGGATGGAATATGCCTGAACTCCGTAGTGGAGTACGTAAACGCCGTGCTCCAATATTAGATCATCAACGGCGTAAAAACACTGTTATAGATAACCTAGATAATCCTCAACCTCTGGTTAACAACAACCCACGAACCAGAGCTGGTGCAGCAGCAGCAGCAGAGGCTGCAGAAATCGTTGGTGGTAAGGAAACAAACCTGAAACCAGTTTCAGGACCTAGAACTAGAAATCAAGCTAAAGCTGCTGTGGTTGTGATTCCCGAGGAAATTAAACAACAGCCAGAAGAAGAAGAAGCTGAAGCCGAAGAAGAAAAAGAGCTTGGGTTAGAAAGTAGTAAGAAGAAAGAAATCATGGGTGATGATAGTGATGGTTTGAGTGCTAATAAGGTTGTTGCTCAAGAAGAAGAAGGAAGTACTGCTCCTTTTCCTGAAAGGGTATATTACCTAATTTAATTTTATAATTTTTTATTTTTGATTTTAATCTGGGCTGGGTTTGATTTGGTTTTGCTTCTGTTGTTTCAATAGCTATCTTGTTTTGTTCATTCTATTGTTTTGAGTACTTTTTTGAGGTTTATTTCTTCATTTGCAATAGATTTTTGTATCATTCATCTGTGTCATCCTTGAGAAGTGTTTACAGCTGCGGAAATTGTTTGCGTTAGTGCTTGCTTCAAATGTTATAAAAGATATAGGTTCATAGGTAACATGCCAATGGCAGTTGGTGCTAATTGTTGTTATGGAGCACCATCTGTTGAGTGTTTGAGCTCCTGTAATGGTAAACTGGCCGTTTTATCCATCAGTGGGATTCTTGTTTGCTGGGTTGTTTGTCCGTTGAGATATATGGCTACTTACTGTCATTTTTGAACTACTGCTATCCTTATTATCTACAGCTTTGTTTTGTTTTATGGTTTTGCTGTTGTCCCTGACCTCAGTCATATCCTTAACTTAATCCTTATCATCTTTGTTGGTGCAGGTTCAGGTTGGAGGATCACCAATTTATAAAGTTGATAGGAAGCTAGGTAAAGGTGGTTTTGGGCAAGTTTTTGTTGGCCGACGTGTGTCAGGAGGTAGTGAAAGAGCAACAGGTCCTGGGGCCCTGGAGGTAATTTGCCTGGAATACCATTCAGATAGGTGATTGGTTTATACACTAATTATTAAGGTTTGATTTAATAAGACATTTGTTTCGGCTTGTTCTGTCATCAGCAGGTGGCTCTAAAATTTGAGCATAGAAGCAGTAAAGGTTGCAATTATGGTCCTCCATATGAGTGGCAAGTTTATAAGTAAGGCTGGAACAGATTATATTTTTCATGTTTTTATGATTTTGTTTTCTTTCTTCACAATCCTCATTTGCTAAGTATATAATTTTCGTTTTGCTAGCACTCTTGGCGGCAGTCATGGAGTACCCAGAGTACACTATAAAGGGAGGCAAGGTGACTACTATGTAATGGTAAGCCTAGAAACCTATATTGCTTTGTTTTAGTCTTAAGTTTTACTTCCTTGCTAGTAATTTCTTGTTTAGACTGGCTTTGTGGGATAATTTGGAGTTGCCAAATTAAATTTTCTTTCTATTCTATTGATTTTAACTGTACTTTTGATTAGGTTATGGACATGTTGGGGCCTAGCTTGTGGGATGCATGGAATTCTTCAGGGCAAGCGTGAGTTTTCATTTCCTCAGTACTGGACTGTTTTATATTTTCACCTATTTCGAGTCATTGTGTTTGAATATTTTACTTGTATGACGTAATCCTTCTAATGAGCATCTAGAATGCTCCTGACTGCTGCTAGCATACTTAGGAAGCCTGTCAAGGGTTGTTTATCTTGTGCGCTAAGGGTTCTTGTCTGAAAAGAAAATTTAAGTTTTACTGGTTACAAAATAAAAGGTTTTTGTGCTGGAGGAGGTCAACAAGAGTTTTAAGATGGCCAGGCTAAATGTTATCTGATTCTTTAAATGTATGGATTTGTTAAATGGAGACTGTATTTATGGGATTGATTTCACTTGTTTGATTATGAACTTGTTATACATTGGCCTTGTATGGCTTTTAAATCTGCAGGATGTCTTCAGAAATGGTAGCTTGTATTGCTGTTGAGTCTATATCAATCCTGGAGAAGATGCACTTAAGGGGGTAATAGCTACATGTTCATTTGTTTTACTTTTGCTATTCCCTTATATTCTTTGAAGGAAGTAGCATTGATGTGATCCGGCATTTTTTTTATTCCGATAACTATTTTCTACGGTGCTTCATTTCTCATTATGTCTCTTCCTGATATTAGTTATGTTCATGGAGATGTGAAGCCTGAAAATTTTCTTCTTGGTCAGCCCAATACAGCACAAGAGAAAAAGTTGTTTCTTGTTGATCTCGGATTAGGTTAGAGCAGTGCCCTACCTTTTGCTGGAAATTCTTACTTGATATCATATTTTTTTCGTTTTTTATTTTTTATTTTTTAACTGGCATATATGATCCTGCAGCAACTAAATGGAGAGATAGTGCTAGTGGTCAACATGTTGAATATGATCAACGTCCTGATGTCTTCAGGTAAGTGACGTAATTTCTTTGATAATGATTTGTGAATTGCACTCTTTAACCCTTTTATCTCTTCTTTTTATGATATATTGTATCTCGTTCAATCAATGTAGGGGAACGGTTCGATACGCAAGCGTTCACGCTCACCTGGGAAGAACTGCTAGCAGAAGAGACGATCTTGAATCCCTTGCGTATACACTTATCTTCCTTCACCGGGGAAGGTTACCATGGCAGGGCTATCAGGGTGACAACAAATCCTTCTTAGTTTGCAAAAAAAAGATGGCAACATCTCCTGAAATGCTGTGCTGCTTCTGCCCTCCACCGTTTAAGCAATTTCTTGAAATAGTTGTGAATATGAAGTTTGATGAGGAACCCAACTACTCTAAATTAGTTTCTTTGTTTGAGGGTTTGCTTGGACCAAATCCTGCTGTCAGGCCATTAAATACAGATGGTGCACAGAAGGTTAGTTGTAACTTTTTTCTGTAACGGTTAACTTATTTTACCTTTCAGTGTCATATTTAAAATTATAATTGTTTTTAAGGTTAGTTTTTTACATTTTGTGATTATGGAATCATTTGCTAGATTATTATCCAAGTTGGTCAAAAACGGGGTAGGTTGACTATAGAGGAAGAAGACGATGGGCAGCCAAAGAAGAAGGTCAGGTTGGGAGTTCCTGCAACACAATGGATCTCTGTTTACAATGCTAGGATGCCTATGAAACAGAGGTAATCTGCTTTCTTCTTAAGACTAATTACTCTGGAGTTTTGCTTGCAGATTAAAAAATAGTGAGAGAAACCTTTACCCCCCTTTATATTCATGTTTACAATACCCTAGGAAGAGTACAGTACTACAATATTCAACACAAACAAGGACTTTGCTGAAATTTTTTGGCGAAAAAATGTGAAACTTTGACTTTTTGTGATGCATAAAAAGGCCCCTAAAGCATCACTTAAATTGATTTGGAGGGATTATTATTGTGGTAACTGTTAACTAAAAAGTATCTTCAAATTCATCTATGAGTTGGTAACTGAAGAAAAGATCTTTGCCTTTCCCTTTCATCATTTCTCATTTAGGGTTAATCAACTTTACAGATATTAAGGTGTTAGTCCAAATCAGCCTCCTCATTTAGCCTTATGCTTGCTGAATGTTGACATGACTGTTTTCTTTGTACTAGGTACCACTATAATGTTGCAGATGCACGATTAGCAGCGCATGTAGAGAGAGGAAATGAAGATGGTCTTCTTATAAGTTGTGTGGCATCTTGTTCAAACTTATGGGCGCTGATTATGGATGCAGGAACCGGTTTTACAGCTCAAGTTTATGAATTATCACCACACTTCTTACACAAGGTATGGTTTATTGATTTGTTCAGTTTAACGTTTTGCTATCTCCAACTTCAAGGCCATAAATAGAGTAACACTTAGATCATTCCGTTGCTGTGATCAAAGTCTAGACGTTAAATTTTTCTATTATTTAAGCTTCGGGATGCTTTCATTATTACAGGAGTGGATCATGGAGCAATGGGAGAAGAACTATTACATTAGCTCTATAGCTGGCGCTAACAATGGGAGCTCTCTTGTTGTGATGTCTAAAGGTTCGTCTCTCTGCGTCTTGTCTGATATCCTATGTCGGTTATTAGTTACTAGACACAATAAATGAAGTTAGTTTTCCTGCTCTCAGATTCAATGGTTATGTCTTAATACAGCGTAGTTCACGTATCTGTAGAATTTTTTTCCCTTATGCGCGGTCTTCAACTTCAGTTACTGAATTCTTTATGATCTAACTGTAACAGGAACTCAATACACACAGCAATCTTACAAAGTTAGTGATGCTTTTCCCTTTAAGTGGATAAATAAGAAATGGAGAGAAGGATTCCATGTAACATCAATGGCAACTGCTGGAAGCCGTTGGGGTGTAGTCATGTCTCGCAATGCAGGCTTCAGCGACCAAGTAGTGTTTAAACTTGATATCATATCATTATTTTAAATGCATTATCATTCTTCCGACTCCTACATGCTCCATTGCAAATACTTAAATTATTTGAGATTATTGCCACTTGCTACCAGGGTTTTTCACGTCTTTTACTATTTGGGCATCAGATTTTGTTTGACTTCGAGATCCCTGACAATCTTCCAAACTGTCATCACCTTTGATTTTTACTCATCACCTCATTTTTTATTTCATTTTACTCATTGGTACTGCGGAAACTGCTCTTTTTATGTTTCTGATAATTTCTTCTTTTGTGTGTTCTTTTTTAGGTTGTGGAGCTTGATTTTCTCTATCCAAGTGATGGTATCCATAGACGGTGGGATAATGGTTACCGGATTACTTCCACAGCTGCTACTTGGGATCAAACTGCTCTCATCTTGAGTGTGCCCAAGCGTAAACCTGGAGATGAAACCCAAGAGACCCTAAGGACATCTGCATTTCCAAGTACCCATGTTAAGGTGATTGACATCTATCTCACTAATCCTGACATGCTTATAATTTGTGCATTAGGGTACTAGAAATTTTGCCTTGCCTTAAATACTCTCGATCATCTGTTTTGAATTTGTTCAAAATACCAACTAGTTGTACTCCTCTACACCACTACATAAATCTCTTGTCTGTCATATATGTACCTCTGAGTCAGGGTAAAATTGGCTTAAACCATTAGAATAGAACATTTTTATATTTGTAGATCTTGGCTTGTCATGGATGTACCTCCGAGTCAGGGTAAAGTTGGCTATTAGACTAAAACATTTATATTTGTAGACCCCTCTTTAGTAGAATGGTGATGTTCGTTGTTGATACCTGATACCCATCTCTCAAGGTTGAAACACGCAGATTCCCTAATTTTTCAATAATAAAAGCAAAGTTGATACCTGATACCCATCTCTCAAGGTTGAAACTCTCTAAATTTTCAATAACAAAAGCAAAGTCGAATTTTTAGTTGACTGATCAAGTGTTCTAATGACTATTGGGTTGGGATGTGCAGGAGAAATGGGCCAAGAATCTCTATCTTGCGTCTGTCTGCTACGGGCGGACTGTTTCTTGATTTTTGAGGAGCCTAGAGGCCAAGGCCATAAAGATCTATGGTCATTATTGTGACTGACGGTAGGGAGAAGGAAAAGGTATCAACCTTTACTGGTGGAAGGTGCTGGTTGGGTTTGCGACCTTTTGTCTCGCATTTATATGTTTTTTCTCCCGTTGT
The DNA here is from genome assembly GCA_023531295.1 of Papaver armeniacum. NCBI lineage: Eukaryota > Viridiplantae > Streptophyta > Magnoliopsida > Ranunculales > Papaveraceae > Papaver > Papaver armeniacum. Next base: position 146,866 of record JAJJWW010011111.1, read on the forward strand.
TTAAATTTGTACTTCCCTTTTACTGGAAAAGGCTGGGTAGCACAGAAGCTTAAATTGTAGGTATAGAGAAATATCTCCCCATATGTTGTATCCTTATCTATCTATATTACAAAACATACATCACAGTTAACTTTGCCTTAGTAGTGGCTGAGATTTCTTATTGGAATTAGGGTGCGTCTCGTCAACTTTGCCTGCGTTAGAAGTGTCTGGGATAAGTATAGCTATCGCCAAATCTCAAGCTCTATAAGTATTGCCATGCTATATAGAAATTCTCAAAAAAAATCAATTAAGAACACCCTACTGCGGGGGCTACCAAATTTGTTTACATCAAAAAAGTAAGGAAAACTCTATGCACATCCAAATACAGACCAACAAAATCCAAATATTCTGACAATCAATGTCAGACTTCAATTTAGTTTTTTTGGGTTAGGCCAAGCATTATGGTTGGTGTTTTGGCTTAGCTAGCTTAATTCTAGCGAAATTTAACTGCTTTGGCCATTCGCTTAGCTTCAATATGGTGAGTTCCCAGTTTCCGTGACATTTAAGACGAAATCGAGTTTCCATTTGCAAAAAATAGATTTCCAATAAATAGAAGGAAGGAATACCTGGAGACATGTCTATTTCAAAAATAGATTCCAAACATAAGAGTTAGAAGGAAACAACGATGATCAAGAAGAAAGGGATTCTCAGAGAAGCATGGAGCTTTTACCACAAGAAGACATTTCTCACTTTTTAACCTACTTTTATTCACAATACTTCTCTTTTAACTCTTTTCATTTACTAAAATTGGCCCGTTCTCTATTATATCTCCTTTTCTATTCTTTTAAATATCTTTTAACCCATAACAAATATTTATCTATATCAACCAAATAAAAATAAAAATAAATATAATTGTATGCATTGTTTGCACGAAAACTTAGTTTACATGTCTGTAGGTTAAGCGGTGGAAATCTCCCTCAGTGAAGTGCACTTTCATTCTCATTTCGCTTGGCTAGAGTTAAACTATATCCAAGCGACACGCCCAACCATAATACTTGGCCTTAGAACCATAAAGTGATTTGATGGATTTCATGCTCTTTTGCACTACAAAAGTAGGGATTCCAACTCCGTATTTGCCAAACAAACTCCCGTATTTTTTTTAATACTAGGAAAACTAAGATTCTGAAAAGATTACATAGTTTTGAAGAAAAGTGGGGTGTATGCCATCCATTCACCACAAATGGTATTTTGAAGCCTTCTCACCATAGATAAACAGAAGCAATTCCTGATATCATATTCTATTTTTAAAAAATTATTATTTTTTTGATAGGTGTGTCTCGAGAGAAGGTAGCAAGACTCGAGAGAATGTCTCGAGAGAAGGTAGCAAGAGCACCGAAATCATTAAAGGGCTCGCGAGAATATGAGTTTGTATGTGAGATGTCATCCATTATGTAAACACCTATATAAAGAGGAGAGCAGGAGAGAGAAAGGGGAGGAATAATTTTGGTAGGAGAGAGAGAGATATTTTGGAGAGAGATTTTTAGAGAGAGAGATATTATTTTTCTTTATCATCTTCTTCCCCAAATAATTAGATCTAGAGCTCTAGAAAATATCCATTAATGGAGATTCTCAATGTAATTCAAATGTAACCTCAATAATCATAGTGAAGAATCGTGGATGTAGATCACATTGATCGAACCACGTAAAAAATCTTATGTGTCTATTTAAATTTCTAGCACTTATATTTTGAGATTTAGGTGATTAATAAGTTTAGATCTAGAAATTATTATCAAGATATAGTGAGGGGTGTAGTGTGGGAAATCCTGCAACTACATCAACCAAATAAAAATAAAAATAAATATAATTGTCTGCATTGTTTGCACGAAAACTCAGTTTACATGTCTGTAGGTTAAGCGGTGGAAATCTCCCTCAGTGAAGTGCACTTTCATTCTCATTTCGCTTGGCTAGAGTTAAACTATATCCAAGCGACACGCCCAACCATAATACTTGGCCTTAGAACCATAAAGTGATTTGATGGATTTCATGCTCTTTTGCACTACAAAAGTATGGATTCCAACTCCGTATTTGTAATTACATAGTTTTGAAGAAAAGTGGGGTGTATGCCATCCATTCACCACAAATGGTATTTTGAAGCCTTCTCACCATAGATAAACAGAAGCAATTCCTGATATCATATTCTATTTTTAAAAAATTAATTTTTTTTTGATAGGTGTAAACAATCATCTAAAATCGTGCTACTAAATCAGCTACTCTGGTTATTTTTATTCTTCAAATAGGTAACAGATATTAAATTATCACTATAGACGGAAACTTCAACCATGATCTTACTGATTGCGTAGTTAGTCGCTCCAAATATGTCCAGGATGTTAAAGCATTGCTCGGTCGAACTGTGTTGCTATCTCAAGCTTGTTGTCAAATTTAGTTGTCAAAACTATATCTTGATTTCTAGTCTACAATCAGTTAAGCCTCGGATTAGGATAAAAGATGTAGTCGAGAAACAGACATCACGGAAGTCATCATTGCGTTCTACCATTTGAAGGCGAAGATCAACCGAAGCTTTTGGAGAACTTCATCAACAAAAGGTAAGTGAAGACTGAACTGCATATATCTCAAGTTATATTCATCTTTCTATCTATAAGACGATGTCGCGTAACTAATTAGACTATCGTAAGCATATCAAGAATTTCGAGAACTAAACTTCTTGAATATATATGACTAAGCTTGATAAACATTTGTTCATACTTGATGAATTTCGGTTAAGAACAATTTATTGTTCGCAATCTAAATAATGATTTAAGAATTATCATTTGAAAATAGCATGAAACCGTGTGTGTCATTGATGTTATTTGAGAAATGTTTTGAATCGATTTAGACAAAAATATAGAACTACTGTAAATTCTGATACAAGACAGTATATATCAGTCTTACAAACTGGGAAAACTATTACAAGTAGCTATATGTCGACAAACAGAGTAGCTATATGTCGACAAACAGATTTTTGGTACACATATTAGTATGAACACCTTAAAAAGTCTGTGAACTCGTGAACTCGGATATGTACGCAAACCAGTACGCGTACTAGAAAAGAACTGTTGGTCCTAGAACCGGTTTGGTATCCATACCGGTACACGTACTAGAAAAGTTCTGTGAACTCCGGAACTGGTTATTTTGTTAAGGTATCCATACTAGTACACGTACCGGAAAATTTCTTTGAACTCCGGAACTCGGTCATGTCATAAGGTATACATACTGGTACACGTACTTTGACTTAACTGTTCACGAATAGGTTGAGTATTTGTACCTTGTAAATCTACTTACCATGTCAATTAAATTCATATGCACATAAATTATTTCTCCGAGATAATTAGCATTTGAATTATCTCTAAAGGCATTATAGACATATTTAATCACATAATTGTGACTCAAGTTAAAGTCTGAAGTGTTTATGAAAATGCTCAAGATTATAGTTCAATTGGCTAGTTTTGACTAACCATTCATGAGTGTGGTCTTTGTACACGGTTCGGCTACGGTTCATCCCAACCAGAGTGTATATCTTTTTATGTTAATCAGATTCAAAGATTCATCTAACAGTGGATATTGTTTGCTTGGTTCCAAAACTATCTTAGCTTAAACCTAAAGCAACCTATGCTTTCAATGTCTATTAAAGGGGAACCTCAAACAACTGGGATCTTTGAATCTCGACCCTACTTCTTTGTGTGTCCTAATTGTAAAACTAGAGTCGGCCTCTTCCTAAAACCCTTCTAGGGTTTAACGACTAAAAAGGCTTCATAGGGATTCGTGAAGCCAGGTCCAGCTATTATTTATCTGATAGCTCGAGTATCCTGATCTTGTTCGATTGTTGAGCTGCTCACTGTAACAAGATAGATAAAAATCATCAAAGTTCTCTTCGTCTCAGCTTTATTGATTCCACAAGTTTAATACTTTTGAGGTGAATAATAATCTAGGCTGCACTTCGGGTTGCATAAGTACTGAGGTTATCTAGACTTTGTCTATTGCTATAGATTTCCAGTCCCACCTTGATCTGCGATAAAAAAGGAAATCACACATATAGGCTTATCTGCGGGAGGAAGATTGGTTTAAAGTCTTCAATTGAGTTGAAGAAACTCTTAGGATGTAAAGGACGTCAGCTAAGGGAATCATTTGCGCAGAGTCCTGCTGGGATTCAAAAGGCGTAAGGAGCACGACTGTAACTGAATTGACATGAGGGCTTAGTTCGGTCTTAACTATATTCCAGTCTGAAGTTAATTGGTAGTATGCTAGTGTCTGTAGCGGCTTAATACGGTTTGGTGTTCAATCTGGACTAGGTCCCGGGGTTTTTCTGCATTTGCGGTTTCCTCATTAACAAAACTTCTGGTGTATGTGTTATTTCTTTTCCGCATTATATTGTTTATCTTTATAATTGAAATATCACAGGTTGTATGTAAATCAGTCAAAGTAGATACATCCATCCTTGTTTTTTGGATACGACTTGATTGATTACTTGGAAATTGATCTTTGGAATCTCCCAAGTACTCTCACACGAGAATCAGGTTCACGGACTAGTCTCTGTAAACTTTCTGATTGTGAGAGAAATAGATATAACTCCATATATTATTACTTGATTGAGATTCATTAAGTTGAACTTTCGGAGTTGTGTTTAAGTTTGTCCATATAGATTGCCTAACAAGGGTTTACTCAATAAATACTTTTACAAATTTATTGAGATTTTAAAAGAGTCACAAAAATTAATAACTTTTTGAGAGTTGTATAGTATTTGGCAAACTCTTGCAGAGTTATGAAGAGTTATGTAATGTCTTATGGATCTTTGTAGAGTCCCGAAGAGTTGTAAAAACAAATTTATATAGATATCTGCATTAATCTAAAGAATTATATAAAAATAATATTATAAATTTAATCATACCTTATTTATTATACCAACTTCAATTAAATAAAAAAAAACCATTATATAGATAACATATTTCTTTCGTTCGATAAATTACAATAAATAGTAATAATAAAAATAATTATTATTACACAGTTGTACCAAATAAATAAAATAAAATTGTTAGAGCACTGCTCGGTCGAACTCGCAAGCGTTGCTATCTCAAGCTTGTTTGTCAAGTTTGGGTGTCAAAACTATAAGTCTTGATTCCTAGTCTATGTATAGCTATGTCTCGGATTAGGATAGAATGTGTAGTTGAGCTTTAGAATTCATGGCGTTCATCGATTGAAGACGAAGATCTACTAAAGGGAGCTTGGGGGAACTTCATCAACAAAAGGTATGTGGAGACTTGAACTCATCTATCACACAGAATTCTATTCTATTCTATCTCCTATTGAGACTAAGTCGTATAACTATATAGACTTTTACATTATACACATTTGATATTTCGAGCTAAGTTTAACTCGCTTATATCTTTCTCGAAATATGCGTTGGAAAGATTTTTGCTTTAGCTACGTTCATCATTATTCTAGACGAGTTTAGTTGGAAACAATTTATTTGTTGGAAACTAAATAATGAGTCAAAAAATGATCATGTGAAAATTGCCTTGAAACATCTTACATGATTTGTGTGAGACAGTCATTTGATGTAGACTCGGAATGTTTCGTATTGATCATTCGATCACTTGAAAATTACTTATAAGCTAATAGTTTGTGAGAGACAGCTATTGTCGTCTTCTAAGGATGTTTCAATGATTGAAGTGGGAGTTTAGAACAATTAACCATTGTGTGGATATAGCACAGTATGCATACCAGTATGCAAACTGTTGTAATAATGATTCAGGTCAGGGAACCAAGTATGCATACCCATATGCGAATGGTTTTAACTGTCAAAGTTCGGGAACCAAGTTTGCATACATGTTTGCGAACTGTTTCACCTGAATTCGGTACGGAACGACAGTATGCGTAACCGTTTGCGAACTGTCGTACAAAACCAAAGTCTGGGACTTAAGTTTGCGTACCCGTTTGCTAACTAAGTTGGTTTAAGTTCAAAAATCGGTTAAGTATGATTTCATACTCATTAACAAATACATTATATATTAAGGAATGCAATCTTTGCAAACCGTGGCTAAATGTACATAAATTGATTCTTTTGAATCAAATCCGATTTCGCTTCAATTGTGTCTTGTATACTTCTATGAGAATATAAACAATTGAATAACTCTATGAATAACACAATTAGATTCATTTGATTATCATTCGATCTAGAAGTGTTAAGATGAATGTGGTTAATATAAAAGTGTTCATATGGATAACTTCGGTTAACTATTATTGAGCCAACTCAATATACACGCTTAGGTACGGTTACCCAAATCTAAATGAAGGTATATTTCATTTGTGTGTAACAAGCTAAGACCATCTAACGGTGGAGAGATATTGCTTTGGTTTTAAGAAAACTTAGCTTGGATCTTAAATCAGGATTTCATCTAACGGTGAATATTGATTGCTTTGTTTTAAAGCTATCAAACCCTGATTTGAAGACTATATAAGGGAGAACTCTAGCAACTAGAAAACCTAATCCCCACACCTCTTGCGTGATACTAGTTGCGACTAGAATCGATTCTCTTTTAACCTAGGTTTTTCCTAAAGCCATTATAGGTTAACGACTTAAAGACTTCATTGGGATTCTAAAGCCAGACCCAACTATTTTCTCTGTAGTTGCGTGTTCTGATCTTACTTGTTCTATCGTATTGAGTACTATCTTCTCAAAGATTTTCTCGAGATTTATCTTCGATAGATAAGATATAAAAAGTAATCACAAAGCTCCTCGTCTCATTATTTGTGATTCCACAATAACTTGTTCCACTACCATATAGTTAAGTTATTATGAGGTGATTGATCTTTCTAGGCTGTTTTTCGGGAATATAAGACCGAATTATCAATTGGTTCCTGAAAAAGCGGGGGTCTAACAACCACACCCAACATTTCGCTTAGCAATTTGTCTGGACTAACTCCAATATACTTTCAAGAGAATCAACTAGACAGTCAGACCCAATCTTATGAAAAGTATATCAAAGAGTTATATCTCTGCTTCTTAATGTAATTAGCAAATCAAACAGGTAGAAATCCGTGAGCCTGATTATTATAAGAAACAACTTGGACGATATTAAAAACCAATATCCAAGTGTCAATCAATTTAATCAACAACCAAAGGTTGAATTCACAATTGATTGAACTGACGCACAACCTATGATATTTCAATTATATAGAAAATATAATGCGGAAAAGAAATAACACAGACACCAGAAGTTTTGTTAACAAGGAAACCGCAAATGCAGAAAAACCCCGGGACCTAGTCCAGATTTGAACACCACACTTTATTAAGCCGCTGCAGACACTAGCCTACTCCAAGTTAACTTCAGACTGGAATGTAGTTTAGCCCTAACCAATTTCACACTGATCAAGGTACAGTTGCGCTCCTTACGTCTCTGAACCCCAGCAGGACTCTACGCACTTGATTCCCTTAGTTGATCTCACCCGCAACTAAGAGTTGTTACGACCCAAAGTCGAAAACTTGATAAACCAATCTTTCTCACACAAAAAAAGTCTATTGTATAAATAAATCTGTCTCCAACAGATATACCTATGAGTTTTGTTCCGTCTTAGGACAACAAGAGCGACCTTACTTTCACAAGAAAAGAAGGATTTCTTTGGACATTAAAAAATCACATGAAACTTGAATTTGTATCCAGAATACTCAATTAAGTTAACCACAAGAGAACCCATGATTAATTTAATCGGAAATGCTCAACATAAGATAACTTACGGATCCACACAGTACTTACACAAAGATGTGGATCAGGGAAAGACCAATACTGCGAAATATTCAAAGATTCATTATATTTCTCATCAATATTTGCATAATGACATAATAGGCTTAACTTTTGATGTCAAAAGTTCATTCAATCTTTTATCAATATTTGCATAATGACATGTGATAGACTTAACTTTTGAGCAAATATGGGATAATCATAGTTCACGGACGCAAACACACATATCCCATAACAAGTTGCAATATATAAAACCATAAAGATTAATACTGCAAAATCATCTTCCAAATAAACTTTAGAATTTAAATAAATAAATCTAAAAACATTGCAAGATGAAAATCGTTGGCAATAGCTATGTGTACTTACAATAATTGCTATTCCAAAACCTAGTTATCATTCTTAAAATACAAGAATAAATTTCCATAAGAAGTTTCCTAGACAAAGCAAAATCAAGTTTCTTTGATAACATCATACCTTTAAAAGGGTCCATCATAAAAGGTATCACTGATTCTTTTGACCATAGAGACTCCATGTTCATGAGTTAGAACATTAACTTTCCGATCAACAATGCGGGCAAGATGCCTAGCTTTGACACAGTCCATGATGAGTTTCTTCTGATTCCTGATCAAGATCTTTTGATTATCAAGGATTTTGGTCTGACCATCAATAAGCTGATTTAATTTCATTTGAAGATTTGCAAATTTGACCCTAAAGTCATTCTGAAAAAGAATTAAATCCTTGACAGATTCACCAATCCAGGCGTTGTACTCTTTCCTTTCAATCATCTTTTTCAAGACAAGTTCTTAAACAAAATCGCATCCTTAATGTCTTCTTCCATCTCAAGATTCACCACTTCTTGAGGTCTTGATTCCTTTTTTTTTTCTTAGGGAATATATATATATATATATATATATATATATGTTTACAAACAAGAGAAGGACACTCTTGTTGAGGAAACCCTAAAACTCCCAAGAGAGATACAAACGCTCTTGGACTAGACGTTGAGGTCTAATGGATCATAAAAGATCCAAAAAGAAATACTCTTTGTTTTCAAATATCTCTTATCAGCATGGCTCAATAACTAAAAGATTTAATCAGAGCAAGCGGAAGAGATACATTAGTAAAAAGGAGTCAAGAAATGACTCAACCTTTACATAAGGGGAAAACAACTAATAAAACACAAGACAAAGGGTAACCAACAGTAGACTTGTGCATCTCGCAAATATCATCCTTGCAGCTCTCAAGTTATATACAAGGATGAAATTACCTAAAACTAGGTAGGAAAGTGAGATGTAATTCCACCATGAGTACTGAGAGATGAGCTGTGAATACCATATGAGAGTTTGAACCTAGTATTCCTTACATTCCTTTGGCTATTTCTTATTCCAACGACATAGCCTTTTTAGAAAATCCATTAGAGTGGATTTTCTGAGGATTAAGTCTAAGACCTCTAGAAATAGGTTCCAGAGGATTGGAGGAGAGAGGTCCCCACCTTCTAGACTTAGATCTACCAGACTTATTCTCATAAACACTGGGAGTACGTATTTTTGTGGTGTAAGAGTTTGCACCATGAGGAAAAACACGATCCATGTAGAGATTTCGAGATGAGTGGCCATTGAAGTCCCTTTTATGAGAGTTCTGGATTTTTGCAGGAAAGAAATCCATTGTAGATGTCGTCATACAATTTACTCCGTCGATAGTAAAAAGAAGTAGATTTTGGAGATCAGAAATCTGTTTCTTTCTAGCAAAACAATATTGAGCATAGTGATTATTTTTCCCACAGAAAGAACAGGTTTGTGGAAGAAAAACAATGGAAGGAACTTGTAAGTTCATAGCCCTATTAGAAGACCGCAAGTTATGTAAACACTTCTTAGTAGGAACTTTCTTTGGAGAAATTTTCTTCGTGTACTGTAATTCTTTTGGTACATAAGATTTTCTCACTAAACCAGAGTTTTCCTTTTTCAAGGATATACACTGTTCCTGGGCTAGAAGGAGGGAAGCAACCAATTTCTCTTATTCAACACGAAAGTTGTTCAGATCAGAGTCTCGATCAAACGTTTTTCTCTGATTGAATCTTCTTTAACAATATCCTCAAGAGAACTAATCTTTTCATGCTGTAGAGTAATCTCTTGAAAAAGTTTTTCGATATTGTTAGAGAAGGACTCAATTATGCTATAGAGTTCCCGTTCTCGACCAAGAGACTTCTCAAGCTCATCAATAAGCTGATCATGTTTTTCTTCTAGAGCCTTTATCTTAACTCCTTGAAAATCAAAAATCTCAGCAGATTTTCTTCGAGTTCCGGTGAGTTCCATTTCAGCTTTAGACATAGTGTTAAATGTCATATCAAAGGGAATGTTATCAGAAATTATAAATTACCTCGGGATTCGAAAGAATCAACAAAGGAGTTATCCTTGGAGGTAAACCCAAGACATTTATCATAGTCAAAATTTTTGGAACTCATTTTTATGTGTGCGAGTTTGAGACAAAAACTATCAACACAAATCAGATTGCCACAAAAATAGACTTATGAGGTCATAAACGTGTATGCCTGCTCTGATACCAATTGAAAAAGCGGGGGTCTAACAACCACACCCAATATTTCGCTTAACACTCTGTATGGACTAACTCCAATATACTTTCAAGAGAATCAACTAGACTGTCAGACTCAATGTTATGAAAAGTATATCAAAGAGTTATATCTCCGCTTCTTAATGTAATCAGCAAATCAAACAGATAGAAATCCGTGAGCCTTATTATTATAAGAAACAACTTGGACGATATCAAAAACCAATATCCAAGTGTCAATCAATTTAATTAACAACCAAAGGTTGGATTCAAATTGATTGAACTTACGCACAACCTGTGATATTTCAATTATTTAGAAAATATAATGCGGAAAAGAAATAACACAGACACCAGAAGTTTTGTTAACGAGGAAACCGCAAATGCAGAAAAATCCCGGGACCTAGTCCAGATTTGAACACCACACTTTATTAAGCCGCTGCAGACACTAGCCTACTCCAAGTTAACTTCGGACTGGAATGTAGTTGATCCATAACCAATTTCACACTGATCATGGTACAGTAGCGCTCCTTACGTCTTTGAATCCCAGCAGGACTCTACGCACTTGATTCCCTTAGATGATCTCACCCGCAACTAAGAGTTGCTACGACCCAAAGTCGAAGACTTTATAAACAAGTCTGTCTCCCACAGAAATACCTACGAAGTTTTTGTTCCGTCTTTTGATACAAGATCGATTACAACAATACACTCCTACAAACTTAATATTGTTGGAGTTTTTGTTCTGTCTTTTGATACAAGAAACCGATCCTTGTAATTGGTGTAACCGGTCCTGGTAATAGGTGTAACCAATCCTAGTGACTAGTGTAACCGATCACAAGTAATACCATGAGAATATGGTAACCGATCCTGGTAATTGACGTAACCGATCCTGGTAATATAAGTAAGCATATTAAGATAGAAATCTTGTGTTTAATAAACCCATGATTGTGTATTGATATTTATCACATAGTTCTTTAATTAGTTCTAACTTGTTTGGAAGTGTGGTATCAAGATTGTAAAATGAAAAAGGATTTACAAAGAATATGATGTCGACATACTTTGAACAAACTCTTATATTTTATTGTTCAAAGATATTCCTTAATAACTAAAGGAGATGCATTAAGTCTAATGAAATAAGTTGAGAATCTTTTAATTAAGGTTTTAATTTTATCTTTTAATTACCATCAATTAAAATGCATATTTGGAAAAATAAAAATTGGTAATGTGCATTTACTAATTGGAGATTTTCTAGTGAGTTAATATCGAGAGCATTTCAGGGAATTATGAAAACCGATTTGGAAATATATTGCATATCTTAAGAATATTTCGGTTTTGGAAATTCCTTGGTGTCCAAATTACCTTGGTCATAAATACCCAAGTTTGCATTTCGAGCAAACTATCCTAAGAGCCAGCAAAACTACCTTGTTGTGTTGTTACTGGTGGAGCCGTCTATTCGGAGAGGAAAGTACCCTAATTAGGCGAAATCTCTTACGACCGCTCGTTTAAAGACTTCCGTGGGATCAAGAAGCTCTACGAGTACCTTTGGTGGGCAACTAGATAATTGCAGTATTATTAGTTTTCGATTTGATTTGATTGACTAACGGTTGTTGAACTTTGATTGCACCTAGTTTTTTTATTCTTGAGAATCTTCTCTTATGATATAAGATTCACTCAAACTAGATCGAAGTATCGACGGGATCTTTAGAACTGTTTATAGATCTAAAGACGTCTTGTGATAATCCATTGTTGTTGCAGACTCAGGTGCATGATTGATCACAAGAGATTCAAGTTGTGGTGTGCAGGTGTTTATTGAAGATTTAAGAATATTTGAAGACAATGAAGATTTCTTTATTGGGTTCATAATCTTTGGTATGCACAAAACTTGATTGGCTGGGATCCAACTATAATTGGTTTATCTTTGATAGATTTGATTGATTAGTTACGTAGATCGACATCATTATATAGTATCTTGATAGATCCTATTTTTGATAGCAAAATCTAAACTCTGCTACTTTGGTAGTTTTTGGATAGATAGATATAAACCCGACAAATGAGTTCATTGGATTAAACAGAAGAGCCTTTGTCTAACTCATATCACAGAGATTGAATAGAGTTGTTACCGAACATATTTGTTGTTCCTTTACTGTTTGGAATACGAACCAAAGGAATTGTTCCAGTGCGTGTACTTATTGAATGTCAAAAGTGTAGGGATACTGAATAAACTAGGTGAACTATAGGTTTAGTTTCTTGGTGTTGATGGTGGATTTTCGTTTAAGGCTAAAATTGTAAAAGCCAAAATTATGCGCTGACATCCTGCAAAGGATAAAGCCACTGATAAGTGATGAATACTTCTCCACTTTACTAATTCACCTAGAATAGAGCATGTGGCAACAATCCTAGTATTCTGTGAATCAAATACACAAAATTCATCCAGGTTGGAGCATGTAGCAACAATCCCATATACCCTATGAATTTATAGCATTATCAATTAATGCATGACCAACCTTGTATTTCATGTGTTGTTCCCGCTGAACTCTTATTATTGGTGCGGCATGAGGACTGAGTGTTGCTTCCAGCAGAGTAACACGAAATCTCCAAGTATCATTAATGAGGCATGCTTGAAATACCCGTACAGGATACAACTCTCGGTGTTTTATACTAGCCCGATTGAGCATACATCTCTCGGTGTGTTATACTAGCCCGATTGAGCATCTGGACTGTCCATGTCAGTCTCAGAAATAATCATGACCACACAAGTTAGCCGCATGATTTAACCAGCCTAGACGATCCTCAGCAGGAGCAGGCTACCACCTTAATGACCACCAGCGGGCCCGTTTATGCCCTGGTCGGTCGAATGCATACCACGCCTCCCAAACGACCACCGAACACCAGCTTAGAGTAGGATGGTTGGGATGGTGTGGAGCAGCTTGGAAAACATGTACGCACAAGACTTCCAATGACGGTCTCAAACAGATCACGTCCGTCCAACTTCGCCGGCATAGTTGGACGGCATAGATCGTCCCATGGCCGGTTGGACAAGCGTTGTCCTGCACACCGGCGGGCCCCCTCTCTCTACCTGCCTGGTCGAACATCTCCTGACCTAGCCATATAGCAACGTGCATTTGCCCAAAGTATGGCCGGCGTAATGCTTAAAGGGTCGCTGGAAATTCCACTAAGGTCTCAAATTGATCACGACCATCCAACCTCACCAGCATGTTTGGATGGATTAGATCAGGCTTAGGACCGTCAGTCAGGTATCACCATGTTCACCACCGACCCAATGTGAGCCCCACATGGTCGGCCTCCCCAAAGGAGGAGCATAGCCTGCCAAACCGTTAGGCTGAAGTCATGTACACACGACCGATCCAAAATCCTAATTAGGTTTGCGGCATATTACATGTGTCGCTAATCGATCACGAGCGTCCATCTTCGCAAGCATAGATGGAAGGTGTAGATGTGGACTTAACAGGTCCTAAGCATGTCAACACGATCACTGTGGGCCCGTCTACACGAATGACCAATCGGCCAAGACCGACCATGGCTAGACGCCTCGATTCGTGCGCCCAAACTAGGCATGGACGCGCGGTCCCCGATTCCTTTGCGGCAACGGATTTCTGCCGCAAACCGATCTCAACCACTCAACTTTGCCAGAAAAATTGAGTGGCCTAAATTATATCTTCACGGGGTAATGAGGTATGGACGTGTACACCGGCAAGCTGTCTACATGCATGCCCGGTCGGTCCTGCCTAATACACCTCCCATGCTTGGTTTCGATCAAGCTGAGGAGTGATGATTGCGCACCTCTTCAAGACCCTAAACTCTATCAACGGTCGCAGATGAGTGTCATAAAATTATCTCGTCCATCCAACTCCACCATCTTGGTTGAACAGCCATGGCTAGGAGTCAAGCGACCAATGAAGCATTCCCATGATCACCGTCCACCACTCTTCCACATAGAGTGATCGGTCAAAGCATGGCTTGCCCATGCAACCTCCAAACGATCACTCGAAGATGGTTGGATGTGATGCCATTTTAATACGCTTTTAAGCCTTAAAATAGCGATGCTTCATACGTGCTGAATATATTCGATGCATTACATGCATAGAATACACACGATATTTTATAAGTATCGACTTCCCAAATAACTTAGTTATTTAACCTAGCATTACATGCTACTTCCTGTGGGTCCCACGATCCACACGATCGAGACATCAATCATGTCATAAACTGGGGGATACTTACTGGGGTATTGGTCTGGAGGTTTACAGCGTGCAGCGCACAACACGCCATCACAAGAACGTGTCAGGAAGTCATGGACGGTTAGTGATGACGGGAGAAGTGGGCAAGACTGGTCGTGTGACACTAACACACAACTCCACTACTCCATCACTCCACTTCCTCCACTTCCCATGAGAGACGTGGGTTAGGCTTAATGACTTGTATAAATAGGTTCTCCTCCCTATTTCCACAAGAAAGGACAAGACGGAAAACCAAGTGTTGATACAATCGTATTCAAACACCAGAACTGATAGCTTACATCCTGCAAGCCAGTTCAGCTTTCTGATACGAGTCATAAAACAGCCAACACCTCCACAATATCAAAACCTTCTTCGCTTCCCTCCCTAAGATCAACCCCATCTCCTTCACTTTGTGACCGAAGCAAGTCTGGAACGACCATTTCTTGGTTTAGGCCAAAATTGTACAGATTGATTTCTCGAATCACAAGCACTCCCGTGCAGTGCATTTATTTAGGATTTAGATTCATTTCTCATCCACACACCCCAAATTACCAAAACCGGCAGAAATAGTTTTCACCCATAAACAATTGGCGACCACAGTGGGAGGTTAATCTCTCGGTTGCAAAATCGAATTCTCAATATTCATTCCAACCTTCTCGGGGATAGATCTTGGTTTCGATTCAATCATTAACCTATTCATTTTCGGTTTTCATCTCGGTTTTCATCTCACGATGTATCTTCGCATGCTAGATTCTTCGAAAACCATAAATGATTCAGATGTCATGGGAAGTGCGGCTAGAATGCTGGAGGATATCCTGGAAAATCAAGCTGGTATCGCTAGAAGGCAGAGCGAAACCTTCCGCCTTTTGAATGATATAACAACTCAATTACTAGAAGGATCGGCAGGCACTTACCCAGACAATGCAAGAAATGCTGAATCCTTATCTAAAAGTCACGCCTTTACCAGTGGAGATGCAGAGAGAGCGCGTATCCACAGGGGACTCAAGAAAGACGAACAACATGGCCCAGCTGGCAACAAATACTCGAGACAACTCCATAGAAAAAAAGACTCGTACGGGATGCCACCACTTCTGCCGGATAAAGAAAAGGAGCCTGCAGCTTACGGAGCCTTGCTGGATGATTTGTATCTCAAGACTCTTGCCGAAGCTTAGAAGACTTCCCAGTCCACATCGAACTTTCAGCCAAATGAAGAAATGCTCGAGGAGGGAGAGATCAATCAAGGAACACGTGAGTACAGAGGATGGGAGCGTTCAATTCATTCACCCAGCAGTGATATTACGACGCCTTCCGCATTCCGTCACCCAGTCAAACGATCCGCAGATATGATGACACACACTAGCCTTCCAACTCCGTCTCCGAAGCGTGCTTCACATCAAAGCCACATAGAGACGTCACGACGTCCACTAGAGCAAGAACAACTAGACTCAAGGTATCTGCACTTCCCTTTCCCAATGAAAAAGATTTTGGAGATGCTGGAGGCGTGGGTACGAAACGGAGAGGTGGAGCTACCAACTGTATGGTGTCCACCGACCGATCAAGAAATAATGGACCCGAGATATTGTCATTGTCACCGGTTCCTTCACCACCCTACCAGTGCATGCAACGCCTTGAAGCGCATTGTTCAGAAGAAGCTTAATTCATAAGAGTAGCTTTCCCTCTCTGAAAATTAGTGCGGACGATTTTCTTGGAGAGGTTGCTCGGGAATATTCAGTTTCGTGCAAATGGGGCTCCAAAGAGCAAGTAAGTTCTATCAAACAATTTTATGAGAAAGATAGTTTTAGAATTTACTGGGGACTTAACATCCCCCACCAGAGAAAGAGATTCAATGATCAAACATCATGTTTGCTTCCTTTTCACACGATATTTACAATTTCATGTGACATGTATAATCATTTGTAACTAAGATGCAAATTCTATTTAGAATAATCTCTTTCAGAAAATCAATTGTTCACAAAACTATCTCAAAAAGTAAACCATTTCAAAATTCAACCACCTATTAGTTCAAAACCTGATCAAATTGTGAAAGGAAATCCTCGCAATCACTCAAAAGCATCTAAAGAAAGAACACAAGTAGGCGGCACGAATCCTTCAAGGAAAGCCCTTCAGCATCAACTCGTCCTTCTGAGCAAGAGCTGCTTTCATCCTTTGGAGCGCGGCCTATTTCAGCTTCAACTCCTTAGACAACTTTTCAACCTCTTCTTCTTGGCGAGCAATACAGTCTGCGGAAGGAACCTCGTCTTGCAATTTCTGAAGCTCCTGGATCTCAGAGAACCCTTTGAAGAACCAAGGAGCGTTGAAGTCGTACTGCAAAAACACGTCTCGATGGCACTTCCAGTCTTCAATCATCTCCTCAGAAACGGTTCGACCAGTCGTGACGCCCATCACATGGATAGAGAATAAAGCTTCCTGGACGCGGTTGACAAATGCAAGGCGACTTTTGAGCTTCGTAGTGGTAGCAATGTGGCCGTGATTCTTCCATATCACCATGTATAACTCCTCGAACTGAGCCGGCACACTGAATCCCCCAACCAACACATGATGTGCATAAGGGGAATCGAAGGGAGGATTGAAGATAGCGCCGGGAACAACAGATTGCCTTACCATTACTTCATCGGGAGGCCTCTCAGAAGAAGTCACCACAACTACTTTATCAGTTAGAACCTGCTCAGGAAGATCTTTAAGGGGAGTCGCCTCAACAATAGCAGATGTTTCCTCTCCTGCATTCCTCCTCATGTCTACCTCACTCTGAATGCTGATTTCCGTCACGACCTCGTCTACAAGCCCACTAAGGTTACCACTTGGGGAGGAACTCTGTCCGGTCGAGTTTGCACCATCTTTGTCCTGAAGAGGATCAGTGTCGCCAGACCCTTCTTTGAGAGGATCACCAGACTTCTCCGTATGAAGATCAATATCGCCAGACCTCTCGTTATGACTACGAGCCAGTCTTGCGAAAGCATTTTCTTTGGAGATGCCCTGATCGCCAACAAAAGACTACCTTTAGTGAAAGTTGCTCAGGAAGAACGAAACCAAGGGATCAAACAGAAAGAAATTTAAATACCTTCATATTGGAGGAATTGAGGATCACCGAACCACATGCCTGCTTCTTAGATCTCACTCCTGCTTGGGGGCTGCAGTCGTCAGCTCTGGTTTGTTTACCTGGGAGTGGTTTCAACCGAGAATGCTCCTTCAAAACGTCGAAGATGGTTCGCCGGGAATCTGTCACAACCTCCTCCGAGAATTTCTGAAAGGTTAACAATTGCTCCCTCCAAAATTCCTTATACCTGCTAGTTACCGTCGTATTTCTTCCGATAGGAAGGAAAGGAAGGATCTGCACTGACGAAAACGTGTCATCATTAAGAATGTCCGGGAAAAGTTCTTTTGGAGCCTTCAACGGATGATGAAATGGAACACCCTGGTCAAATCCCATTTGCCGATCAGCCCTGTAAATATTGTACGGAGTCACAGTAAATTCTTCGTCAAATAAAGACGGGACATATCCCGGAGTGCAGCTTTGCAAGTAAATAAGTTCTCCAAGACTTGCGGTTCCAGCATCAGTACGCAACACGGCATCATGAAAAGTAGCAAAAGTCTTTGGATGAACAATGGAAGGATGGATCGGCCCCCCATGGACGAAAATCTATGGAGGACACATTGTCGAAGACATCCACAAGCTTCACACCGGTTCTTGGACATCTCTTCTGCCGACGAAGTATTCTCGAACCACCATGCAAACTGCTGAGTGAAGTTGCAGGAACATGAGCATAGCTTTTGAAATGTTCCCACAAAAATGCCCGAAGAAAAGCAATGTGGATATGCGACTCCACCTTTTTATACCCATTGGAAGCATTCATGTCCGTCGCTAAGGCGTCCAGATGAGAATACAATGATCCAAGAAACAAGGCACCTATGGGAAGGACCTCACCTTTTACCAGCCTTATAGCAAACATAACAAGGTCACCTCTTATGGTCTTCCTTCCAGAACCATCGTCAAATATGTCTCTGGATAGCCACAAAGACAAAAATGCAATCACGCTGAGCTCGTCTTCCAACTCCTGATCTGGTTTCGGGTCTGCAGGAGACCACTCCGACACCCACCAAGTGTAAAAGCATTTCGTATCTTTCCTCTCCTTCTCTAGGTCATCAAATTCTCACGCCTTTCGAAGTATAGCATTATAATCGCGACGTTCTGCATCAGAAAGTTTATAAAAGAAGCTTCCAGTGACAGGCAGGTTCATCAATGCATCCACGCTTTCCAGAGTAATGGTCATCTCTCCCTATCTACATATGGTTGTATGAGTAGATGGATGCCACCGAGAAATGAAAGTGATCAAGCCTGCCGCATCTTTCTTAACTTGAAGAGCGGCGGATGCCATGACCGCATCAAGGATTTGCGCTTTGATCAAATTAGCCTTAATACTCTTATTATTCAACATGCGTCTCATCCATCCTTCATAAGGACCCAGCGGGGTATGACAAATCTTGAAGTCAATAGGTGAAGGTGGATACTCATTTCTCCGAAGACAGAATCTCACCACAAATGCTGAAGAAGAGGATGGATCAGCTTCCATATTTTCTGAACCAGAGAGCAGGACTATCTTGTGAGAAGGATGCTTTCTAATGTTCGGAAAAGGCACGGTGAACAACTCATCATCTATGTTCGGCATATCTTTGAAGCTGTCAACACTCCCTGACTTGGCATCATCATTATTCCCAGAAGACATCTTAGAAGGAGCCTTTTTGTTCATTCTACAATAAAGAAGAAGCAGGGGAGTCAGTACTTGTATGAAAACGCGTATCATGGAATGTATAGTCCCGGCCGAGCAGGACACACATTCACGTTAAAGTACACCAACCTGGGAAAAGCAGGCAAGGCCGTTATTGGGTCCAAACAAGGCCGGTATTAGGCCACGTCACCAAAATAGGCAGGTGTTGGTTAAGTCCACGAAGCCTGTGTTGGTCGAGATTACAAGGATAATATCCCCAAGCAAGACTGACATCACGTCAGTCAAGCAGGTATTGGGCCACGCAAGCAAGACTGATATCATGTCAGTCAAGTAGGATGTTGTTAGGTCACGTCAAGCCGGTATTGGTCAAGGCCGATCAAGGTCACAAGTCTGGTATTGGGCCACGTCAGCAAGCAAAGCCGGTATTGGTCAAGGCCGATCAAGGTCACAAGTCTGGTATTGGTCCACGTCAGCAAGCAAGGTCGGTCGAGGTCACGAAGCCGGTGTTGGTCGAGGTCACAAGGCCGGTATAAGGTCGATGTTCGATCAGGCGTACACGGTGGGACCCACGTTCAATCAAGCATGTATGGCGGGCCCACATTCATTCGCACGTATCATAGCACGATTTTTCTTTATTCATGGGAATCGTGTCTACGAAATTCAAGCCAAGGGTTTTTCAAGCTATAACCTAAAAGCTAGGTTTTGCATGCAACGGTGGAAAAAGAAGCAAAAACAACATGTTCATGGATTCACGGCTTGTTTTACTAAGCAATTCTAGGGCGGTTTTGCTATCAATTTCGGTGGAGAAACTAATCATGATATATCTTGCAAAAGATTTTACCTAAGAAATTAGGGTTTAAAAAAAAAAAAAAAAAACGTGAGAGCAACGAAGAATGGACGAGGTACTTACCTCATACACGTGCAGCGACGAAGTCCGGTGGAAGCAACAAAGTCCGACGACGACATCAAATCCGGCGTCGTCAACGGCAGCGGCGTCGGTAGGGGCGGCAGCAAGGTCGTGGACGGGAGAGCTGGCTAAGAAAAAAAATATATGTGAGAAAAGAAAAGGGGTCGGTCCCTTTTATAAACAAATAATTGGAAGAATCCCAATAGAAAAAGGATTCCTCTTTTGATTCAAACGCCCAAGAAAGGAAACCGGTCCCACCCAAAAATTCCATGCTTGCACGGCGCATTCACATGGACAATTGCTAGCGGTCGGCCAAAGCTCTTCCGGGTAAACTCCTTTATCTCTTCTTTCTCGCATATGTATGTCACCATCTCATGCCTACCCCACAATAGTGTAACCATTATACGCTAGGCAGGGGACTTAATGTTGATGGTGGATTTTCGTTTAAGGCTAAAATTGTAAAAGCCAAAATTATGCGCTGACATCCTGTAAAGGATAAAGCCACTGATAAGTGATGAATACTTCTCCACTTTACTAATTCACCTAGAATAGAGCATGTGGCAACAATCCTAGTATTCTGTGAATCAAATACACAAAATTCATCCAGGTTGGAGCATGTAGCAACAATCCCATATACCCTATGAATTTATAGCATTATCAATTAATGCATGACCAGCCTTGTATTTCCTATGCTTTTGCCGCTGAACTCTCATTATTGGTGCGGCATGACGACTGAGTGTTGCTTCCAACAGAGTAACACGAATCTCCAAGTGTCACTAATGAGGCATGCACGAAATACCCGTACAGGCTACAACTCTCGGTGTGTTATACTAGCCCGATTGAGCATACATCTCTCGGTGTGTTATACTAGCCCGATTGAGCATATGGACTGTCCATGTCAGTCTCAGAAATAATCATGACCACGCAAGTTGGCCGCATGATTTAACCAGCCTAGACGATCCTCAGCAGGAGCAGGCTACCACCTTAATGACCACCAGCGGGCCCGTTTATGCCCTGGTCGGTCGAATGCATACCACGCCTCCCAAACGACCACCGAACACCAGCTTAGAGTAGGATGGTTGGGCTGGTGTGGAGCAGCTTGGAAAACATGTACGCACAAGACTGCCAATGACGGTCTCAAACAGATCGCGTCCGTCCAACTTCGCCGGCATAGTTGGACGGCATAGATCGTCCCATGGCCGGTTGGACAAGCGTTGTCCTGCACACTAACGGGGCCCCTCTCTCTACCTGCCTGGTCGACCATCTCCCGACCTAGCCATAGAGCAACGTGCGTTTTCCCAAAGTATGGCCGGCGTAATGCTTAAAGGGTCGCAGGAAATTCCACTAAGGTCTCAAATTGATCACGACCATCCAACTTCACTAGCATGTTTGGATGGATTAGATCAGGCCTAGGATCGCCAGTCAGGTATCACCATGTTCACCACCGACCCAATGTGAGCCCCACATGGTCGGCCTCCCCAAAGGAGGAGCATAGCCTTCCAAACTGTTAGGCTGAAGTCGTGTACACACGACCGATCCAAAACCCTAATTAGGGTTTGCGGCATATTACATGTGTCGCTAATCGATCACGAACGTCCATCTTCGCAAGCATAGATGAAAGGTGTAGATGTGGACTTAACAGGTCCTAAGCATGTCAACACGATCACCGTGGGCCCGTCTACACGCCTTGACCAATCGGCCAAGACCGACCATGGCTACACGCCTCGATTCGTGCTCCCAAACTAGGCATGGACGCGCGGTCCCCGATTCCTTTGCGGCAATGGATTTCTGCCGCAAACCGATCTCAACCACTCAACTTTGCCAGAAAAATTGAGTGGCCTAGATTATATCTTCATGGGGTAATGAGGTATGGATGTGTACTAAGCAAGTCGTCTACACGCATGCTCGGTCGGTCCTTCCTAATACACCTCCCATGCTTGGTTTCGACCAAGATGAAGAGTGATGCTTGCGCACCTCTTCAAGACCCTAAACTCTATCAACGGTCGCATATGAGTGTCATAAAATTATCTCGTCCATCCAACTCCACCAGCTTGGTTGAACAGCCCTGGCTAGGAGTCAAGCGACCAATGAAGCATTCCCATGATCACCGTCCACCACTCTTCCACATAGAGTGATCGGTCAAAGCATGGCTCGCCCATGCAGCCTCCAAACGATCACTCGAAGATGGTTGGATGTGATGCTATTTTAAGACGCTTTTAAGCCTTAAAATAGCGATGCTTCATACGTGCTGAATATATTCGATGCATTACATGCATAGAATACACACGATATTTTATAAGTATCGAATTCCCAAATAACTTAGTTATTTAACCTAGCATTACATGCTACTTCCCGTGGGTCCCACGATCCACACGATCGAGACATCAATCATGTCATAAACTGGGGGATACTTACTGGGGTATTGGTCTGGCGGTTTACAGCGTGCAGCGCACAACGCGCCATCACAAGAACGTGTCAAGAAGTCATATATGGACGGTTAGTGATGACGGGAGAAGTGGGCAAGACTGGTCGTGTGACACTAACACACAACTCCACTACTCCATCACTCCACTTCCCATGAGAGACGTGGGTTAGGCTTAATGACTTGTATAAATAGGTTCTCCTCCCTATTTCCACAAAAAAGGACAAGACAGAAAACCAAGTGTTGATACAATCGTATTCAAACACCAGAACTGATAGCTTACATCCTGCAAGCGAGTTCAGCTTTCTTATACGAGTCATAAAACAACCAACACCTCCACAATATCAACACCTTCTTCCCTTCCCTCCCTAAGATCAACCCCATCTCCTTCACTTTGTGATCGGAGCAAGTCTGGAATGGCCATTTCTTGGTTTAGGCCAGAATTGTACAGATTGATTTCTCGAATCACAAGCACTCCCATGCAGTGTATTTGTTTAGGGTTTAGATTCATTTCTCATCCACACACCCCAAATTACCAAAACCGGCAAAAATAGTTTTTACCCATAAACACTTGGTCTCAACTATACGAAGTTGGTTTGATTTTGTATAGCGGCTTAATTCTGAGAGTATTCAAATCTGGACTAGGTCCCGAGGTTTTTCTGCATTTGCGGTTTCCTCGTTAACAAAATCTTGCCGTGTCATTTACTTTTTTTTTTCCCGCAATTATAATTGTTATTATTATAATTTAAAGTAAATTACACAAACGTTAGCTCCGTATTACTTGATAGTGATCCTATAAAGTTTGGTTAAGTCTGAACCTATTATCAAGTACACACTTTGATTGTGGTATTGTCTCGATCTCGTATCCATAGACGATCACACAAAGTGTGAATACGATTCGTTGTATTGTCTCGACTCAGTCCATAGACAATCACTTTCGATAAGAGGAATTATAGGTGGAAAAGTTTAAGATTGTGGTATACCCTCATATTTTCAGGTTAGTCCTTGTTTCATATTGTCTTCCAGTTCCGGAGCTTCACCATCATCAACAGTACCCGTACCCGGTAAGTTCTTCCTCGTACTTTAGCTTCACTTGGTTTCAATGGCATCTAGGAAGAGATTGAGTCGTGGTGAGAGTTCAGGTGCTTAAGTTAGTGGTGAAAGTTATTATGACCCCAGTTTGCGAGCTAGGTTTGTTAGCAAAGAGGCTCGTGATCACTATTTGGAATATAATAAGAAACTGCCCATTATGGAAAGATACTATGATTCTTCAAAAAATAGTGTAGAATATCTCTGTAGGTTTTTTAGAGGTTTTGTATGGGGTATAATTCATCAACCTATGGTAACTGCTCATGTTAAAATGACTTCCCAGTTTTATGCAAATTTACATGAACCGGATTCTGTCAACTGCACTTTTAAGACTATTGTGGGGAATGAAATCATTTTGGAGAATTGTCAAGTTATTGCTGAGCTATTGAAATTGACCCGGGTTGGTAACTTCCCATTCCCACCTCTTGAGCATGATAGGTTGTCTCCAAACGTGCTGTCAAATCGTCTTCTTAATAAAGACGTTTCCTGGAAAGATGGCAAGATTGATGTTCATGGTGCTAAGTTGTTTCTTAAAGTTGCTGGAAACTGGTTGTGGCGAACATGATGTCGAGTACAATTGACAAAATTTTATAGACCTGGTCTCTTGCTGAATTGGTCTGTTACATTGTTGAAGGGAGAGACATTGATTTTTGTAGTCTTATCATTCGTCATATGATAAGTGTAAAAAAACTTCTAAGAAGACTCCAGGCTTTCCTTGTCTCATTCAAGGATTTGCAGTCATTTCGGCATCATTGCTTTTGGAAACGATCTTGGTGGGCCAAAAGTCTTAACCATGGCAAGCATCAAAAAGATGAGGAAAACTACAACTAGAACCTCAGCAAGAACTTCAACAGTCTCAAATACTAAGATTATCCATCTTCAACAAGAGGTTGAGTGCTTGAAAGAGCAGTTGGATTATGCTACTGAAGCTTATCCTGAACTGATTGAGAAGTTTGATGAATTTGCTAGGGACTTTTATAAGAGCTTGAGTTAAATACTTGTCTTTTGTTTTTATTTGCTATAAATATGCTTATGGTATTTTCTGTTGAACTTCTCATGTCAAACTTATTAAAACTGTTATTTTTTATGGTTGTTGTTTTGGGGTAAAATCTGATTCCGCTGGAAATGGTAAATTTGGGTGTGCCGCCGAGAAACGAATCTAAACCCTAAAAAAATGCACTACACGGGAGTACATTAGATACGAGAGATCAATCTGTATAATTCTGGCCTAAACCAAGAAATGGCCGTTCCAGACTTGCTTCGGTCACAAAGTGAAGGAGAAGGGTTGATCTTAGGGAGGGAAGCGAAGAAGGTGTTGAGATCAAAATATTAAATTTTGAGGGTGTGGCTGTTTTATGACTTGTATCAGAATTTGGAACTGGCTTGCGGAATGTAAGCTATCAGTTCTTTTGGTGTTTTTCTGGATATTGTTGTTGTTAACAAAAACTGTCTTGTTGGTCGAAATAGGTTGAAAACCTATTTATACAAGTCATTGAGCCCGTTTGATCTCGTAGGAAGTGGAGATAGTTAAGTAGTGGAGAAGTGGGGTTGTGTAGAAGCGGTTTACCATCACGTTCCCATTGTGAGGGGAAACTGGTCAGCCTTCCACCAACTATTCTCTTACTGCTATTTAACCGTCCGCTCTTTCCCCGACACTTTCTTGTAATGCCGCAGTTGTAAACCGCCGAGACCAATACCCTAATGAGTATCCCCCAGTTTGTGACATGTTTGATGTCTCGAGTGTTTCGTGGAAAAACGTGCAACAAGTTGCTGAGTGGGTCTAATGTGAAAGACCTAGTTATTCTAACCAATCGCACGCAAGCTAGGTTGCATAATGGCATAGTGGTGCCTGCATAGTGGCAATGTGGCGCCTGTTAGTGGCACAATGACAATGTGGCGCCAATGGAATGGTGATGTAGCCGCACCAGTGGCATGGTGGTGTAGCCGCACCAGTGGCATGGTGATGTGGCCGCGCCAGTGGCATGGTGGCGCCTGCCAATGGCATAGAGGCAAGGTGGCGCCTGCTACATCTTGGCATATTGGTGGTTGATCCAAATATGGCTTAATGATATTGTCGCATCAAACTTAATGCCTAGGTGATGCTATTTGGCATGGGGTGGCCCTGGCCAAATTAGGGTTTGGCATATCAAAACCCTAAGTGGCACGTGCGGCTAGGTGGCGCGGCACATCGACATCTTGGCAAATACTGCCTTGGACGTTTTGATCAAAGGCATGCCCATGGACGATCATGGGTAATCATAACATGACGCAGGCGCCATTCTTTAGGGTCTCCTGGGCCCCACATGGCTTGTGGAATATTGTTGGCCCAGAGTGGCATAATTGGGCCATGACTTAGAAAAATAGGGTTTCCCTTTGGTTTGACCAAAGCCATTGGCATGTTGCTGCTGCGGAATGGCATGGCTTGCCAATTGGCATACTTGGCGTGATTTGGCAGGATGGTTGGCCAATTGGCATGGCGCCAGTAGTGGCGGCTATTTGGTCGCATTAGGAAGCGGCTAAACTTAATCAATCGAGTGGCCAAATCGTATGGCCGTGATTGTTTTTGAAGAATGGCTTGGGCCGTCTAGATTAGAATCCTACTGGAATTAGGCGCATCGACCCACCAACTTCCAATATTTATTAAAAGTGTGTGTGGAGGGTTTTGAGTGATCTGATTGGTTGATGGGAGAGGGGGCCGACAAGAGAAAGATGGAGCATGGCCAACGGCCACAGGCGGCGCCCATTGGAGCGAATTGGCCAGCTATGTGGCGTGACCGCGCCTCTTTCGTCATTGCTCCTATTTGCCACAGTTCCTCTTCTGTTTCTTGTTTTCTGGTAGAACTTTGATCCTACTAGCTCTGTGGCGGATCAGTCTCCTAGTTTACCTAGGTTTGGCCTCGACCGATAAGGTTCGAGATATTTGCACAAGGCGCAAAAGACCTAATATTTGCAATTAATTAGGCTGAAAACTTGAATCTTGTGAGTTATCACAAAATCAGACAAATTTAACAAATTTTGTGTGTTGACACAAAATTCTTTTATTCTTAGAGAGCAGTTAGCGCGTCTTCTGATTGAGCATTTTCATGCAGACCTTAATTTTGATACTTCGGGATATTCATGCTACTCAGCTGTGAGTGAACACTAATTGTCATGTCATACCAATACTAAGGGTTCAGCTGGGGAACATAGCATAGGAAAATACTCAATAAACCATACACTAATGAGTAATACAGGCGAGAGTTTTACAGAACGTTTGGGATTGTTGCTACATGCACCATTCTGAATAAACATACCGAATTGCTCAATACATGTGTGAATAGAGAGGCCCGGGCACTCATTACTTTTAAATGGCTCAGTCCCCTTGCAGGCGACGTATTAAATACAAGGTTTTACAATTTTAGCCATGAACTAAAAACCACCATCAACATTAAGTCCCCTGCTTAGCACGTAACAGTGACATTGTTGCGGGGTAAGCACTAGATGGTGACAAACGAAGATAAAATCGAAAAGGCGGGACATGTAGAGATTACCAGGAATAGTCTGATTGCTCTTTGGCAATAGGTACGGGTGGCCGGTGGTCATGGCGCACTGCTTGTTCGGCCTTGGAGCGCTAGATCTTGGCGTGTGGCTGGTTCGGCCTTGAAGCGGTGGTCGTGGCGCGTGGCCAATTGCCTTTCTACAGGCGTGGCGCAAGAAGGAAACCCGTTTCTATTCAAACTCCAAAGCACTATGCATATAAAAGGGAGTCGTCCCTTTTTCTTTTCCTTGTTTTGTTTGCTCCCATGTCTGTGCCTCGTCTTTCTTTTTTTTAATACGTAGTGCTCCATCTCTGATAGCTGGTCTTCCTCCATCGACGCGATCAACAGCTCCATTAGCAAGGTTGTATCCGCCAGCAGCAGGGTAAGCACTTCGTTTCTCTTTTTTTTTTTTTTTTGCAAGCGTGAACTATTGTATTGGTTGCTTTTATAACTTCTGAAACTCCGTTTGATCCTAAGTAGACCTTCTTTGTTGATAGTGTTGGAGTTAAACATCCGTAGCGAAACGGCAGTAAGATCACAGCAAGGCTAGCAGTAATTTGAGGTAAGCATCGCTGTTTTTTTTTTTTTTTTTTTTTTTTTTTTTTTCAGAAACCTAGTTTTAGGTTTTCGGCCACGGGTATAATTCCCACGACCAAATTTTATTCTTACCAGTAGAAGGCGCGCGAGCTCCATGTTGCCTCATGTAAACCCGGCCATTAATGACCGTATTAAGTTTCGACAAAATTTTGCACATATGGTTTTGCCGACGTAGTGACCTTTCCTATCTTGTTCGTTGTAGTTATTCAAAAAGCGAACTTAAGAGATTCTTGTTAAGATGTCACCTGGAGATGCTTCTGTGGCCAAACTGGGAAGTATTAACAACTCGAAAAATAAGCCAAATGTGGATGATGGATTTTTCACAAAGTCTTTCGTAGTTGCAAGAACACACCCCAGCCATGTAATGACCCTCCTTACTGGTTCAGAAAATGGAGAAACTGCTCAGTCGATTTCTCCGGAGCGTGTGATAAGGTTTTGTCTTCAAATAAACGAGTATCCGGCCTCTCCCATTGATTTTAAAATTTTCCATAACCCATTGCCCACTTATGATGGATGGATGAAATACATGATGAGTAATGACAGTGTCAAGAACAATTTGATTAAGGCGCAAATTGCGGATGCTGTCATGGCGTCTGCAACACTTTGCATTAGAAAGGATGTTGCAGGTTTGATTACTTTCATCTCTAGATGGAACATGTCCACCCATACGGCCATATGTAGATGGGGCGAGATGACTATCACTTTGGAGAGCGTAGCCGTTCTGTTGAATCTTCCGGTTGTAGGAAATCTTGACGTTAGCCTATCCGAGGAAGAAGAAACAATGCATGTCGCTCTAATCGAGAAGGCTGAAGAATATAATCGGCAGGGGAAGGATGAGAAATGATTTTATACTTGGTGGGTGTCTGAATGGTTCCCCGTAAAACCAAAACCAGATCAGGTATTGAATGATACGCTCAGTGTCACTGCGTTTTTATCCTTGTGGCTATCTAGGGATGTTTTTGATGATGGCTCTGGCAAGAAGGAAATAAGACAGAAACTCGTCAAATTTGCTATTAGGCTGGCGCAAGGTATTGCTCTCCCCATAGGCAGCTTGTTCCTTGGTTCTTTATATACCCATCTGGATTGTCTAGCAGTGGATATGTACGCCTCCAATGGACGCATGAAGGTAGACTCATACGTTCACATTTCGTTTCTCCAAGCGTGGTTGTGGGAGAATTTCAAAGGTTATGATCCTAATCCCGTAACTTCACTTTTTAGCACATTTGGAGGAGCTAAAATACTTCGCTGGTTGAAGAAACGTGCAAGGCCTGGCTTAAGGCTCGTCGATTTTCTTGACAATATGTATGCAATTGACTTTCGTCCCTGAGCACCAGTTCATGCATCTATAGTCCAGCCTGATACTTTTGCATCCGCTCCAGGCATAACGTTGCACTCTGACGGAAAGGACATGAGCATTGGGGAAATCGTGTTCATGCGAAGTTGCATACCTGGATATGTCCCGTCTTTCTTCAGAGGATCTTTTGAGGTGGTTCCTTATAATATTGACAGAGCTGCTCGTCAGATGGGCTTCGACCAGGGAATCTCGTTCCATCGTCCGTTGACGCCTTCAGACGATCTTTTGCCGTATGTTTTTGATAGTAGCGTTTTCGCAACAAAGAAGAGCCTCCCATTCTTGCCCCCAGAAAGAAAATCGATAATGACCCCCAAGTATAAGGAATTGGCAAGAGAGGTTTCTCGCTCTTAATCAGTCTGTGTAGAATATCGTGAAGAGTCCTCGTGGAAATCCCTCTCGCAAGACTTTAGAAAAACACAAGTTGTTGAAGCCGCTCCCTTCGCGTAAACGAAAAACTTCTGACCAAGGTGAAGAAAGTACCCAGAGAAAGGAGAAGAGGTCTAAAAGTCGGGCAGATGGTATTCGATCAGGTTCAACAGCCTAAGTGGTCTTCAACTCTTCAAATATGCAGGTATGTATGCGTTTCTTTCTGACCAGCGAATTTTTTTTTGTTGCTAATTTCACCGAGTATCTTTTTTTTTTTTTTTGAAAACAAGGGGTGAGAGTATGAATGCCTTTGATAGACTTGCCCGTGGGTGGCGTTTCAAGAAGAAGAATCCGGCGATGTTAAGTCTTCTGAAGGCGAGGATGAAGGAGAAGAAAGTTCGGGATTCAGTGGTGATGAGAAAAGCACTTCTGAGTATAATAGCGGATCTAACTCCTCCGGTGGGCCAACGAATGAATTGGTAAGTCTCCCACACGCTTTTCTTCTTGGGTTATTTATTCTTTGACGTGAAATAAATATTCAATTGGCGGTATTACAGAAAGAAACTGCACATGGAGATAACCCCGAGATGGAGATTAATCATAATGAAGACGTGGTTGCGACCTCAATCATGAAAACCGCATCTGTGAATAACTCCAAGCTGGAGATTGATCATAATGAGGGTATTGTTGCGTTTCACCAGTAGAAACCCTATCTGTGACTGCGGGCGCAATTGTTTCCAGAGAACTTTCTGGAGTTGAAGGAGCTGCACTAATCAAACATCCGGCTGCAGGTGCTATCTTCGACCCTCCATTTGTGTATTTTCTTACTGATCATGTGTTAATTGGAAGATTTAGCGTAACAACTAAGTATGCGGAGTTGTACACTCGAATATGGGAAAAGTATGGACACATTGCCAAGACCAGGAAGATTGATAGTCGTTTTTCATTGGCTAAACGCGTGGAGGAAACCTTATCTTCAATCCATGACATGTGCAGTGTGACTGGACACACCGTTTCTGGAGATGTAATCTCAAGTTGGGAGTTCCATCGGGACATGTGCGTGAACTTTGAGTTCAATGTCTCCTGGTTCTGTGAAGGGTTTTCCGAATCAAAAGGCTGCAAACTGAAATGAGCAAGATCCCATCCTTGGATTTCATTGATCAACGAGAAGCGGAGATCGAGAAGTTATCCCAGGAATTGAAGTTGAAATAGGCTGCTCTCCAAAGCATGAAGGATGCTTTTTCTAAGAAGAATGAATTGCTGCTGAATGATTTCCCTTGAATGATTTTGTTTTTTGAACTTTTCTCCTTTTAGATTTTTTTTGAAAAGGCAAGAGACGTCTCTTTTGTGGTTAGATTTTTTGTTTTTGAACTAGTAGGTAATTGCTTTGTGAAAATGTTTGAATTGGTTTGTTTCTGAAATGATTTCGTGGGTAATTTTCTGAATAATATTTAAATAAATAATAAGTTGGAATCATGAATGAAAAATGCAACCACTTTTTAGGAGAAACTGTAAACATTGCATGAAAAGGGAAATACTAAAATGATACGATGTTTTTAAAATAATTGGGTTATTGGCTTCCATTATCAGATTAAGACTGACGTCTGTGTCAACTCCCCAGTAAATTTCAAAAAAATTGGAAGTGCAAACATTGTTCGATGAAACTTACTCGTCTGCGAAGCTTCCCAGCAAAAACCGAGTTTTCCCAGATAATTGAAAATTGTTTCAAATTGAAATTCATTGCGTGACGGAGACATAACAATAAAAGTCCCATGTCGCGTTATTGTCTTTGCAAAGTCTGGAATCATATGAGGCGCCCATGTGATAGCATTTTCATGTCGACTCGCAGTAAAGTGGAGGATCTTCAGTTCCCAGGCGTAATTCCCCTGAATTGATTTTTTCTTGGACAATGTGCTTTAGGCCATTGCATTCACTGGTAGGATGATGGATGAACCCGTGATAGTGGCAATATCTTGAGTCTAACATCTCTTGATCAGTCGGTGGGCGCCATACGGGAGGAAACTGAACCACTCCATCTCGTACCCAAACTCCCAGTAACTCAAGAATTTTCCTGATAGGGAGTGGAAAGCGCGGGTATTTCGAATATGGCTTCTCTTGTGTTGGAAGATGTTGTCGTGGAACTCTTGTATAATTTGACGCGAAGCTTGTTTCGAGGGTAGAGTCGAGGATGCGGATATTGACTCAGGCGCATGTCGTTTAGTTCGGCAACTTTGTTGAAACACAAGTCTTCTTGAGGGTTCTGCATCAGTGACGGCACCGTGAAGCGATTGGACTGAATACTGTTCATCGGTGTAGTTCATGTCTTCATAGACGTCTTGGTGAATTTCCCCTTCCTCTGGCGCTTCTTTATTTGGTAAAGTTAGAGCAGTCGTGGATGTAGACTGTTGGACAACTTTCTGAACTTCCGCAAGAGTTTGGAGGTATAAGTTTTCTAATAAAACCTCGTAAGCCGGCTCCTTACCTTTACCTTGCAAACATTGTGATGCACCTGACAAGTCTCTTCCTTTAGCCTTGTGAAATTGCCTCAGCTCTTTGTCATTGGCCGTGTTTAGTTGGTCACTTTCCTTTTGATCCCATCCGATGCAGCTACGTACTCTGTCTGCATTGTTGTTGGCGGAGGCACAGACCTCAGATAAGGACTCGACACCTTTTGTGTCGCTTCTAAAGATGGTGGCATTCTCCGAGCAAACATTCACTAATATTTGCCACAATCGGCTTGCCATATTCTTTAGTACACGAAGCGTCTCGTTATGCAACTTGACAATATTGGTTTGATTTGAGATAACGTCTTCTGGCATCTCCGCCATATCTTTCGTAGTGATCGGATCTCGAGCATTCATGGTTTTGGAAGAGTTTGGTTGACCCGGGTACATAATAAGATACAAAGTTGGAACAGGCGTTTGAAATGAGTTTATGGTTAATGATTGGCTTAGGTATAAAATCTACCCTTTCGAAATTGAGAAACTGGAATGAAAATTGAGAAACTGATTTTGCAACCGAGAGATTAATCTCCCACTGTGGTCGCTAGTTGTTTTGGGGTAAAAACTGATTCTGCTGGAAATGGTAAATTTGGGTGAGCCGCCGAGAAACGAATCTAAACCCTAAACAAATGCACTGCACGAGAGTATTTTAGATTCGAGAGATCAATCTGTATAATTCTGGCCTAAACCGAGAAATGGCCGTTCCAGACTTGCTTCGGTCACAAAGTGAAGGAGAAGGGTTGATCTTAGGGAGGGAAGCGAAGAAGGTGTTGAGAGAAAAATATTGAATTTTGACGGTGTGACTGTTTTATGACTTGTATCAGAATTTGGAACTGGCTTGCGAAATGTAAGCCATCAGTTCTTTTGGAGTTTTTCTGGATACTGTTGTTGTTAAACAAAACTGTCTTGTTGGTCGAAATAGGTTGAAAACATATTTATACAAGTCATTGAGCCCATTTGATCTCGTAGGAAGTGAAGATAGTTAAGTAGTGGAGAAATGGGGTTGTGTATAAACGGTTTACCATCACGTTCCCATTGTGATGGGAAACTGGTTAGCCTTCCACCCACTATTCTCTTACTTCTATTTAACCGTCCGCTCTTTCCTAAAACTTTATGTAGTTGCAGGAAATCCTACACTACACCCCTCACTAGAATATACACAATTAAGTCATTTTAAGATGAATGATTATGATTCCTATTGATTGAATACTTGAATCTTTACAATATGAAATAGAAATGAGTTATAGAATTACAATCACTCTAAAATTTTCTCTCTCCTAATGACTTGCTTAACAATTCAAAAAGAACTCCCCCTTCAACAGACTTACTCAACCCTTTATATAGGGTAGTACACAGTGGATGATGACTAAAGTTTTGTCCTTTATTTTCGGGAATGGCTTGCGAAATATCGCAAGCGTACAAGTATACAATCTCGCGACACTCTTAAACTTCGCCATATTTTCATATCTTCCTCGTGTTCTGGCTGTCGTCATTCATTGCGTCATTTATTTTACTTCCTTGCGACTCCCTCGCAATGTCGTCATTTATTAATCTCGCGAAGTATTGATGTCGCGATATTCTGATCTTACATCTTGCCTCTTCTCATCTCTTCTCTGCGAAGGAGAGAATGCCATGAGAACCAATCATTTTGAAATGCCGCAACTGCTCATCTTTCCCTGTTTCACTCCCGTACTTTTACACGGAATTTATTACATATGTTTCTTCTTCCACTCTTTTCTTGACACGTCTCTTTCAACCGTTTATTCTTGACCATTCACTTCCCATCTCGCATTAAATGCATTTGTTTTCTCGAGAATTCTTCTCTCTATATATAGTTTTCTCACCCTTCTCTTCTTCTCTTTTATTTTCCCTTTGAAACTTTTCTTCAACTCTCTTCCTCCGCAATCTACGCTTCTGCTACTGTAAATCTTCCCTTCTTTCTTTCTCTTGATCTTAAATTCTCTAATCATTCCCATATTCTAAAAATGGCTTCACTTGGTCGTATATATAAACCCCTTTTTAATGAAGCTCAAAAGAATTTACAAGAGAAGGGCTTCATCCTATCAACCATTCCTGATCAAGAATATTCACCTATACTTTCTGCAAAGTTGTTTTCTGATCATCAGTGTGATGATCAGAAAATCATAATCTCGCTAGGTCAAATCCTCGCAGGCCTTCTCATTCCTCTTTACAATCCCGAGATGCCTTTATTCTATGAAATTCTTGCTCATGAGAAATTCTCGCGAGCTATTTATCAATTAAGCGGTGATTGCATCCGTCTAATGCTTGAATTCGCCAACCGTGGCGCTGGTAAGGGATCTTTATATCCTGACGATGTCAAAGATCCTAGATTCGCAAGTTTAAAAATAGTCCTTTGAGAAGTATACCGTAGAAAACTTTTTTGAAAATTATGAAGTAATAAATATGAGAAATGATAAATCTCGCTGGGGTGCTCGATTGAAGAGAAAAGATAATATTCCCAATGATAAGCTGCTTATGCAAGATATTGACTGGCACTCGGGCAAAAATAATGTTCCTCGGTATTCCAAAGATGAGAAGTGGTGCGTTGTTCCTCTATTTTTGAGCGGACCTTATATTGCAGGTTCTCATATACTCCCTGCGAATCTCGCAGACTATCGTCCTTGGGAATTTAAGTGGCCCGAGAAAGCAAAAGTGGTGTATTTCCTATTTCAGGTTTGCTTTACGATATTTCCTTCCTCTTATATTTACTAGGCTTGCAAAATTTTCAGTTTATCAAATTGAGAAAGAGTTATAAAAGACGTCCAAAGGCGAGTACTCTGGCGATACTCCGATCAATCACGGATGAAGTAAGAAATACTTTCTTTTGTTATTTTAACAATATTGTTGCCTCTGTTTCTTATCTTCATTCATGTGCGAAGGTTGGCGTTGAAGAAATTGACATTCCCGAAGCTGCGAAGGTTAAAAGCAAGAATAAAATCACTCTTCGCAAGGATAAATCTTCTGCTCCATCTTCTAAAAAACGGAAAATCCATCCCTCTTCTCATTCTAGTTCCCAAACCAATGAGAATTCGACGAAGATGAAAATGAGGTTGATACTTCTTTTGCAAAGGAGAATCATTTGGTCGCATCTGCTATGGCGCAATTGTCTAGTGTCTTCTCGATTCTATGCAAGGATTGGGAGATGAT
Organism: Papaver armeniacum; assembly: GCA_023531295.1. NCBI lineage: Eukaryota > Viridiplantae > Streptophyta > Magnoliopsida > Ranunculales > Papaveraceae > Papaver > Papaver armeniacum. Next base: position 182,105 of record JAJJWW010011111.1, read on the forward strand.
CATTTATCTGCTACTTGCGAAGCTCTCGCTAATATTTGCGATGCCCCCCTGCTAGTGGATAATGATTCTTTTCGCGGAGTTTCCCGAACAATGACTCCCAGTTTCTTAAATGCACTCGGTGCTTTGGTATGTTCATATTTCTTTATTTCTCTGTGATTTCGATTATAAACCTTATCTTAACAATTTCTTTACTTTTCTTTATAGTCTGGGAGAGCTTCCTTTGTTGTTGCCTCAGACCTCAAGAAAAGACGCAACAATCTTGAAAAGAAAAATATTCAACTTAAAGAGAAGATCAAAGAACTAGAAATTGAAGTTGCGACATCTCGCAAGAAGGATGAAAAAATTCAACAATTGGAAGTTGAGTCTTCTTCCCAGAAGGACAAAATATCTACACTTCAAAGTGCTAATCAGCAACTTTATGGTATAACACCCTCCTCTTTTCTCCATTTCTACTTTGCCATTTATTTTTCTTTGCCTGACTTATCATTTTCGCAGACATTTATAACCTTTCTAACGAAGCCATCCTTCTCCATTCATTCCCTGAACCTATGGATGATGATACTCTTCTCGCTCATCTCAATGAATCTTTAAGTAGTTCTTCAAACAAGATTAATTCTCTCTCATTAAATGAACTTCGAACCAAATTTCATCTTTTAGAAATTGAACATAGATCTAGTTTAGGTTTAGCCAACCGATTTAAACGTTTATATCTTGACTCCCAGGAGAGTAATAATATTCTAAGGAAGAAAATTAGCAGCCTCATAGATGATAAGGATCGCATTGCTAATCAAGGTGCACAAGCATTAGCAAAATTCCAAAAAATTCTTCTTGAAGTCCAAATTGAACGAGACGAATCTCTTCTCCAAAATGCCATACTTAATGAGCGAGAAAATCAAATTCGTTCACTTCTTGTCATAAATAATGATGATGAATTCGCTTGGGCTGCGAAGGTTCTAGATAATGCCAGAAATAACTTAGGTGTTAACGTCAGTCTTCATGCTGAACATAATGCCTTGGTTAAAGATATGATTTATGACAGAGAAGGTTGTTTACTGTTCTTCATTACTTTTCCGCTCATTTTTTATGAAACTGTTATTAAGTCGCTAACTCATTGTCATTTGTTCGCAGAATCTGAGAAGAGGTTTCAAACTAGAATCAAGGAACTTGAATCTGAGAAAGCACAACTTGCAAAAGATTTCTCTCTTCGCAATGAAAAATATTCTAAGCTGAAGAAGCAACTACAAACTACTGTGGCGAATTTCAATAATGATGTTGTGCGTTTTTGCAATCAAACTATTGAAGCAATTTGCAATGACCACAACATTCCTCTTTCTTCATATCCTTGTCTTCTCGATGAAATTCCTGAAAATATGCCTTCCTCAGATGTATCTGATAGTGATGCAAGCGAAGAAGAGGAATCTGATAAAGAATCTGATGAAGAAGAATAAATTGCTAGATTGTTCCATTTTCCTTTCTCTTCTTGTGATACTTGTACATTTATCCTTATAACCTTCCATTTTGTAATCTCTTACTGTAAATCTATCATATGAAAATAAATAACAAGTTTTTATTCTAATCATTCCCATACTTGCCTCTGTTATTTATTTTCACATGAGAGAAATTAAGTCGATAATCTTTAAGTAATGATACTTCTTAATTTCGCAACTGATGTTGCTGATTTTCCACAGATAAATGAAGAAATATAGTCGTATTCGCAAGCTTGTTTGCTTACTCAATTTCTTGTGTTATCTTATCACCATTTATGTTGAAATTCATCATTGCGACAAAATCGCAGGACGTCGTTACACTTTCATGTAATGACCCATTGATCTTGTCTTATCATTGTTTGTGTATGGTCTTATTTTGACTTCCTAGTTAAAGGTCTTATTTTGCCACCCCTCATTTTGCATCAATATGACAGGTCTAAATATTCTTGCGAACATAAAGTCCCATGACATTGACGTCTTGCGACAAAATCGCAGGACGTCGTTACACTTTCATGTAACGACCCATTGATCTCGTCTTATCAATTTCTTAATATTTTTGTCTTTGCAGGATGTTTATGTTGCGACAATATGACAGGCCTAAAAATTCTTGCGAACTTAAAGCCCCATGACATTGCCGTCTTTTGACACTTTTCAGCTCCCTAATGGAGGGTGCCGCCCTTATCATCTCCCTGGTTGCCCCTTCAAGGAGGCGTACATCGGCCATACAAGACTAGCTCCTCCCATCCGGTCTTAACAACAACCAGATTGTTTTCGTGACCTCTTATCCCTTATACCCATATGGCTTATGGTTACGAGACTGCACCCTAAGTGGAGTTTTCTTCGGGCCGAGTGCAGCATGTGCCAAGACTTGCCAAGAATGGCCGAGACACTTCAAATGTCTCAGGCACTCTTGGCTCAACCGTGTACCTCGGCGCCTTGAGCATACACTGACTCCTTGGAAGAGACCCTCGGGCGTCCAAACAGGGTATAACCTTATATATATAGTTGGAAATCCAAGGCATCTCTCCCGGATAGGCTTTCATGGGCCCCAAATTTTCATGGCTCAGGTTCCGAGAGCGGTGTAACCTTTTCTCTGAGCCATGTCAAGAGATACCCCCTTATATGACGCACTTTAGGTCTTACATTTGCCTCTTGCGAAATATCATTCGCGAACTAGGGTGTACGCCATAAAGGTTCGTCCCATTCACTCACTCTTTCATTTTTGTTAATTCATTCAATCATTCATTTTTGGTTTTCTCTTGTTATTTTGTTTGCGAAGCTATCGCACAATCTTGCTTTGTTTATAGTAATCTCATTTCAATTCTTCAATCAAATTTTCATACATCCTTGATGGCGAGATTCTCGCGCATTTCTTCTTCAATTATTATTTCTTCCTCCTACTCTTGATATGCCTTTGTCATTAATTTTGATAATAATGATCATTCATTTCTTACACTTTTTGCTCCTGCTGCTCTCTGCCTCTGCACCATTCAAACCTCTTAATGGTTCCTTTCCATCATAATTTTCAACTGTTGTCATGCACTTGCTTCGCAATGTATCTTCACCTCTTGTATCTATGGTATCCACCATCAACCTTTCTCTTCTTTGTTCATCTTTTATATTTTGCTTTCAGCCCTTCCTTTTTGCAGCTCTTTCCTCACAACTCTCCACATCAATATCATAGCATTTTTGTCCTTCCATCCAGTCTCCCTTTATAACTCCAACACCGATAGGATGAGGAAACTTTATACACTGATGATAAGTCGACGCTACACCCAGAATTTCATGCAACCATGGCCGTCCAATCAATGCATTATAAGGGGATTCCACATCGACTACACAGAACAAAACTTCAGTTGATAATCCTTGCAAGGGTATTCTCATATGAACTTCTCCTTTAGGCTTATTAGCTGTGCCATTGAAACCATATATTTTATATGTCGAAGGTATCAAATCTTCATCCTTCCCACCCATAGTCTTGTAAGTATGGTAAAAAGGATGTTTTGAGCTCCCGTATCAATTAAGATTCTATTGATTGCCCAGGAATTTTTTGCTTCATCATCTTCGCCATCTACAGGTTTTGGATTAATTTCCAATTTTACGACCAATGGGCTATCATGCGTCTCTATGCCTTTAGGAATCTCTTCTGCAGTGAACAAAATAATCTGCATTTGCCATTCTTTTAACTGCGATGTCTTCGCGATGTTCATCACTTCTCTATTATCGCATCCCTCGCAAAAACCCTCGAGAACATTATCATGAAAATCTTCAATTGTTCGGTATGAATGTACAATGGAGTTGCAAAACAAATTTTTAGCTTTCGCTCCAACTTCTATTACGAATGTTTCTTTCCCCTTTCTTTGAGTTTGTCCTGTGCATTTACGGCGGTGGTGGTAACGGTTGAACCTTCTCTTCACTTTTTAGAAAATGATTCAGCTTCCCTTGGTCAATCATTCTGAGGATGATTCTTTTTATATTTCTGCAGTCATTTGTTAGGTGTCCATGAAAGCGGTGGTAAGAACAGAACTCGTGACTTCTATCACCTGGTGGTGGCTCATTCCCCATGTTCCATGGTGCAGGTATGTTTTCCATCAAGAGTATAGCTTCCCATATTTTTTCCACACTAGTATTTAGTGGTGGCATTTTGATTTCCTCCCATACTACTCTCGTGACTTCGCTGCCCTCCATGATAATTCTCGCCTTCGACCTCCATAAGTTTCTTGCGGATGATCAAGTCTTTGAATTTTGTTATTGCCGCCACGGTTGTAGTAGTTCCTTTCCCTTTCAAATTCTTCCTGATCACGGCTTCCCATAGCTACTATCTTTGGCTGTCCATCATCTATTATCCTTTCTTGTTGCCCTTGCGAAGTGCTCGCTACTGTGTTTATCAATTTGGGTAATAAGCTTGCATTCGCAGACATTTGAATTTGTATTCGCAACTCGGATATGATTCCATCTCATTTTGCCTTTCCTCTAGAGCAATATATTCCTCCCTGAAATTCTCGCAACTCGGTCATTGTAATTGTATTCTTGACTCTAAAAATTTGAATATATAACAAATTGGTTGCGAACATAGCGTTTATGAATGATAGAATGAGATATCTTTCATCCACTCGTCCAGCCATTTTGCTACACATTGTCTTCCATCTCACAGTTAAGTGTCTCAAACTTTCGCTAACTCTTTGTTTCAGCCCAAATACATCTTCAATTCCTGGTCGCGAGGAGTTGTTACTTATATATGCCCCTAAGAATATAGCTTGTAAATGGTTGAATGACGTGATTGTGTTTCTTGGTAAACCCTCAAACCATTTCGAAGTGCTTCTCTGTTAAACTTGATGCAAAATATTTGCACAATATGGCATCATGATTTTCCCATTGTAGCATACATCTCACATACGCTTTGATGTGTTGTATTGCACAAGTTGTTCCATCAAAAATCTTTGGTTAATGCGGGTAAATTGCACTTTGGGGTATTCCTCCTAATCGCACCTCTAGTGTAAAGGGGTTTTCGCAGCCTCTTCGATGGCCTCATCCAATTGTCTTCTGCCTCCCCCTTTCTATTGTTCAACATTCCTCTCATCTCTGCCAACTCTCTCAAGATTTGTTCATTTACATCAGGATTCGAATTTATTGGTCTTTTTAGTTCTGCCTCTCTCCTTCTGCGTTCATGTCTACTTTGATTTTCTTGTTCGCCATTTTCTTCTCTTCTTTCTCCGCGACTTTCTCCTTCATCTCGTTCACGAATTCGCACACCATTATATCTATCATTTTCTCTTCTTGGTTGTCTATCAGTTCTCCTTTGTATTCTTTCATATTCTTCATTGATATTTCCATTGTTGCGATTTTGCTCGCGCCTTCTTTCTCGATTGTCATGATTGTTCTGCCGAATTGCTTCCTCCAATTCCCGTTCTTCCATTTCTACTCTTAATCTTTCCCTTTCGCAAGCTAGACGCGCTTGTTCAATATAATGTTTTTCGATGTCATCTTCAATCTCCTTTTGTTTCCTCCGTGTTTCTCTCCCATGCAGTATTCTTCTTCCTTCTTCCTGATTTTCTTCACTAATTGGATTATTCTGCACTTGACGCTGCCTATTTTCTTGATTTCCGTCATTTTGGCCATTCTGTAGAATTTCAGAACACACCACTTCTCTTCTTTTGCAGCATCCTTCACCGGGATTTGGCTCTCTTTCTAGATTGTCTTCATTAATATTTTCCACAGGTAATGTTCTCCTCATATCTTCTCTAACCGATCCTGATCTTGACCTGGTATTACTTCTCGACCTTCTATTCTGCAACCTCATATTTTCCATTCTTAACTCATAGTTTTGCCTTGTTAAATTTTCACGTTCTTCCGCTTCTAATCGCCTTTCTTCATGTATTGTTTGCCTTAATGCTTCTAATGCTGCGATTTCTTCATTTCCATGAATTGTTTCTCCCATCTCTTCTCGATTTCTCTCCTCTTGTCCACTATTTATCAATTGTTGCACTTCTTCTCTTTCTTCCATAGAATCTGATCTCCATGTATGCACACTTACCCTATCATAATCTATTACTCTATTCGGTGCTGGTTGAATTGGTGGTTGAATTTGGCCTTCTTCTCTATCTCTTGCGTTTATTCTTGATGGTTCACCTATTTCATTTCTCCTTTCTCCAGCCTAATCTCCCGCTTCTTCTAATGGTTGTTGGTTGTTACGATGCATTCCTTCTTCTAGCCATTTCTCAATTTCGGTAAGTTGTTGAAAATTATACGAAATTTCTTTCTTGTTACTCCCGATTCTTTCAATTCACAAGGTTGATCTCTACTCACTCCTGTTTCTAGCGCCATTATGTAGTTGCAGGAAATCCTACACTACACCCCTCACTAGAATATACACAATTAAGTCATTTTAAGATGAATGATTATGATTCCTATTGATTGAATACTTGAATCTTTACAATATGAAATAGAAATGAATTATAGAATTAAAATCACTCTAAAATTTTCTCTCTCCTAATGACTTGCTTAACAATTCAAAAAGAACTCCCCCTTCAACAGACTTACTCAACCCTTTATATAGGGTAGTACACAGTGGATGACAACTAAGCTGTCCTTTATTTTCGGGAATGGCTTGCGAAATATCGCAAGCGTACAAGTATACAATCTCGCGACACTCTTAAACTTCGCCATATTTTCATATCTTCCTCGTGTTCTGGCTGTCTTCATTCATTGCGTCATTTATTTTACTTCCCTGCGACTCCCTCGCAATGTCGTCATTTATTAATCTCGCGAAGTATTGATGTCGCGATATTCTGATCTTACACTTTCTTGTAATGGGCGTGTTGCACGCCGCACGCTGTAAACCGCCAGACCAATACCCTAATGAGTATCCCCTAGTTTGTGACATGTTTGATGTCTCGAGTGTTTTGTGGAAAAATGTGCAACAAGTTGCTGAGTGGGTCTAATGTGCAAGACCTAGTTATTATGACCAATCGCACGCAAGCTAGGCCGCATAATGGCATAGTGACGCCTGCAGAGTGGCAGTGTGGCGCCTGCAGAGTGGCAGTGTGGCACCTGCTAGTGGCACAATGGCAATGTGGCGCCTGTTAGTGGCACAATGGCAATGTGGCGCCTGTTAGTGGCACAATGGCAATGTGGCGCTAGTGGCATGGTGATGTAGCCGCACCAGTTGCATGGTGGTGTAGCCGCACCAGTGGCATGGTGGTGTAGCCGCGCTAACGGTATGGTGATGTGGTCGAGCCAGTGGCATGGTGGCGCCTGCTAATGGCGTAGTGGCACCTGCTACATCTTGGCATATTGGTGTTGGATCCAAATATGGCTTAATGATATTGTCACATCGAACTTAATGCCTAGGTGATGCTATTTGGCATGGGGTGGCGTAATGGCCCTGGCCAAATTAGGGTTTGCCATATCGAAACCCTAAGTGGCGCGTGCGGCTAGGTGGCGCGGCACATCGGCATCTTGGCAAATACTGCCTTGGCCGTTTTGATCAAAGGCATGCCCATGGACGATCATGGGTAATCATAACATGACGCGGGCGCCATTCTTTAGGGTCTCCAGGGCCCCACATGGCTTGTGGCATATTGTGGGCCCAGAGTGGCATAATTGGGCCATGACTTAGAAAAATAGGGTTTCCCTTGGGTTTGACCAAAGCCGTTGGCATGTTGCTGCCGCAGAATGGCATGGACTGCCAATTGGCATACTTGGCGTGATTTGGAAGGATGGTTGGCAAATTGGCATGGCGCCTGTGGTGGTGGCTATTTGGTCGCGTTAGGAAGCGGCTACACTTAATCAATCGAGTGGCCAAATCTTATGGCCGTGATTTTTTTTTGAAGACTGGCTTGGGCCGTCTAGATTAGAATCCTAATGAAATTAGGCGCATCGACCCACCAACTTCCAATCTTTATTAAAAGTGTGTGTGGCGGGTTTTGAGTGATCTGATTGGTTGATGGGAGAGGGGGCCGTCAAGAGAAAGATGGAGCATGGCCAACGGCCACATGCGGCGCCCATTGGAGCGAATTGGCCGGATATGTGGCGTGGCCGTGCCTCTTTCGTAATTGCTCCTATTTGCCACAGTTCCTCTTATGTTTCTTGTTTTCTGGTAGGACTTTGATCCTACTAGCTCCGTGGCAGATCAGTTTCCTAGTTTACCTAGGTTTGGCCTCGACCGATAGGGTTCGAGATATTTGCACAAGGCTCAAAAGACCTAATATTTGCAATTAATTAGGCCGAAAACTTGAATCTTGTGAGTTATCACAAAATCGAACAAATTTAACAAATTCTGTGTGTTGACACAAAATTCTTTTATTCTTAGAGAGCAGTTAGAGCGTCTTCTGATTGAGCATTTTCATGCAAACCTTAATTTTGATACTTCGGGAAATTCATGCTACTCAGCTGCGAGTGAACACTAATTGTCATGTCATACCAATACTAAAGGTTCAGCTGGGGAACATAGCATTGGAAAATACTCAATAAACCATATACTAATGAGTAATGCCGGCGAGAGTTTTAGAGAACGTTTGGGATTGTTGCTACATGCACCATTCTGAATAAACATACTGAATTGCTCAATACATGTGTGAGTAGAGAGGCCTGGGCACTAATTACTTTTAAATGGCCCAGCCCCCTTGCAGACGGCGCATTAAATACAAGGTTTTACAATTTTAGCCCTGAACTAAAAACCACCATCAACAGTTTAAATAACTTTAATGGTATTTTAGCCTTGGATGATTTTATCTTTCAATTAAACTGCTAAATGTGTTAAATCAATAAGAAGGTTAGCGGAATATATATGTCAAAAGTTAAGTATATTATGTCTTTATGCAAATATTGATGTTTATGGGTGAAAACTATTTCTGCCGGTTTTGGTAATTTGGGATGTGTGGATGAGAAATGAGTCTAAACCTTAAACAAATGCACTGCACGGGAGTGCTTGTAGATTCGACAAATCAATCTGTGCAAGTCCGGCCTAAACCAAGAAATGGCCGTTTCAGACTTGTTTCGGTCACAAAGTGAAGGAGATGGGGTTGATCTTAGGGAGGGAAGCGAAGAAGGTGTTGAGAATGTGAAGGTATTGAGAATGTATGACTTGTATCAGAAAGCTGAACTGGCTTGCAGGGTGTAAGCTATCAGTTCCGGTGTTTGAATACGATTGTATCAACACTTGCCTCTGTTGTCTTGTCTTGTTCTTTTTGAAAAATAGGATGGAGAACCTATTTATACAAGTATTTTAGCCTAACCCTCGTATCTCGTGGGAAGTGGAGTGATGGAGTAGTGGAGTAATGTGTTAGTGTCACACGACCAGGCTTGCCCACTTCTCCCATCATCACTTAACCGTCCATAACTTCCTGACACGTTCTTGTGATGGCGCATTGTGCGCTGCACGCTGTAAGCGCCAGACCAATACCCCAGTATGTATCCCCCAGTTTGTGACATGATTGATGTCTGGAATGTGTGGATCGTGGGACCCACAAAAGGTAGCATGCAATGCTAAATTGAATAACTGCGTTATTCAGGAAGTCGATACTTGTGAAGTATCGTGTGTATTCTATGCAGGTACTGCATCGAGTATACTCAGTATGTATGAAGCATCATTTGTTTGAGCGTCTCAAAAATAGCCTCATGTCCATCCTACTTCATGTGATGGTTTGGAAGTTGCGCCAAGCAAATCCTCCTTGGCCGACCACATGGTGTGGTAGAGTGACGGATGGTGATCACCATGACGTCGTCTTGACAATTAACTCCCGACCGGCTAATTCCTTTGTATGTATAACCAAGCCGGTGAAGTTGGACGGACGAGATGATCTTTGAGACACTCATCTGCGACCGTTAATGAAATTAGGGTTTTAGAAGAGGTGCGCAAGCATCCCTCTTCAGCCTGGTCGAATCCAAGCTTGGGATACGATTTTGGCCAGGCCGATCGTACATGCGTGTAGACGGCATGACGGTTTAGGAGCCCATACCCCATTATCTCACGAAAGTATGATCTGGGCCACTTAATTCGTCCAGCGATGTTGAGTGGTCGAGATCAATTTGCGACAAAAAACTAGTGCCGCAAAAGCCGCGCATCGTGCCAACTCCGGGCGCGCGTTCCAAGATGACCAATCTTGGTCGGTCTTGGCCGATCGGTCTGGCGTGTAGGTGGTAGGCTGGTGTTCACGCCTATACCGATTGTCCCATGAAAACGTGATCTAAACCACTCAAATCGTCCGGCGAAGTTGAGTGGTCGAGATTAGTTGCAATCGGGAAGTGTGACCACGCTAGTTTGGGCGGACGATTTGGGATAACCAGGCATGGTATGCCTTGGCCGATCAGGTGAGGGGATAGATGGGTCCACGGTGGTCATGTTGGTATGACCGGACCTGCTTAATCTAATCTTGGACCCTCCATTCGTGCGGAGAAGATGGACGCTCGTGATGCTCAAAAACCCTAATTTTGGGTTTCACGGCCGTGCGTCATGCTCTATTCGGGCGTACGAATCGGGATGACCAACCATGGTTGGTCCTGACCGATCGGTCAGGTATGTAGGCGGGCCCACGGTGATTGTGTTGACATGCTCTGGGCCCTTTGAATCTACATCTACACCCTCCATCTATACCTGCGAAGATGGATGGTTGAGACTGTTTTGCGACACATGTAATGTGCCGCAAACCCTAATTTAGGGTTTTTCGTCCATAATGCTCTGGTTTGGACGTTTTGGCAAGCTATGCCAATCTTTTGGGGAGGCCAGACCATGCGGGGCCCGCGTTGGTTCGGCGGCCGAATATTCCATACCGCTTGAGGGTTATGGAATTGATCTGGGCCATCCAATCATGCTGGTGAAGTTGGATGATCGTGCTCATTTCCAGACTGATACAGACAGTCTGGATGCTCAATCGGGTTAGTATAACACACCGAGAGTTGCTCAATCGGGCTAGTATAACAGACCGAGATTTGCGACTTTGTCACGGTATCCGTACATGCTTTCATTATAATGCTTGGAGATTCGTGTTGCTCTGCTTGAGAGCAACACTCGATCGTCATGCCGCACCGATAATGAGTACAAGAAATACAAAGGTGAGTTACGCATTAATTAATAATGTTTGTAAATTCACATGGTATATGGGATTGTTGCTACATGCTCCAACCTGGATGAATTTCGTGTATTTAATTCACAGAATGGGATTGTTGTCACATGCTCCATTATAGGTGAATTAGTAAAGTGAAGAAGTATTCAACACTTATTAATGGCTTTATCATTTACAAGATGTTAGCGCATAATTTTCTGGCATTTACAATTTTAACCTTAAATGAAAATCCACCATCAACATTAAGTCCCCTGCCTGGCACATAATGGTTACACTATTGTGGGGTAGGCATAAGATGGTGACAAATTTGTACACTGAAATGACCAAGCTAAAGTGAATACATATTTAGGATAGGTCGACATTGTCGGCGTTGCCACTGAACTGGTTAGTCTGATTAAGGTTGTGAAGGAAGCAGGACTTGATACGGTGAGTCGCTTTGGTTCCCTTTGTACATATACGGACAGAGCTTGGCCCCTTCCTTGGGTCGGGTGTACTCCCTTTCGTCACGCATGACTTTCCTCGGATGTATCGATAAGCATCGTTGATTGCTATCCCGAATTAGTAGCCTTTATAGGTGGCAAGTATAGACTTCTTTTCTCTGGGATTACGTGGAGACTTGCGAGATTATAAAGAATCATCTCACGTAGTCGTTTATTCTATATCTCAGGTACTGCTCCACACTTATCTGATCTTCTGATTGACTGATCGTTTGATTTTTTTTTTTGTGTGCTCATTACTTCTTCTACTTTGTAGTTTATCATGGAAGCGGTGGACGATCATTCTGTCACTTCTCCAGAAAGAAGCTTCGAAGTTGACAAGCTCGAAACCCATGTGCACGAAGAAGTAATGGCTAAGATCGATCTTCCACTTCGCGAAGTCGGCCGTGCTATACAAGGGATGTCTATTTTGCAACTGCGTATTTCCAGGGGACGCATCTGTGCACTTTCAGTTGCGATTGACATGGAGGAGCGGTGGAGGCGCGGGGAAGCGTTGCAAGTACTAGTAAGCGCAAGGGCAGAGAGATTTGCAGCGCTGTTGAAGAGGCGGAGGGTTGAGCATAAACGACCTCTGAATGAAGATAAGTGCGATTACCCAATCCAGGACAGCGTGATAATTCTTGATTCCGACACAGGCGAACCTGAACGTTTGAAAGCAATCGGCACGACTCCTAATGTTGATGTGTCCTTTGATGCTCCTGATGATGTTGGGATGGAGTGCGTTGTTGCGGAGATGTCTGATGCAGAAGTTGAGGTGGATCTGAAGGGAGGAGCATCAACAGGTGATGGCGCTGAAGCAAAATCTAACGGTGGTGCAAGCGAGGTCGACCCTCTTGGCGACTAAAACCTCTTTTCTTCTTTTTCCTCTTTCCAAGTATATTCCGTACATTTGAACGTCTTCCTTGTACTCAGTGGTAGCCAAGTTCAAGGTTTTCTTCTATTTGATTGTTTGAATAAAGGTTTTTTTTTTATAACCCTTTGTCAATACTGCAACTGAACCTTCTCAGGCGCAAGGGAGCGCCTTCACACGTAATTCTTTGTGATAAAAGAAATAATGCCATAATGGAATATCTACTGAGACTGTGTTCCCGATGCAAGATCTTCCGGCTTTCTTTGGGGTGAGTGGCTCAAAGCTTCTTCCCTTCCGCGCATATCTTTTCCCTCAACTCTTTTCGGGATGTTTTTGCGTAGGGTTTCTTTCTGACCTGCTCTAGTGGGTTGATTTAAATTTGGACTTTATGTCTTTAGGGGTAAAGAGGTTCTCAGATGGAAATAACACTTCAATTAATTTGAAAATCCAAAATTGAAACCCTAATTATGAATGCAAGTATTGCAATAATTCTCTAGAGGAATTACAAATATGATGTGAAATTGTAAAGGGAAACACGCCTTAGGAGGAAGTAGCACAAAGCGTCTTAAAGCGTGTAGGATCTTTGGAAAGTGATAGCATAACATCTTAAGTAAGGTATGGTTTGAGCCACCGCGAGTGAATTGTTACGCCTTCTAGCTTGTCAGCGTTGATGAGTTTGCAGTAGCCGCCTAGGATGACATCTGCTACCAGGTATGGTTCATCCTCCTTCTCGGTGGCTGAATCAGGTGAGGTAACCATTCTCACCGTAATGCTTCCGACCTTGAATGCGGTTGTCTTCGTTACTAGGTCCCCAATTCCAAACGGATTTGGGCGTGTAGACATCGGGGTCTTGGTTTTGTCGTCTTTGATCGAGACAGCTTCTAGACTCCTGATAAACTGTTTGAAGAGGCCGGCCTCCCATTCACATCTCTTAGCCAAGGTTGGTTTTTTGGCTAGAGCCAGTCCCCAGGACTTGTCAGAATGAGGGGCGGTAGGTTGTAAAGAGGGTTGCGTGATGAGACTTACTTGAGATCGGAACCTTTAAATTATATCTTCGTGTGCTCTCTCTCGGGAAGTTGTGTCACATTGGCAAGTTCTTTGGTGTGGCAATGACATGACCATAAGGAGGTCCGGAAGGCGTGTTGGAGATTCTTTCAGGTATCGAAACCGGTAGAGGACAGACTTCTAGTATTGCTTTGTTGTCATGCATCCAAGAGCGTCCTAGGATCATGTCGTAGTTGGGATGATCTTTGACTATGTAGAACTTTGCTTGTGTCGAGGCATCACCCAATTTGACTTCAAGATCGATGTATCCATATGCATCTCTGAGTTTTCCTTCTGAATCTTTAACCATAGTTGGGTGACGGGTAGCTTCCTGCTTTAAAATATTTGCTGCTCTCAAGGTCTTGACAGTAATGATGTTAAATTCGGAAGCCGTATCAATCAACGCGATATCGAACTCAACGTCTCTCAAATGAGTGACAGTTAGGAGTCCCCAGTTTCCTTTGCTTGCGTCCTTCAGGAAAGATTGGGGTTCCTGGACTGCTTCTGGATACAAACGCCTGCCTGACACAACGCGGTTGAGGGTCGTAAATATGTCTTGACGCTGTCCTTTGGAGAAATACAAGATTTCACACAAGTGCTCCATCATATATTGTACAGTCTTGCGAACAGAATCCCCAGAAATCATGTAGTTCCTGATAGGAAGAGGGTCTCTATGAACACCTTCGTTTCCAAGCTGGAGTTCTCCTGTCTCTATCTTTTCCCTGAATATTTGTTTCAGCCTGTTACAATCTTTGGTTGGATGATGGACGAATCTATGGTAGCAACATGTATTTGGGATCCGCCATGTCTTTCTCGGTTGGAGGACGTCGATAGGAGGCAGCTTGATGGCATCGTCTTGGATCCACGCTTCCAAGAGTTCTATCACTTCATTCATGGGGAAAGGAAAACCTGTATCTTCGGTGTCTTGTGCAGGAGTTTTGTCCGCTCCTTTCCGAGATGAAGTCTTGTGTGCCGGGGATGCCCGCTTGGTTTGTTGTTCCGTCGCTGAAGCTTTCCTTTTTTTCTCCTCCGTCCACTACACTCACAGAAGGACCAGGGTTGTATTGCTTGTTCGTGAGACGCCTGCTTCCTCGACTTTCACGTGAATCTTCACTTCGAACAACTCTGGTTCTTTCTAGCAATCTTTGGTATGATTGTTCCGAACGTTTTGGCGACTTCATGGAGTTCAGCGAACGTTTGAAAGCCCAGATTCTCTAATAGAGCGCGGTATATGGGTATCATCCCATTGATGCACAACTCCACCAATTGTCGTTCGGTGACGTTCGGGTCGTGAAAATCTAGCGCTTGGGTTCTGAACCTTTTAACGAAGTCGTTGGGATGCTCGTTGTTCCGCTGAAGAATTCTTCCCAGATCTGAAAAGGTGATCTGTTCAGACATGAAGAAATACTTTCTGTAGAAAGCACTGACCATCTCGCTCCAATTGGATATGTTGTTAGGCGCGACGTTGTTGTACCAGGTGTACGCCCTCCCCGTAAGTGACTTTGAGAATTCTTTTAAGCGTAGAACATGATTGTATTCATGTTCCCCCAAGGATTCCAAGAATCGAGAGACGTGTTCACGAGCATTACCGATGACGTCGTAGAGGGAGAACTGGGAGAGGTGTAACCTCTTGGAAGAGGAATTCGTTGCACATCTTGAGGGTACGGTGGCTGATGTTGGTGTACATCCGTTCGGTCCCCTTTTCCTCGATTTTGGAGAAGTCGTTCCAGGTCCTCACGTGTGATGAAGTTGGACGGTTGGTTCCTTTCTCTTGGGCGTTCAGGAGAAATGCGAGTTTCTTCATCCGTGTGGGCCAGGATGGAAATGTTTCCCACGGGTTGTCACGAACCTTGTGGTAATCGTTCAGTCAAAGTTTTGAGGAAAGTGAGTACCTCTTTCTGAGTTGCGGCCATATCCGTTTGAGTCTTAGACAGAACTTCCTGCTTCTCCATCAAGTCTGTAATAGTAATGGGCGGTGGTCCTCCTCTTGTTCCTCAGGCTCCTCGTCTGGAATATTTCCTGCTACGCTGGCGCTGATTGTAGAAGTGACGGCTCCACGAGATGTATTGACCACGGTAGCTCCACTGAAAGGTACATCGACATCAGGAGTGTTATCCACACTAGCTCCATCAGAATTGATTGCTGATCCATACCTAAGTTCTACCATCTTGAAATGGATTGATGATTGAATTGGTCCTAAGATCTACCCTTTTTGAAATTGATAAAATTGAATCGGATTTTGAAGAAATTGACTTTACAACCGAGAGATTAACCTGCTGTGGTCGCCAATTGTTTATGGGTGAAAACTATTTCTGCCGATTTTGGTAATTTGGGATGTGTGGATGAGAAATGAGTCTAAACCTTAAACAAATGCACTGCACGGGAGTGCTTGTAGATTCGAGAAATCAATCTGTGCAAGTCCGGCCTAAACCAATAAATGGTCGTTCCAGACTTGTTTCGGTCACAAAGTGAAGGAGATGGGGTTGACCTTAGGGAGGGAAGCGAAGAAGGTGTTGAGAATGTGAAGGTGTTGGCTATGTATGACTTGTATTAGAAAGTCGAGGCGGCATGAGGGTGTAAGCTATCAGTTCCGGTGTTTGAATACGATTGTATCAACACTTGCCTATGTTGTCTTGTCTTGTTCTTTTTGAAAAATAGGATGGAGAACCTATTTATACAAGTCTTTTAGCCTAACCCTCGTATCTCGTGGGAAGTGGAGTGATGGAGTAGTGGAGTAATGTGTTAGTGTCACACGACCCAGGGCTTGCCCACTTCTCCCATCATCACTTAACCGTCCATGACTTCCTGACACGTTCTTGTGATGGCGCATTGTGCGCTGCACGCTGTAAACTGCCAGACCAATACCCCAGTTTGTGACATGATTTATGTCTGGAATGTGTGGATCGTGGGACCCACAAAAGGTAGCATGTAATGCTAAATTGAATAACTGCGTTATTCAGGAAGTCGATACTTGTGAAGTATCGTGTGTATTCTATGCAGGTACTGCATCGAGAATACTCAGTATGTATGAAGCATCGTTGTTTGAGCGTCTCAAAATAGCCTCATGTCCAGCCTACTTCATGTGATGGTTTGGAAGTTGCGCAAGCAAATCCTCCCTTGACCGACCACATGGTGTGGTAGAGTGACGGATGATGATCACCATGACGTCGTCGTTGACCAATTAACTCGACCGAGGATGTATAACCAAGCCGGTGAAGTTGGACGGACGAGATGATCTTTGAGACACTCATCCGCGACCGTTAATGAAATTAGTGTTTTAGAAGAGGTGCGCAAGCATCCTCTTGACTGGTCGAATCAAGCTTGGGATATGATTTTGTCCAGGCCGATCGTACATGCGTGTAGACGGCATGACGGTTTAGGCGCCCATACCCCATTATCTCACGAAAGTGTGATCTGGGCCACTCAATTCGTCCGGCGATGTTGAGTGGTCGAGATCAATTTGCGACAAAAAACTAGTGCCGCAAAAGCCGCGCATCGTGCCAACTTCGGGCGCGCGTTCTAAAATGACCAATCTTGGTCGGTCTTGGCCGATCAGTCTGGCGTGTAGGTGGTAGGCTGGTGTTCACGCCTATACCTGACTGTCCCATGAAAACGTGATCTAAACCACTCAAATCGTCCGACGAAGTTGAGTGGTCGAGATTAGTTTGCAATCGGGAAGTGTGACCACGCTAGTTTGGGCGGACGATTTGGGATAACCAGGCATGGTATGCCTTGGCCGATCAGGTGAGGGGATAGATGGGTCCACGGTGGTCATGTTGGTATGACCGGACCTGCTTAATCTAATCTTGGACCTTCCATTCGTGCCGGAGAAGATGGACGCTCGTGATGCTCAAAAAACCTAATTTTGGGTTTCACGGCCGTGCGTCATGCTCTATTCGGGCGTACGAATCGGGATGACCAACCATGATTGGTCCTGACCGATCGGTCAGGTATGTAGGCGGGCCCACGGTGATTGTGTTGACATGCTCTGGGCCCTTTGAATCTACATCTACACCCTCCATCTATACCTGCGAAGATGGATGGTTGAGACTGTTTTGCGACACATGTAATGTGCCGCAAACCCTAATTTAGGGTTTTCCGTCCATACTTCTCTAGTTTGGACGTTTTGGCAAGCTATGGCAATCTTTTGGGGAGGCCGACCATGCGGGGCCCGCGTTGGTTGGTTCGACGAATATTCCATACCGCTTGGGGGTTATGGAATTGATCCGGGCCATCCAATCATGATGGTGAAGTTGGATGATCGTGATCATTTCGCATGATACGGATAGTCCTGGGATGCTCAATCGGGCTAGTATAACACACCGAGAGTTGCTCAATCGGGCTAGTATAACACACCGAGAGTTTCAGCCTGTACGGGTATTTCGTACATGCTTTCATTATAATGCTTAGAGATTCGTGTTGCTCTGCTGAGAGCAACACTCAGTCGTCATGCCGCACTGATAATGAGTACATGAAATACAAGGCTGGTTACGCATTAATTAATAATGCTGTAAATTCACAGGGTATATGGGATTGTTGCTACATGCTCCAACCTGGATGAATTTCGTGTATTTAATTCACGAGAATGGGATTGTTGTCACATGCTCCATTCTGGGTGAATTAGTAAAGTGAAGAAGTATTCAACACTTATTAATGGCTTTATCTTTTACAAGATGTTAGCGCATAATTTTCTGGCTTTTATAATTTTAACCTTAAATGAAAATCCACCATCAACAATTGATAAAAGATATAATGAACTTTTGTATATTCCATAGTATTGATCATTCCCTGATCCACTTCTATGTGAAAGTAATGTATGGCTCCGTAAGTTTTCTTATGTTGAACATTTCCGATTAAATTAACCGTTAAGGTTCTCTTGTGGTTAATTTAATTAAGTTTTCTGGATACAAATTCATGTTTCATGTGATTTGTTAATGTACAAAGAAATCCTTTTTTTCTTGTAAAAGTAAGGTCGCTCTTGTTGTTCTTTCGGGAATGACATTTTATAGGGGAGAGTTCTTAATTGAACTTGTGCTTAATTGCCAAATCTTTGTGGGGAGTACGGTTGTGGAATATTGTAGGAGTTATCTTGTATCTTTTTAAACTCCTTGATGAATACACTAAGTTTCGACTATGTGAAATCATCGAAACAAAGTTGATATGTTCTCTTTTAGTCATGAATAATCTCTTTGAGAATTTCATTATGATCCCGCTAGTTTTCGTACCTTTTCCAATTTATATTGACAAAAAGGGGGAGAATTATTTGTAGTTCACACTGCATACATATGGTTTACGGATCATTATGTAAGGGGGAGTGGTTTTCATTGTGATATGAAGTATTGACTTAAGGGGGAGTGATACATATCACCGTAGTATTATTGTCAAAGTTGTGATACAATTGAACTTTGATGTTGTGTAATAATACTATGACACTGTATAACAATAATTGAGAACATCTGTTTTCTTATTGTTATGGCTACTGATCTTCAACAACTATGGTGCTGAGTTGAACACGTTCAGAATCTCTGGAGTACTTGGAGTGACGAAGAATTCAAGGAATGTTGAAGAACCAAGCATTTGGATGAGAAGCTACAAAGTTTATTTATTTTGTAATCCATATGTATTGATAGTTTTGTCACTAAAATTGACAAAGAGGGAGATTGTTAGAGTACTGCTCGGTCGAACTCGCAAGCGTTGCTATCTCAAGCTTGTTTGTCAAGTTTAGGTGTCAAAACTATAAGTCTTGATTTCTAGTCTACTTATAGCTATGTCTCGGATTAGGATAAAATGCGTAGTTGAGCTTTAGAATTCACGGCGTTCATCGATTGAAGACGAAGATCTACGAAGAGGAGTTTAGAGGAACTTCATCAACAAAAGGTTTGTGGAGACTTGAACTCATCTATCACTCAAAAGTCTATTCTATTCTATATCCTTTTGAGAATAAGTCGTATAACTATATAGACTTTTACATTATACACATTTGATATTTCGAGTTGAGTCTAACTCGCTTATATCTTTCCCTAAATATGTGTTGGAAAGTTTTTTGCTTTAGCTACATTCATCATTATTCTTGACGAGTTTAGTTGGAAACAATTTATTTGTTGGAAACTAAATAATGAGTCAAAAGATGATCATGTGAAAATTGCCTTGAAACATCTTACATGATTTGTGTGAGACAGTTATTTGATGTAGACTCGGAATGTTTCGTATTGACCATTCGATCACTTGAAAATTACTTATAAGCTAATAGTTTGTGTGAGACAGCTATTGTCGTCTTCTAAGGATGTTTTAATGATTGAAATGGAAGTTTAGAACAATTAACCATTGTCTGGATATAGCACAGTATGCATACCAGTATGCAAACTGTTGTAGTAATGATTCGGGTCCGGGAACCAAGTATGCATACCCGTATGTGAACGGTTTTAACTGTCAAAGTCCGGGAACCAAGCTTGCATACCCGTTTGCGAACTGAATTCGGTCCGGAACGACAATATGCGTACCCGTTCGCGAACTGTCGTACATAATCAAAGTGCGGAACTTAAGTTTGCGTACCCGTTTGCAAACTAAGTAGGTTTAGGATACCACTCAACAAGCTACTTTTTGACTTCTATAAGCAAAAAAGTCATAAATTAGTTTGGGTGCACAATTTCAAAATGATTCCACAAGTAAAAAGTTACTTTTTGTAAAACAAATTGTTTTTTCTTCTGGGTTTGACTTCGATTTCTCGCATCCAAGCACCATCTTAATAATTTTGTTGGTTATTTTTACCGTCTATGAGTATAACAATGTCTAAATTCTGCCGATATTGGTTCCAATATAACGTAATTTAAAATATCCAAATACGGGTCGTGATTTATAACCCCAAAGGTGTCAATATCTATCCACAAAAAATCCAGCAAAACAAAAGTAACACAAAAACCCCAAATAACAAAAGTAACACAAAAACCCCAAAGGTGTTTTTGCCACCACTAACTACCACTACTAGCAACTAACACCACATCCACCAACAAATACTAACACTACCAAACCAAAACCAAAACCAAAACCAAAGCCTTTTTCCATTAGCAAGTACAAATACTAGCATTACCGAAGACCGAAGACCGAAACCCTTTTCCAGTAACAAGTACCAGGTAGGGTAGGAGACAATGTTAACTCCCAAAATATAGTTAGTTTTCCGCCGGCTCGCATAACCTGGGCAACTCGCAAAGCAAAAAAAAGTACTAAAAATGTTAATTCCCAAATACTAGCATTACCATCACCATAAAAAGCACCACCAACCAACACCACCATTAACCAGAAACAGTACCACCAAATTTTGATTTCATCATAAACTTACTGTTCATTATTAAAAATTTTGGTTTCATGATAAAAAATAGGCAAAAATATGATGAAACCAATTTTGGTTTCATCATAGAATTTGATGAAACTAATTTTGGTTTCATCATAAATTTTGATGAAACCAATTTTGTTTGGGGTTTTGTATCAAATTTTAAAAAATTGGGATTTTTGTATCAATTTTTTTTAATATGGAGTTTTAATGGATCCCAACATTTGAACGGAGTTTTTGGACACCAAATTTAGTCACCTTGGTGTTTTACTCCTAGATAAATTTTTTTTTTTTTTTTTTTTTTTGATACAATCAACAGGGCCAAAACCAAAACCAAAACCAAAACCAAAAGAACTACGGACAAAACAAAACAAAAAAAAAATGTCTAAAGCCAAATAATTAGATAGTTGCTAGAAAAAAAAAAATACATCCTCTCTATTTAACGAAACAATTGACAAGATTCTGTAACACAAAATTGATTAAAAAGACCAAAATCAACAAATCCTGGGTGAAAAAGACATCTAGATTTTGATACTGTTTAAATGGACAAAAATACAAAAATAGCCAGGATGTAAACAGTTTCATCCTACCCATTTTCAAATACTTTTTCTTTTTTTAATTTACATCAAGATGCATCCAGTTTCATCCTTCTTTATTTTTAAGTTTAAGTCACTGTCAGGATGTATCCAGTTTCATCATTACTATTTTTTTTTTTTGTCCATTTCACCCATACTAATTTTTACTCGTCCATTTGAACCAGGTTTTAAAAATATTTGGACAAATGACCCATTTTCCGGTTGTGTGACAATCCCATTTAAGATCCTAATGCATGGATAGGCCATTTCCCGTATTATATGGGTAATTTTCTGCCACCATTACGGGACCTTTTCCTACTTAACTACGTAAGCAAATAGTGGAGCTGGACCCTACACCACCTTTCTGACCAGAATTATCTTTTGGCAATGATAATATAAACTTGTATGTACGAAAATGAACGACAGTAGGAGGTAAGAGAGGTTTCGACCGAGAAATGGCTTCTCAGCATCTCTCTTCTTTTTCGGCTTCAACCATTCCTTCTCACCTGATCTCTCTTTCTGGAACTTCCACTTCTAAGACCTGTGAGTGTTCTCTCTCTCTCAATTGCTTCACATGAAATTCAATGACATATGTTCAATTTGTTACAGATATTTTATCTGGGAGAAGAGAAATTTTCCTTTGTTTCAATTGAAAAAATCCAAGCTTTATAATTTCAAACTATGGTTGTGATTTTTTTTTGTTGTCGTAGTCGAATTAAATTCATCATCATCATGTCAAGATAATGTTATAATTTCTGTTGCCTGGTAAGTCTGTAGCTGATAACAAAAATGGGTAGAGGCTAGAAAATGATAAATAATTGTGCTAATTGTTTTTGCAGATAATAATGCAAAGTCAATTGGGTTTCATACACGAGCTAGTCTGGAAGAGAGGAGCTGCAATCATGGAGATGAAGAACCTTCAGTAGAACAACTTAAGGTGAAAAGTTAGAATATCCCACTCCCTTTGTAACTTCCACTACTTGCCCCATCTTAGTAAATGGACAAGTATACTGAATGAGATAGAGGGTCTTTTAGTTTTGCCTCAAAGATAAGTATGCACCACAGACTGTGTCTAGAGAAGGCAATCCATTGATAGTTATAATATACTCCCTCCGTCCCACTATTAGATGACCTAGTTGAAGTTTGCACAATTCTTAAGGCAATGAATGAAATGAGTGTTTTTAAGTATTTTTTACAACTATACCCTTATGGATAATAATTTGTAAAATTTAGAAATCATTTATCTCTCAAACTATATAATAGATTTTCGTAAATTTTGTACCGTTGAAAATCATTTTAAAACACCTACGTAACGAGTATAAACATGAATATCAAATTATACATATTTCTTATGATACCGATAATCAATCAAAAGGGTAGTTTTAGATATATCCCCTTGATTAGTGAAATAGGTCAACTAATGATGGGACAAGATCTTAGACCAAGTAGGTCATCTAATGGTGGGACGGAGGGAGTATGTACAGATGAACCTCAAAAGGTTTATGTTTTGTAATATAGAATCCTGTTTCCTTGGTTCTTATATTTGTTGAAACCTAATCTGACACTGTATCTAGTTATAATATTTTTGATGAAGGATACTTTCAGTTTTACCTTAACTTTTTACTACCTTTTCTACTGCAGAAAGAGCAACAAGCATCAGCTTCTCGGCGAAATTTCATTGCATCAGCATGCTGTAATCTAGCTTTGATAAGCACTGCCGGCAGTTTGGTAATTGTACCCAAGGCTAGTGCTGTGGAAGGACTAGACAGACCTGGATGTCGCAATTGTGGCGGTAGTGGTGCCATTATCTGTAAGTATATGGTTTTTGGTTTTCAGTACCTACCATTTTCCGTTTTTCTGATTTGCATTTCGTAATATACAACTATGCTTTCCTTTCCACTCTATAAAATCATTGAAAACCTAGCAAACCTTTCATTTGCATTCTGAAATTGTGTACAACTTCGCATGAAACTGCTCTCCAGCTTCTATAGCGCCTTCAGTTGATCATTCCCATCTGTAGCTAAATGCTAATTTACTGAAGCTATAAGCGCTTGAGGCAGAAAATTTTCTTTGTTCTCTATCCTTTTAAATTGTGTTCATGCTCAATTACACCTGATATGACAGAGTAACCCTTGCGTAATGCGTAGAACCCAATCATAATTTTTATGTTGGATTTTGTCGAGTTTCTTAGCCAAATTACAATTAGCTTCGAAAAGGCTTGTAATCCTGTACTGTTCTGTGATTTTAGGTGATATGTGTGGCGGTACAGGAAAATGGAAAGCTCTCAATAGGAAAAGGGCTAAAGACATTTATGAATTTACTGAATGTCCAAATTGTTATGGTATGTCCTCTTTCCACAATAAAAATGAATATTTAGACAAAACTTGGAGTAGTTATTTTTAATTTCTTCACCTTTCGCTCTGGAATCTGGTAGTCAGATCATTCAAGTGGTGTCCTAAGGTTTATCTGGTTGTCCATGTCTTCTGCAGGTAGGGGAAAACTTGTGTGTCCAGTTTGTCTTGGAACAGGTGTACCTGATAATAGGGGATTACTGCGCAGGCCCAATGCCAAGGAATTGCTTGATAAAATGCACAATGGAAGGTTATTGCCAGGTTCCTAGAAGTTGGATCCATAAGGTTGAACCTGAGTTTCTTACCAGTGTAACCTTGTAAACATACTTGAGAACTGGATGGTAAAGAAAGTAAATTTTGGCACATACTTGAGAACTAACCGTTTCCACTTTTGTCATGATTGGTAATTATATACTCTGTTCTGTTGAAAAACATCTTGACTGAGTTTATGGATAGGAAAATCAAGGGCTTTATTATCAAGAAGCTTCAGCACATACAACTTCACCATAGAGAAAAAATAAATTCAATGAATCCAGGTTCATCTAGCCAAGTTACGGAGCTGTCAATATTTCTAGGGTACTTACTTTGCGAGTTATTGCACTCCCTATATAACAAGATGCTTTTAACAAAAATTACACTTGCTGAAATAGGCGTGATGATCTACCCAAAAAAAACAAAAAATGGTTTGTTTTACCAGTCGGCTCAACTAGATAGACCACTTAAGCTTTTCCATGACCACCTTGGTGTCACCTACAATTTGTATGTGCAGAAGCTGGCTTTAGTTTTGGCCCATGATACATCCTTTAGTGCTGCAAAACACTTTGCATGTTCAGTTGAGTTGGCTGGTCACGTAATGGTTTTGCAACCCCTGATACTACCTGCATTATCTCAATAGTTTAGTTCAATTCCACCCGAATTTGAAGATTTTATGAGAGAAGCACTTGTTTAGGAAAGGTGAGTGTTGCAAGTTGTAACCAACGGTAAGCATGATGGTTTCAGACTTCTCAAACTCAAACAAATGCCAATTTTTTTTTCTTCCTACAGTACATTTTAGATCTAGAGCTTTACTACGTAACAACAAGTCACACCTTTATTTCCACAAGAACCACGAGGTAATGCCAGCAAGCTCTAGGCACAATTCTAAGGAGAAAACCAGGTCTTGAACAATTTAATCTAAGTATGAGGAGTAAATTGCCACTCAAATAACTCCATGGTAAAGGTAAAGCAAACAAAACAGCTTTAAAGCAGGATTGGCATCTAAATGGATTTATAGTCCCAGTGACAAATCTTAGCAAACAATTTTATTTCTGCTTTGTCTTAGCAGATTTTGCACCTTACATCCAAATGTTGAATGATAGAGTTGAGTTCACAAGCTGCCGAGAGACTTTCATTCATAACAGTACTCCAAGTGGAGTTTGTGATTCTCTGTAATATCTCATGTTTCCTGATTCCAGATTTTGGTGCCGAGATTCTCAACTATGTTTTCTTGCACATAAGAATGACTAGGTTGGTGGTAAAAAAGACAGTTATTCTTCCAAGAGTAACATCAAAACGGAATTATAGCTGCAGCGACAGCCATGAGTAAGATTCGTTGGAAATTCGAAGTCCTTGTATATAAAAGTACTTGTGGTTTCAATCTGGACAGACTACATGGTTTATTCAAATTCAGATTAATGGAAATTCAAACTGATGACAGGATTTATTCATTTTCAAGTTTTATCAACAAAAGTTCAAAACTTTTGTAGCTCAGTTTCCTACATCTTAAATTGATCCCTAATTATCAGCTTTTAACGTTGATCAAACCCTACAGTGAATTCTCAAGTTGTGTTAATAAGAAAACTTTAAGAATTGAAATGTATGAGCATCTCAATGCAAATTCCATAGCCAATGCCAAAATCTCAGCTAAGAATCAATATACAGCACATCTCCAAGGTAAATTTCTCATTTCAAATTATATCCAAGCTAATGATAAATAAAAACATTGTCAAAGCCCAAAAATTCAGAAGGATTAAATGAAAAACCTTTTTATTCCATGATGACTTTAGCACCAAGAGCTTTCATTTTCTCGATAATCTGCTCGCCTTCTTCTTTGGTAACACCAGCTTTTATCACTGTCGGAGTCTTCTCCACTAAATCTTTAGCTTCCTTTAAACCTAAATCAGTAAAACTTCTAACCTCTTTAATAACCTTAATCTTCGAAGCAGCCTCAAATGCTTCTAATTTCAATTCAAACACAGTCTTTTCAGGTTTGATTTCCTCCTTAGCAGATGCTGCTGAAGATGATTTCATATTCATCACTCCAACAGTCCCAGGTTTCATTACCCCAACTACAGGTGCTTCTTTCATACCTAATTTCTTCATTATAATCGATGAAAGTTGTGAAATTTCTAGTAATGTGAGTCCAGAAACTTCATCAACGAGATTAAAAACACGGTCAGAAGGTGGACTACGATGTTCAGTTGGATCGAAATTTGATGGATCGTAATCAGCTGGAAGTCTTCTTTGATCGATCATTTCTAACTCTTCTTCTTCTTGCCTAGCTGGGAGACTGAACTGTCTTGTAAGAGAACCCATAATGGAGGGTTTTGATGCGATTGGAATCGAGAATTTGTTTAATCCATTTGAGCAACGAAGAAGAGATAATCTTGAAATCATACTTATTTATTGATAGTGATCTAGAATCACAGTGAAAGGATGGGAGTATAAGTTATGAAGGTTTATATCGAGGGACGATGAAGGTGAGAATGGGAACCCTAGTTTTTTTTTTTATCTTTGTTTTGGTTCTGGTGATGGCTGGGAATATAAACTTTGCTATCCACACCACATGGGACTAAATCGGTCCATTTTCGTTGGCCAAAATCAATAATTTAAAATAACGGGTGTTATAACGGTTAAATAGAAAATGAAAAAGAATTATGATAAAAAAATTCCTATATAACGGTTATAACGTGCGTGAAAACGGAATTGACGGCTCTAATAACATTGTTATAACGTTTTTTTACATATTATTATTTGTTTCTTTACTAAGCAAATTCTTGGGGTGAACAATAATTTGATCCCAGAAAGAACAATAAACTGTGCACCATACACTTCTTGTACGAAATTCTTAATACCTTTTTTCAAAGAATGTATAGACCTTGTTCTTTTTTGTAGAGGTCTAACTTTTTCTTTAGAAATTAACTTCTTCGGAAACGAGTTGAGTTTACATACTTCAGATGAATTCGACTTCTGAACAAGTTTGAGCTTGTTTGCTATTCGATTTGCTCCCCCATGAAGTTTGTTGACATATCTTATTTTATGTTTGTACTTGAAACACCTAGAGAGTTCATGACCTTAAGAGTACAATAAGAACATGTCAATGTAAAGGACGGTTCGGACATCATAGTTGAGCATGCTGCTAAACAAATTGAGGTACCTGTGAGATAGAATTTTCAGTAGACAAAGAAAAATCAATTTTATCCTCCAAAGTGGTTGAAGAAGTTTCTCCTGGTAGAAAATTAAGATTGATGTACGTATTGCTATAATTATCAAAATCAATATTTTCACCAAGGAGTACAACACTTGACTTTTCATCTTCATTTGAATCATATTGATCAGACATTTCATCAAGAGTTGCAGCAAGACCTTTGTTCCTAGTGTATTTTCTACGATTTGGACACTCATTAGCAAAATGACCAAAACCTTTACACTTGAAGCACTGTGGCATATCCTCATCATCAGTATCGAGTTTTTAGGAGGGGCACGGTCATGAGGTTTGACTGATGACCCGGGTTTATCTCTGATGAACCATTTACTTCTCTTCAAAAGAAGATCTCTAAACTGTCTTGTGATCAGTGAGACTGAGTTGTCAAGATCTTCATCTGTTGAATCAGTCTCAATACGATCAACTACAGAGTTGCCAACACTTTTACTTTTGTCAAGTAATTTAGTGTTCGTTTGTGCTTTGAAAGCAATATCCTTTCCAGATTTGGATGTATGCTCATGATCAAAGATCTTTAACTTCCCAACAAGAGTATTTCTGGAAAGTGCATCAAGGTTATTTCCCTTAACGATGGCATGCTTCTTAGAATCGTATCTAGCTGAAAACGATCTGAGAATTTTCATCACAATGTCCTTTTCAGGAATAGTCTTACATAATGCAAAAGATGCATTAACAATTTCAGACACTTTGTAATTAAACTCATCAAACGAATCTTCATCATCCATAAGAAGGTTTTCCCAATCAAAATTTAGGTTTTGAAGCCTAACTTCCTTTTCAGAGGTCCCTTCAAATACGGTTTCTAAGATATCCCAAGCATCTTTAGACCGAGTGCACGTAGATACATGGTGCTGAAGATCTGGGGTAATGGCATGTCTGATAGCATTTAAGCCGTCAGAATTTTGCATTGCAGCAAGAATCTCGCCAGGCTCATACCTACAAATATCCTTTGCAACTGTTACACCGTCTACTGTAACCAATGGAGGATTATAGCCATTAACAACATCAACCCATGCTTGAAAATTACGTGCTTGGAGAAAGGCACGCATAACAATTTTCCACCATAAGTAATACGAGCCATCGAAGACTGGCAGTATGTTTATAGAGTCAGATTGCTACAAACACAGACTTATGAGGTCTTTAACGTGTTTTCCTACTCTGATACCAATTGAAAAAGAAGGGGTCTAACAACCACACCCAATATTTTGTTAGGCAATCTGTATGGACTAACTCCAATATAATTCCAAGAGAATCAACTAGATAGTCAGACTCAATCAAGGAATCCAAGAGTTATATCTTTGTTTCTCAATGTAATCAGCAAATCAAACATATAGAATTTGTGACCCTAATTATTATGAGAAACAACTTGAACGATACCAAAGACCAATGTTCAAGTGTTAATCAACAACCAAATATTGGATTTACCAATTGATTGAATTACGCACAACGTGTGATATTTCAATTAGAAAATATAATGCGGAAAAGAAATAACACAGACACCAGAAGTTTTGTTAATGAGGAAACCGCAAATGCAGAAAAACCCCGGCACCTAGTCCAGATTTGAACACCACACTGTATTCAGCCGCTACAGACACTAGACTACTACAAGTTAACTTCAGAATGGAATATAGTTGATCCCTAACCAATCTCACACTGATCAAGGTACAATCACGTTCTTTACATCTCTGAATCCCAGCAGAACTCTACGCACTTGATTCCCTTAGCTGATTTCACCCACAACTAAGAGTTGTTACGACCCAAAGTCAAAGACTTGATAAACAAAGTCTCCCACAGAAAAGTCTATTCTTATAGATAAATCTGTCTCCCACACAAACACCTATGAAGTTTTTTTTTCCGTGTTTTGATAAATCAAGGTGAACAGGAACCAATTGATAATCCGGTCTTATATTCCCGAATAACAACCTAGAAATATGAATCACCTCACAATAACTTAACTATATGGTAGTAGAACAAGTTATTGTGGAATCACAAAGAATGAGACGAGGAGATTTGTAATTACTTTTTATATCTTACCTATCGGAGATAAATCTCGAGCAAATCTTAGAGAAGATAGTACTCAATACGATATAACAAGTAATATCAGAACACGCAACTACAGAGAAAATAGTTGGGTCTGGCTTCAGAATCCCAATGAAGTCTTTAAGTCGTTAACCTATAATAGTTTTAGGAAAAACCTAGGTTAAAGGAGAATCGACTCTAGTCGCAACTAGTATCACACATTAGGTGTGGGGATTAGGTTTCCCAGTTGCTAGAGTTCTCCCTTATATAATCTTCAAATCAGGGTTTGATAACTTTGTAACAAAGCAATCAATATGCATTGTTGGATGAAATCCTGATTTAAGATTCAAGCTAAGTTTGCTTAAAACCAAAGAAATATCTCTCCACCGTTAGATGGTTTTATCTTGTTACACACAAATGAAATATACCTTCATTTAGATATGGGTAACCGTACCTAAACGTGTATATTTAGTTGGCTCAATAACAGTAACTTCTCATCCATCGTGCTTGATTTCCTTGACTCTTCAACATTCCTTGAATTCTTCGCTACTCCAAGTACTCCAGCGATTCTGAACGTTTTCAACTCAGCATCATTGTAGTTGAAGATCCATAGCAATAAAAATAAGAAAACAGATGTTCTCAATCATTGTTATACAGTGTCATAATATTACTACACAGAATTAAAGTCCAATTGCATCACAACTTTGACAATAATACTACGGTGATATGTTCACTCCCCCTTAGTCAATACTTCATCTCACAATGAAAACCACTCCCCCTTACATAATGATCCGTAAACCATATGTATGTAGTGTGAACTACCAAACAATTCTCCCCCTTTTTGTCAACATAAATTGGCAAAGTTACGAAAACTACGGGATCATAATGAAATCCTCAAAGAGATAATTCATGACTAAAGAGAGAACATATCAACTTTGTTTCGATGATTTCACATAGTCGAAACTTATTGTATTCATCAAGGAGTTTATAAAGATACAAGATAACTCCTACAATATTCCACACCTGCACTCCCCACAAAGATATGGCAATTAAACACAAGTTCAATTAAGAACTCTCCCCCATTATATGTCATTCCCGAAAGAACAACATGAGCGACCTTACTTTTACGAGAAAAGAAGGATTTCTTTGGACGTTAACAAACCACATGGATTTGTATCCGATAAGGTCGAATAAATTAACCACAAGAAGACCTTATTGATTAATTTAATCGGAAACGCTTAACATAAGAAAACTTTCGGAGCCATACAGTACTTTCACATAAAAGTGGATCAGGGAAAGATCAATACTGCGAGACTTTCAAAAGTTCATTCTATGTTTCGTCAATATTTGCATAATGACAGAATAGACTTAACTTTTGAGCATATATGAGATAATCATAGTTCAGGGACGTTAACACAACATATCCCATAAAATATTTTTACAATATATAAAACCAATAAAGATTAATACTGCAAAATCATCTTCCAAATAACCTAGAATTTAAATAAATAAATCTAAAAACATTGCAAGATGAAAATCGTTAAAATAGCTATGTGTAATCACAATATTTTCTATTCCAAACCGTAGTTATCCTTCGTAAAACATAAGAATAAAATCTCATAAGAAGTTTTCTAGACATTGTAGATCTTTCTCAGAGCGTCTACCGAAAATTCATTTTCATTATTGAAAAGTCTATTGATTATAGGATCATTCAATTCTTCCAGATCTTCAGAAATGTCAGTTAACTCACTAAGCTCTGTTTTCAGTTCACACAAGGTGTTCTTTGTCAGAGACAACATTCGTTCGTAGTGAGCTATCTTTTCCAAAGATAAAATGAGTTTAGATTTTAAACCATTTCTTTTGCTGATGAAATCCTTCACAATATCCCTAAAGTTATTATCATTCTGACAAATAAACAGAAAACAGTTAGAGGAAGAACCTTTTTCAACATTTGTAGACCTCTCCTTTTTCTTCCTTTAGGATTGGATTCCTTCACATAGATACACATTAAATGCTTCTACGACATCCCTTTTTGTGGTACCTCTAGTTACAGGAGCCATGATATTGTATCTTTCAAAAAAAAAAAAAAAAGAGTGAAGGGCATTTTGATCACAAAGGAATATAAATTGAACACCGGAAATACCAAACCCTAATGAGTTTTTTTTTTTGTTTTTCCAATAAGCACTTTGAAAAAGTCTTCACGGTTCACGATCCATTATCTATTTTTTATAAGAAAATAATCACTTTGCAAACCTTAACTTACATATCCTAAAATAAGATAAAAATAAACAACTATACAAGACTTGAGCAACCTTGATGCAATCCTCATATTCTCAAGTTAATAAAGAGGATGCAAACATCACTACCATTAGGTAGCAATGGAGTGAGCAAAATGCTCACTTCTTATGTCACATGGTGACATATCAAGGTTTGTTGTATAAACAGTTACTTCGTCTGACCCTGGTTCTTCGAGACTTCTTCTTGGCTTCTAAGGTTCCCCGTTGGTTACTTAATACTAGATTCATCATTTGCATGCCATTCTGAAGCCTGGCAATTTTTTTGTTGTTCTTCTTGAATTTCCAACACTTATTTTGAACATGATTCACATTTCCACAAAACAAGCAATTCAGAGAGGAATTTTGTTTTGGCGATTGGCCTCCTGTTTATCACAACATTCTACATCCATCTTTCCAGAACCGGATGGAGCAAAGGAGTTGTTAGTGCTCACAGTCTTGCTTCTCAACCCTATACCATTTGTGTTCCCAAAGGACTTCTGACCAAATAATATTGTTGAGATCTTGTCGGAGCTTCCACACAACCTTTGCAGATCACACTTAAGAGAATCAATCTTTTCTCTTTTAGAGATAGGGTTCTGGTGAATTCATCATTAAGACAATCAATCTCAAGATTTTTCACCTGAAGTGATGATTCAAGTTTCTCTAACAAATTCTTCAATTGAAGATTTTCTTGATGAATTTCTTCATTTTTAAGAATTTTAAAATCTCAGTGTTAGACTCGTATTCTGAATCAGAATTTGAGTTAATAGAAGTTTCTGTTGATAGAGCAGAATTTTTTGTGCAAACTTCAGAAGTATGCACATTCTTGACAAACTGACTTGATTTTACTTCTTGTATTGAATCATCTAAAGCATCAGAGAGAGAGAGAGATCTGTTTCTCAGATCTTTTGCTTCTATTCACAATATCCTTGATCTTTTGTGTAATCAATGACCTTTCAAGATCAACATGATTTAGACAACATTCATCAGCCCAGGACAAGTTAGAAGATTCACTTGTATTGGTCACGACATTGAACGCAGATGTTCTGACTGTGTTATGATCATGATCAAGTATTTTTAGCTTTCCAACAAGTGAGTTTCTGGAAAGTGGTTCAAGGTTATTTCTTTCAACGATGGCATGTTTCTTAGAATCGTATCTAGCTGGCAGTGATCTGAGAATTTTCATCACAATGTCCTTTTCAGGAATAGTCATACCTAATGCAAAAGATGCATTAACAAATTCAGACACCTTGTGATTAAACTCATCAAATGAATCTTCATCAGCCATACAAAGGTTTTCCCAATCAAAATTTAGGTTTTGAAGCCTAGCTTCTTTCTCAGAGGTATTCCCTTAAAATACGATTTCTAAGATATCCCAAGCATCTTTAGACCGAGTGCACGTAGTCACATGGTGCTGAAGATCTGGGGTAATGGCATGGATGATAGCATTTAATCTGTCAGAATTTTGCTTTGCAGTGAAAATCTCGACAGGATCATACTCACAATTATCCTCTGCAACAGTTACATCGTTTACTGTAACTAATGGAGGATCATAGCCATCAACAACACGAACCCATGATTAAAAATCATGCGCTTGAAGAAAGGCGCGCATAGAAATTTTCCACCATAAGTAATTCGAGCCATCGAAAACTGGCGGTACGTTTACAGAAATAACACTTTTGTCCATAGAGTCAGATTGATACAAACACATACTTATGAGGTCTTAGCGTGTTTGCCTACTCTGATTCCAATTGAAAAAGCGAGGGTACAACAACCACACCCAATAATTCGTTCGGCAATCTGTATGGACTAAAATCCAATATAATTCCGAGAGCAACCACTTAAAAGCGAGCTCAATCAAGAGATATATTAAAGAGCTTTATCTCTAATTCTCAATGCAATCAGCAAATCAAACAGATAGAAATCCGTGAGCCTGATTGATATGAGAAATAACTTGGACGGTACCAAAGACCAATGCCCAAGTGTCAATCAAGTTATATCCAACAAACAAGGTTGAATTTATTAATCGATTGAACTACGCACAACATGTGATATTTCAATTATATAAACAAATATAATGCGGAAAAGAAATAACACAGACACCAGATATTTTGTTAACGAGGAAACCGAAAATGCAAAAAAACCTCGGGACCCAGTCCAGTTTTGAACACCACAATGTACTAAGCCACTACAGACACTAGCATACTACAAGTTATCAGACTGGAATGTAGTTGAGCCCTAACCAAGTCTCACACCGATTAAGGTACAGTCGCGTTCCTTACGCCTCTAGAACCACGTCGGATTCTGCGCACTTGATTCCCTTGGATGATCTCACCCATAACTAAGAGTTGCTACGACCCAAATTCGAAGACTTATAAACAAATCTGTATCCCACAAATATGTCTATTCTTTATTCGGTTTTTGTTCCGACTTTTGATAAATCAAGGTGAACATGAACCAATTGATAATCCGGTCTTATACTCCCGAAGAGCATCCTAGAAATATCAATCACCTCACAATAACCCAACTGATTAACTGAAAAAATTATTGTGGAATCACAAGAGTGTGAGACGAAGAAATGTTGCGATTACTTTTTATATCTTACCTATCGGAGATATATTTCGAGCAAATCTTAGAGAAGATAGTACTCAACACGATAAAACAAGTAAGATCAGAATATGCAACTACATAGAAAATAGTTGGATCTGGCTTCACGAATCCCAAATGGTTTTGGAAAA
Source organism: Papaver armeniacum (assembly GCA_023531295.1). NCBI lineage: Eukaryota > Viridiplantae > Streptophyta > Magnoliopsida > Ranunculales > Papaveraceae > Papaver > Papaver armeniacum. Next base: position 216,310 of record JAJJWW010011111.1, read on the forward strand.
ACCTAAGTTAAAGGAGAATCGACTCTAGTTTACAACTAGGACACTAGAAAGTGTCGGGATTAGGTTTTCCAGTTGCTAGAGTTCTCCCTTATATAAACTTTCAAATCAGGGTTGCTTACAATCAAAGCTAAGATAGCTTAGTAACAAAGCATTCAATATTCACAGTCATATGAATCCTGATTTAAGTTTCAAGCTAAGTCTGCTTAAAAATAAAGCAATCAATCTCCACCGTTAGATGGTATTAGCTTGTTACACACAAATGAAACATACCTTCATTTAGATATGGGAAACCGTACCTAAACGTGTATATTGAGTTGGCTCAATAACAGTTAACCGAAGTTAGCCATATGAACACTTTTGACTTAACCACATTCATCTAACACTTCTATATCAACTTTGATGATCAATCAGTCATGAAATATAATCGAATGAATCTAATTGTGTTTCAAATAGAGTTGTTCAATTTTTCACTATCTCATAGAAATATATATGAACAAATTGAAACAAAATCGGATTGATTTGTAATCGTACAAAGTACTTATAAAAGAATTAATCCATGAACATTAACCCACGGTTTGCAAAGATTGCATTCCTTAATTCATAAATATTTTGGTTCATGAGTATGAGAATCATACTTAACCGATTTTATAACTTAACCACTGTGTTCGCAAACCAGGTACGCAAACAGTAGCTCCGGGCCTTGGCCTGTCCAGCCGTTCGCAAACCAAGTGTGCGAACAGTCATCCCAAACCTAACTCATGTAGAACCGTTCGCATACTAGGTACGCAAATAGGGTTCCCGGACCTGAATTATAACAATACAGTTCGCATACTAGGTATGCATACCCTGTTGTATCCAGACATGGTTAATTATTCTAAACTCCCATTTTAATCATTAAAACATCCTTAGAAGACGACAATGGCTGTCTCACACATACCATTAGCTGCAAGTAATTTTCAAGTGATCGAATGATCAATACGAAACTTTCCAAGTCGACATCAAATGATTGTTTCACACAAATCATGTAAGATGTTTCAAGGCAATTTTCACATGATCATCTTTTGACTTAATATTTAGTTTCCGCCAAATAAATTATCTCCAACTAAACTCGTCAAGAATAATGATGAACATAGTTAAAGCAAAAAGCTTCCAACACATATTTCGAGAAATAGATACGCGAGATAAACTCAGCTCGAAATATCAAATGTGTATAATGTAAAAGTCTATATAGCTATACGACTTAGTCTCATTAGAAGGTAAAATAGAATAGACTTTTGAGTGATAGATAAGTTTCAGTTTCCACATACCTTTTGTTGATAAAGTTCCTTCAAGCTCTCCTCGGTAGATTTTCGTCTTCAATCGATGAACGCCGTGAATTCTAAAGCTCAACTACACATTCTATCCTAATTCGAGACATAGCTATAAGTAGATTAGAAATCAAGACTTATAGTTTTAATCACCTAAACTTGGCGAACAAGCTTGAGATAGCAACGCTTACGAGTTCGACCAAGCAGTGCTCTAACAAAGTCAAAGTAACTATGCATTGGATCTTTAAAATTCTCACAACTTCAATTTCAGAGGATTAAGTAGAGATTGGATCAGTATTTCACTTTTGAAATCTTTTGTACATTCATGTCGTTAGCTTAATTGGTTGATGTTCTTTTCTAGTCTTGATAATCAAGATATATAAATACACTTCTTGAGTGGATATGGTATACTCAACCAAAACCTTCCATCGAACAAGATTCTTCACTCTTGAAGAATCGTTAGGATATACTATACAGTAGGTAAACCTGAATACATGATATTTTTTCCCGTAAGTAAAAACTAAACCCTAGCAGAAAGAGTATTAGAGACGACTAAATATTAAGTGAGCTAAACACAGATTTAAGTACCACATCATCAAACATATATGCCGTTAGATATAAACAATTTTACGGTTACAAAATTTTGTTAAGGGATCCTGACCGAACTTAACTAATTATAGTTAACCACTAAATATGATTAGTGTATTAAAAATTAGTTAAATACATGGATAGGGGTGACTCTGATTTAATATTTAAATTCCTATTTTGTCTTATTATCATATCCCCCAGTTAGTTTTCGTATCCCACAATTGCAACGTTCTAGATAAACCATATCTATAGTCATTATTCTAGTGAATTTACTAGGTCTAGATAAACCCGTAGATGTTAGGATATCTCCGTGAAGATCAACTAATTTCTATCAATTCTACCATATTTATTCTATTTTGATTCCGCTGTAAAATTTTGTCAAGTTTAACGCTTCTATCTGCATCAACGTTGTTGACCTTGTGGTAAGTTAGATCCATCTAGGAAATTTAAGATCATAGCTAATATGTCATTTGTAATCATAGATCTCAAATTTTCTTTAAACTCAGGTGCTGGATGTCTATGAAGGAATTCAATCTTCAGATTAAAAAGCTTCATTAGTCTTGGTTAACTCGTTCTGGTTGTTAATAACCTCCTTCTATAACTGTGGTAACTCATCGATCCACTTGATCAAACCGTTTAGAGCAGCTCTATTAACCATGAAAGTCTCTCAAGATGAGAGCTTTGATATCACTTGTAGTGATCTACACCAAAAATGCATTCAGATTTACTCTAAGATAAGGGAAACATAAGAAGATTATAGATGAGAAGGGAAAGATGGAAGAAGAAGGAGATGAAGAGTGGATGAATAGCAAGGCTGAGAGGAGGATAAGGTTTTGCTTTGATGATTCATAACCACAACTAGAGTATGCTGACACTCTTAGAGCATATTGTGAATCTTTTTGTTTTTCATGACATGTAGGATTATAGACCCCAAATTAACATAAATCCATCTCCAATATGGTTGGATCCTACAAACTAGGAGGGATGACAAAATAAATATGAAGGTGTTAAAAAAAGTCTTATTTACACCTTCACTTGCACCTCCACGTCATATTTTTCAATTATTTTATATTTTTAGAAATTAGTTAAAATAAAAATAAACAGTTAAGAATCCTAATTGGGAGTACCAACCAAAGCCTTGTACGAATCCTAATTGGGAGTTCTTTTCTCGTCTTAAAAATTATTTTTAAATTTTTATTTAAAAATAAAAATAAAAAAAATTATCATATAAATATTCTAAGGATTATTTAAACCCTTCACTATTAGAGATAATTTTTTTAACCATGAGGTTCTATATTTAGGCCGGTTCCTATGGGGGTGGCTAACCCACCCATTTGCCATGACAGCTGGCCTGGAAAACTGGCCACTATGGGAAAAAGGATAAGCGGTCAAGTCTCCACCTAGCGGTGTAGTCTCGACCGCTAGCGGTCTAGTTTACACCGCCAGCGATTTAATCTCCACCGTCCACGGTCGATGCTCTACCGCCTATAAATACCCATATTCCCTTCAGTTTTCGTTCACAAAAAAAAAAAAAAATCTTCCTTCTCTATAGAGCAGACCATAGGGATTTTTTAAAAAATGAGCAGTTCCAAAACAAATAGACAAAGGAAAAGAAACATGAAAGAAAAAGGAAAATATGTTGCAGATAGTGATATCGTATGGGTTCAGGATAAAGAGCACGAGTTCGCTAATGTTAGGCAACTAGTTGGATCTGGTGTAAAATCTACGCATTTATGTAACCATCCCGAGCGAGTTTTGTTACCTAAATTAAGAGGTGGGTGGTATGAGCTAACTGAAGTGTTTGGGTTACTCCCCGAAGTTGTTCAAGCATCCTTGAGAAGATATCCTTGGCAGTGTTTATATTTCATAAAAGGAAAAACCACAGGACTCAAATTGTGCGAGTTATTTGTGAACGTTGGTGGAACACTGCAAATACGTCCTTTTTAAAGGATTTCGAGTGTGGTAAGTTCTATTTTTTCCATTCAATAGTTTAATTTTTAGTTGAGAAACAAATTTTAATTTTTAGAGATTCAATTTTTGAGTTTAATACAAATTTTAGTTCCACATACAAACTTTAATTTTATGACCATGTTGTTTTTAGGGTTCACACCGTTAGACTTGTATATGTTGACTGGAATAAAATGTGAGGGTGAAATAGTACAATTTAATCAATTAAAGTGGATATCATAAGGAAGATGGAAACAATAACTCCCCTTGTACTCAAATGATATTGAAGGAAAGCCAGAATCCAGACAGTTACACTCATATGGATTAAGAGTATCTGGGTTGAAGGCTTTTTTGAGCCATTACAATTCCAAGGGGATAAACAGAACTGAAGATTATCCCGAGCTTGAAGGTATCTTTTTATTATGGATGTTAGGCCAAGTTTTTTTCCCAAATGCTAGCACAATGTCATTAATTGGTTTTCTGGAATCTTTAGAAGATTTAAATAAATCGCCAAATTATGATTGGGGTTCTGCAATTTTAGCTGAGCTATACATATGTCTCGGTGATTGCTCAATTAAGAAAACAGATAGCTTAAATGGATTTTGGGTCGTATTGGAGGTAAGAACTATTTATTAGATTTATTATCGAGTTGTCAAACTAGTGGTGAATGTACTAACACATTAATTTTCTTCAATGTTATTTTTCAGTATTGGTGGTATACTTACTTTATGGTCGGCGAACCTGATCTTCACGATAAACGATTAATTTTTCCAGTCGTGTACAAGTACATAGCTGATAATTGGATTGGCCAGATTAATGATGGTCAAAATATTGTTGCTATGCAAAGGATGCAACAAGTGTGCAGAACTAGTATCAACATTAATGCAGTGCCGTATACAGTAATTGATGAGTTCCATGAACCATCGGCACAAGACATGGTTCAGTTAAGCATTAAGCGACTTGTGTTTTACAGTCTAGTTAGTGGTCAGGGTATTTGGTACTACGGAGAACGATATCTATTTCAGCTACAAGGGAGAAAGGTAAAAGCAATCAATTCGTTTCCAACTTCAATAATTTCACATGATGATTGGATAAAGTTGATAAATAATGGACAACCTTGGGAAGAAGCTGATGATTTGATCCAAGAACCAGAAAACGACTATGATTACTACAGTTGGTTTCAAAAGGTATGCAAGCTAAATATTGTTGTTCATCCACAAAACTTAGGTAGTGTTGACTTTCCAGCAATTTGCAATTTTCCACTTACAGATTTTCCATCCCAACCCCCACCATCAACGGGCGAACCATATACGTACCCTAGCAGTCAAATGGGGTCGTCAAATATGCCTCCATTATCTTGGGAAGTCCAAACTTTATCACCAAGTGGAGATGTTGTTACAGTTCCACTTACTAGTGAAGGTATGCAGTTGAGCTATCTATACGATGGTGTGGTGGCAACAAAAGAAGAGTATCATAACGAGTTGAACAATTTTGCGCTTTTTACCAATCAATTCCGCGATTTTCACTTGAGAAAGATGCGGGATTTGAGGGAGAGTATGAGTTTTGAATTGCATGAGACTTCGTTAGGGTCAAGTTCTCAAATGCCCGGTGAGAGCAATACAAGAAGTCGTGCAAGTGGAAGTCGTGGAGGTCGTATAAGTCGTCAACACACTCCAACTGTGATGGAAGAGACTATGGTAGAAGAGACTCAGCTAACACCAACAACAACAAACTTGGAGACGGATTTCTAGTCTCCTATTGGTTTCATCCCCCAAGGTCCTGTAATTACTCCTGGTGGTGGTGTAAATTTGGATGCATTTAGGCAATCCGTATTTTATACCCCAGCAAGTTCAACATTTCACCGATTTCAAGCACCTCCAATGGCTCCGGTACCATTTCAAGGTTATAAATCACCTGATGATCGCTGTCGTATGCGTCAAAAATAATTTCACTTTCTCACCCTACTAAAATAAATGAAGTATGTGGTAAGAAAGAGTTCGTTCCCACAGAGAGGCTTTTGTTGTTATAAAATTTCAGTTTCTTAGTAACCAAGGGGGGATTTTTGTTTAAGCAAAGCAATAAAAATAATTGAAAGCAATAAAATAAATAGAATAATCAATAAGGAGAAGATATTGGTCACGGGATAGTATTATTCACCAACATGTATTTTCACCAATGACTAGAATTGATAATTTAATCTCTCATTTACTAAAAGTCCTAGGATACCTTGATCGCAAGTATATCCCGCTAATTCCCTGATTTCATCACAACCACATTAAAAAAATTCAGTAAAAAGTGTAACCGACAAAAATGAATGAGCTTTCAATATTATTTGTGTTAACTTAATGTTCGTTCCATCAAAATATAATTCTTTCCCCTTTTTCTTTTAGAAGTGTGTAGAGAACACGAAAATAAATAAACCAATTAGACTACGGCAAAAAGTGTTGTTTGATATAAATGAAACACACAATCACTTTATTATATAAGAATTTTGAATACACATACAATATTGTACAAATAATTGACATGAATGCAATATATCCACGGATTTAAAGTACACGCAATAAAGTAATTCACACGAATCCATGAGTTTAAATTAACTCAATATATATGGAGTTCACGTACACATTGTTATGTAAAATTATGGACTTTCTTCGAATACGGAATCCTGATCAAGATATGCGTTTTATAATATTTACATTTAATATACTTAAAATATTAATCACCGCATAATGTTTGTGTATATATAGATTAATCACGTGTGTGACTCATAATTCATGGGTACGCATAGATTTACTCAATACATATAGTTCACTAGCTTATGTCTTATAATCCCCGCGTACACATCTGGTAATATACTCAGTCATGCAGTTATCTTTAAGAGTCGGTATGAAAAATTACAAGGAAAAGCGTAAGGAACAAAATATAATAATCATTACAAACTTTACATTTCGATTTTCAACAGGATATATCAGTGTGTCCCTAGAAATGCAAGATTGACTTCATCAATGAAAACACTGTATCAATCTGGTTATCAGATATGATGAAAACATTCCCAAGTAAATTCAATTTTACTGAAGAACTTAAAGATATTCCAATGAGCTTAAAGAAAATTCAAGTCCTTTTATAGTCATCATGGTTATCAGTTATGTTTTTTATAATTATTTCTATATTTTTTCCGAATTCCTGTTTGATTTTATTCTCTTTATATGTTCTTTAAACTTGAGTTTATTTTATGTTTTTAATGATTTGCACGTAACTTTTTTTTTAGATTTATGTAGAGAAACTTTCTTTTAAAAAAATCCATTAAGCTATAGAAGGATATCACTGTCTGATATTCATTTTATGTTAATAAATCTAATCACATAAAATATTCGAGATGGGGGAATTTATAAAAAGAAAATCAAGCAGCAAAATTAGGATTTTTTTTGATATTACGATGTATTGGGATCTCTATTACGCTTCTACTCAAGAATATATTAGAGAAAAAAGAAATATTATCTCCTAATATATTTTTTTTTTTAAGAAAATGTCATAATAGACGGAAAAAAAGACTTAAGCAACATAAAAATGTTGCACAACGTGAATCCCTAACATTTCATTTGTGAGAAACAGACCCGTGCATCGCACGGGTGAAAAACTAGTAGCTCTAGAAATGAATGCAAATCGGATTGATTCCGGACTCAACCAAACAAACAATCAAATCATATGACAATATAAACCATGAATCATAAACAATAACTTATTGAGACAAAACTAATTCATAGATTCAAATAACATGTTGAGAAATCAACTTTATCCCATAACCAATAATATGTGTTTAGCTACTCATAGATTTTGAGTTCATCATAATCACAATCAATAATGAAATGAATAAGATGAAAAATAAATGAAAAGCAAACCCTAATCGCCGCTCTCCAAAACTCCAAGTAGAAAAATACGTGATATTCCAAAAGAAGAAGCATTTCCTTTTTGTAGCCTTTCCTCTTTCCAAAACTAGGTCTTCAAAGCCCAAAGTCCAAGTGGTCCACCAAGCCCATATGTGAGAAAAACCAAAGTGAAAATACAAAAGTAGTTGCCGGAAAACTGGTATTATGGTCGGAAATTGGCCGGAGAAGCCACCGGGAAGTAGCTCAGGTGACCGGCAAAGTCCACCCGGACACCGGTCAAACATAACGGTCAGCTGTTAAAACTGGCGGTCAAGTTAACAGACACTAACGGTGTTATTGAGTCAGAGGATGAGTGATCTGAGTCAGAGTCTAACTCAATAGCTGACTTGTCCTGGCCAAAGCTGTTGCAATCTTGCACAGGCCAAATGCTGTGTTGCGCCAAGATGGCCCTGCATCTCTTGCATACTGACATAGCTCAACTGAAACTAACACAAACTCTTCATTGCTTCTAACACTCAACAACAACAACAACTTAAATCTTCCCTGCAACATATCAGCTCCATGATCTCTGCATCATACACAACTTATCCGCAGACAATACCAATGTAATCTCATTCGAACTCCACCATAATCTCCACCTGTAATACCTTCTTATCTGCAGCTCAGCCATTTCCTTCACTTCCATTTGAAAACGCAACACAACCCCCTTCAGCTCAGATTAAGCTCCAAATACATATAGCTGCATCTCAGTTCCTTGGCAGCAACCATTAGCATAAATCTTCACCAGTTCTGCTTTTTCATTCATCATATCAAACCCACAACATCATCATACTAACACTTGCACTACCAACATCACATCTATCCCAGTTCATCCATTCCCATCTTCTTGACCTTGTAAACAGCAGAATCAACACTTCCTCCTCATTGCAGTATCATTACACCACATAGCTTTATCATTGTCACTGAGCCACACACTCTCACTATCCCAATCACTTCCATTTAAATCTCATCTTCACAAGCACCAGCAAAGTATCTATCTCAATCTTGTCCACCACCAAACAACTCCCACCTACAACTGCATCATTTTGCATATCATTCCCAGTTGCTTCTCAACAACATCAGCAGCCAAATTAAGCAGCATCAACAACTCCATAGTCATATCTCAATCCTAGCATACATCTAGGTTTACATTCTTCACAGCAAATACATAATTGCACTGCACTGCAACTCACTTCCATTACTGCACAACACAGCAACAACTTAACCAACATCATCAGTGTACCACAATCCTGCAACTCTCATCTGACTAGTTCAACCACCAGCTCATCTTGAGCTCAACAACAACACAGACTCCACATCTCCATGTTTAAACTCTCAGTCACTTCTTTTTGCATAGCCATACCAGTGCACAACATCAACTCCATTTCCAGTTCCAGATGCAACCCATGTTTTCACCATCACCAGCAGTCACACAACCACTTCCTGCAGCAGCAGATCAACATCACTGCATTCCATTGTCCTGCACCACCATGACACTGCCATCTTCTTGGTCCCTTTAAGCTTTAATGACCACCATCAGCTGCACCAGTTAACACCATGGCTTGACTGCAATACCAGACCACCAACCACCATTATCTCCTATCTTGAACTGATTTCTTCCCTTTTTTTTCACTGGCTCAACTTCAATCTCATCTCAGATTCGGTCCAAGACTGGAATAACACCACAACTGAATCGAATACAAACTCCATTCACTCCATTACAGCAACAACAAACCGTTCTTCCACAAACCCATCACTTTCTGTCACCATGAGTAACAAAACTTCATCTCAAATCATTAACCAAATCAAATAGACATCGAGATCCTCTCCCCAGCTCAACCACAGACAACCAACAATCATCTTCAACTGCAAAGAACCCTAATTCTCAAATCGACTACTTTCTTCATTTGGTTGTCTAATTCAACCATCACCATCACTATTTCCCTCGATTCTTTGAATACCCATCTATCTATTCTCCAAAACTTGGTCGATTCTTCATTCAATTAATCAAGCTCAGGTCTTATGAAACCCTGAATTCCAATCCTATCTGATTCATGTCTTTCCCTGCTACTGAATTCAAATCAAACCCTCTCTTTTAATCTTCACTAGCAGCATCACAGCATCTGGATCTCTCTCATCTTCCTCATCAATTCATACTCTGAATTTCTCAACATCTCTAACTCCACAACAACCGCCTCTCGTTTCAGGCAGAAGAAGAAGTAAATGCTTCTTCTCTGAATTTTAGGTTATGAGTAGGAATGAAAATAACTCCAGGCACCCAGAAATAGGATAAGGGCTATCCATGTGCTATTTGGCTTGTCAGTCTCAAAAAACTGACAGTTCATTCTTCACTCCCTGCGCAACATTAGCCTGCTCCAAATATCGCCTGTGAATTGACCTTTTTGCGTTTTACGCTCCAAGTGGACGATTTCTCCTTCTTTCGCTCCAAATGACTCTGTTGCACCTAATAAACTCAAAAGCAAACATAAGAGATGCAATTCACAAGGATAATAGCAAAGAAAGTTTAAATACTAGATATAAAATTAGGTGTTTTAGACACCTATCACCTGATGCTACTCAACTACCATCTAAGAGTCCAAATAATGAGTTTTCACAAGATCAAACAGGCTTTGGGAATTATATATTTGGTGGTAATCGTTAGTTTGATCATAGATTGTTAATCGTTAATATGAATCGTGGTTTGTTTAAATCGTTAATGTAATTGTACCTTTGTTTAATAAATAATAATCTTCATTTGAAGTTTTCTACATAAGTTAAAATTGAGAACATAGAATTGATAAGCTAGATTAAATTGGGGCAACACTTTTAAGATTTCATAACAACTTGCATATCGGAACTTCTCTTCGTTGTCACAGAGCCACTTTGCACGACATCTTTGATCAATCTCTAGCAGGGTTTCACCACTTCTCATGTTTCGAGCCTCTTCCCTTATCATACCAATATACTTGGTAACATTCTTGGAAATTATGGAGAAACGAGCACTCAACACCATCGAATTGCGATTGCCGAGGTTCGTTGTTTCTTCTTCAAATTTCAGTAAAATGCTTCCCCAAAATGGAATTATCCGTAATGCGCCATCAACGATTGGATGATTAGTGAAGAAAACATAATTTCTGCAGATGCATTCATCTTCTAACGTGCTAAAGTTGCGCTGCTGTGCTCTTCTTATTTCATTTTGCACACTAGCTCGAAGTGTAACTCTTTGATTTTCGGCCGCATGTTGCTCTTCTATGAATTGAGCCATAGACATGTTTTGAGCCATTGGAAAATCTAAGAAAATAGGAAGAAGATGTGAGTTAAAATGGTATTTATAGGAGGGAAGATTTATGGCCGTTGGATCAGATTCTACTTAGCGGTGTAAACTAGACCGGATGATCTTATAAGAGCCGCTAGCGGTGTAGTCATGACCGAGCGGTCGAGTCTCGACCGCTCGGTAGAACCTTGAGCTGGCCTGGCTAAGGGGAAAATGTGCCAGTTTTCCAGCTCCATAGTGGGTGCAAAAATGGCAAACTATCAAGTTTTCCACACCCATTGGAACCGGCCTTACAGCCTTACTATATGTGTAAAATCTCCTAAATAAAAATCTTAATTAAACTTTGACGAAGGATTTTTTACACCCACCGTTGGAGATGTTCTTATACTCTCTCATTCACAAACATGTGAAGAGAATAATTAAAAATAGGGTACATTATTTATACGTCCCTACTTTTGACACCCAATAAATATATCCTTATACAACAATAAATATGTCCCTACTTTTTAATAACCTTATCCATTTAAAATTAGATTACCTTAATACCCTCATCCATATAATATTTTTCTTTATTTCAAAATGGAACAAATTTCTTCCTCTACCACTTCACCACCACCACTAGCACCACCACCACTAGCACCACCACCACCAACATTCAACTACCATTCCACCACCACCGTTAAAAAACCACCACTAGTCTATCGCCGCCACCACCACTAATATTCCATCACCACCATTACACCACCACCAGACCTCCACCACCACTATTTCGTCGCCGCCGCCACCACCACTAGTCCGCCGCCGCCACCACCACCGCCACCACCGTCGCCGCCACCACTGGTTCAGATATTTTTGTATCAACAACAGTAGTTGATCCAAATAAAAATAGAACCAACAGTAGAAGTTGATCCAATTTAGGGGATCAAAAACGGAGTTGATCCAAATAAAAATAGCACCAACAGTAGAAGTTGATCCAATTTAGGGGATCAACAACGGTAGTTGATCCAATAAAAAAAGGATCAACAGTAGAAGTTGATCCTATTTAGGGGATCAACAATGGTAGTTGATCCCCTAAATTGGATCAACAATGAAAGTTGATCCATGTAAATGGAGTGAACTTGGCGTGAGTCGAACACGCATCATCTGACATGGAGTCATTCATGCTACCATTGCACCACAAATTCAACATTTGAAGGATTTACATATATAAAACCTAAGCATTTAAATTACAAGCATAATTATATTAATCCAAGGAAATGCGGCCAACAATATGAGTTGATTCCATAAAAAATGGTGTCAACAAGTTGATCTCATTTTTTATGAGATCAACTACAGGAGTTGATCCATCATAAATGGGATCAACAACAAGAGTTGATCCAATAAAAAATGGTATCAACAACAGGAGTTGATCCATAAAAACTAAAGTCCAGAGATCTTTTTCAAAATGAAGATGGCCGCTCAATTCAAAATTCAACTGAATAACCATATGCATGAACAAATTAAAAGCAACCCTTGTGCAACATATATTTAAGAAAATCAACAGTTATAAATGAAGACAGGAAATTGCAACTCGTACGAATATTTAATAGATCAATCCATTGTAAGACGTAACTCCACAAAAAAATACATCACATACTCAAATGAAATCTACCCAATGTAGAATCAGTTGATAATATAGCGCTCAAGAATCAAAATAGGGTCAATAACAAATATGCTATCATATAGTGTCAAACCAGTCCCGAATGCATTCCGCTATTGAGAAAAACACCTTAATGCTTGCATGACTAAATTTAGGTAGGTCGAGCAAAGCGAACCAAAACATATTTAGCTACTACTATTATGAAAATCGTTATTTAGAGCTCCTCGGTATTAATTCCGAGCTAGTATAAATTGTCGTTTAACAAGTCTGCGATCTAATGGTCCATAAACATTTTAGCAAACACTACATGAGCACTCATAAAATCAGTGAGACAATTCATCCATTTAATTAACCATCATTTCAGTAATCTCTGAGTACTAAACTAAAGACAAAATACACCAACAAAAGCAATTAAAACTGGTTATAATTAAAAAGATTCAAGATTACTATTACAGTCAACTCATATGCCGCATCATTACATGGACAGTATCAAAACTAAATGTCCTAGCATTCAAGAATCAGATCCATAACAGTAAAGAGGTTCACCTTAATTTGTCGAAAATGATGGCCATATACATGGAACTAGAAAACCAAACTGCTCATCAATCACCCATTTTCTCCTCCACCAAAATTTTACTCTCGGTAGTTCCACTTCCTTCACCGTTAATTGATTTACATACCCATATTCTCCTTGCCGTCTCTTGATAATTTTGAAATGCAGATTCTCTTAAAAAGTTATATCCATCAAAAAACCAATATTACAAATTTTGTTCACAAATTTCCGAGAAAGAGTATTTATCAAGAATACACTTCATCTATCAGAGCGTCCATAATTTTTTATTTTCTCTTTCACAGAAGAGGAACCAATTTTAGTCATCCATTTAGGGATCAATATTTTTGATTTCGTCGCTGGATCAATGAATTGTTTAACAAAAACTGAAATTATAGAAACAAATAGTAATAGCGAACATATCAGTTAAACGAAATTACTTACAAATTAGAAAGAGCTGGAGATGGAGATGGATGAAATCAAAAGTCAACTAGCATCTCACCTATTTTAAAAACCCTCAAATATGTGGTGGATTAGGTGGTGGTGGTGGTGGAGGAGGACTAAGAGGTGGTGCGGAAATTGGAGCTGGTGTTGGATTGCAGTTGGGGTCGATAGAAGTATCGGTGGTGGAGGTGGTTTCCAATCAGATCTAAAACTTAACTGATGTATAATCTTATTTTCACATATAAGACGGTGGTGTTGCAGATGTAATGATGTTAGTTGTGGTGGCGACGATAGAGTTGATGGTGGTAGTGGTGGTGGTGACAGAAATCATGGTGATGGTGGGAACGATGAAGATGGTGGTGGTAGGAGCGTAGGAGATGGTGGTGGGAGCGATCAGATTTATTTTTGTTATAAGAGTGGAAGAAGAACAGGGTGAGAGAGGAAGGCTAAATACAGAACTTTACAAATTATGTTTTCCAAAATAATTTCAATAATGCCATCAGGGATATTTATAAAGTTCTTTAAGGATATTTGTAGAGGCCCATCAAAAGGAGGGATAGTTATTCAATCAATGTTCTAAGGAAAGGTGGTGTGTATGTATCTAGGTCAAAGAGCGGTTAAGATCGTCTGTAATTTTGGACGGCAGAGATTATGTCTTGGCCTCCTTAATAAACTCCTAATACTAACCCCGTCCTCGTCCAACTCTAGCCAAGCTAAAGGCTAGGCTTTCACGCATCTTCTTCTTCTGGAAACCTCTGAAAAACTAGGGTTAGTCAAGCTGAACACGGAAAATCAACCATAAGACGTTCTCATGCATTGATTAAGCTAGATCCAAATGTTTTTTTTTTTTTTTTTTTTTTTTTAATCGGGGTTTGATTGATTAACTACAGCGCATATGCAACGCGAGCGGTTTGGCTATCAACATTATACGCTAACACTGAAAATGTTAAGCTAAACATGTAAAATCAACCATAATACGTTTTAACGCATTGATTCAGCTAGATCCAAATGTTGGAGTTTTTTCTTTTTGATTGGGGTTTGAATTTGATTGATTAACCACAACCAATATGCAATGTGGGCTGTTTGGCTATCAGCATTATGCGCTAACTGAAAATTTTCCCGGATGCAACCTTCGAAAGCAGATTTGTTTACATGCCAAAGGGAAGAGATAGTGGATATAAGCAGTTTGGCTTTCACAACTCCGTAGGCATTCCAACTACCATTACAGTAGCACACTGCTGAGGCAGCCTACAAAACAAAGATAGCCATAGAATCATCAGTAAAGACACATTTCTAAAGAAGGCTATTATTGGGGCGTCACCATCCAATAGAGGGGCTTCACTTGGTTATTTAGTGACCAAAAATCTGGTTATGGGGTACTTTTGATTCAATAGCAACTGTCCAAACTACCCTTCAATTAAAATTAAAACTTAAAAAGAGAAACAAAACCTAATTTCTATTCTTCATTTTTCACATTTCAACTGCTCTACTTCTTCCTCTCCTCTTTCTCTTCATCCTCTTCACCTTAAATCCATTTGAATTCATTTCATCGGACAAATACATGGTGTATGTAAGGTAATAATCGAACAAACCCATCTTTGTCCACTCGTTTTTGTGCTTAAAATAGGTTAGATTGAATGAAATTGAAGTAAAATTAGGGTTTCAGTAGAACGCGATATTGGGGGATATAAAAAGGAATTGGGGGATGTAAGAAAAGGACAAAAACTGGATCCAGATATCAATTCGGGGTCACCCCTTATCTAAGTATTTTTTTAAATCCTAATCTACCCCTCACTAATCAGGTTTAGTGGTTAATAATAATTAGTAAAATTCTTAAGTATTTGTTAAATGATTAGTGTGTATTTGTATTTGGGTGAATGAGATGAGAGTAGAAAGATGGAAAAAAAAATTGAGAGGGAACTTTTTTTTGTGAAAGTGGAGGATGATTGTGAAGAGAGAATTGCTGCTAAGAGGTTGAAAATTTGATTTTTTTCTTTGAATCCACCATTGTTGCAGCTGAAATAGCTCGGTGCCGGCATTGTATTCAACCTAAAAAACCATGCCGGCATTTGTTGGAAATTTTCATAAATTTTTGCAACAAAATTTGCATTTGTTGATCTTCAAAACCTATTTATTTTGGTTTTAATCAGCCCACTGCCGGCACAGTCGGTTAATTCTCGAGCATGCCGGTACCTATGCCGGCATAGTATGTTGCTTAAATTTCTATGCCGGCACATGATGAAAAGTATCCAGGAAACTTCAATTTTTTTTTCACTTGACTACCGGCATTGATAGATTTCTATCGAACATGCCGGCACTTAGTTACGGCATTGAATGTTAGTTACCAATCATGCCGGCACCATTTTCCGGCATGGTTCTTCACCAATTCCGGCATGGTCTTCATCACTTCCGACGATGTAAAAAAATATTCCGTTTTGAATTTTTTCTGGTTTTAATCAGTCCACTTCCGGCACAATTAGTTAATTCTCGAGCATGCCGACACCGGTTTCCGGCATAGTATGTTGCTTTAATTTTTATGCCGGCACATGATGTAAAGTATCCAGAAAGTTGAAATTTTTTTTTCACTTGACTACCGGCATTGATAGATTTCTATTGAGCATGCCAGTACTTAGTTACGGCATTGAATGTTAGTTACCAAGCATGCCGGCACCAGTTTCCGGCATGGTCTTCATCAATTCCGGCATGGTCTTCATCACTTGCAGCATGATCTTCATCACTTCTGAATTAAAAAAATAATAATTCGTTTCCAAAGTGAGGAGCCGGCAGAGAAGGAGAAGAGAATTTGAAAGAGAGTGGGGAGAGTTTAGAATTTAAAAGGGAATGGGGAATATTAGGGTTTCAAAGCTCTAACCCTGAAAGAGATTAATAAGAAGTGGAGATGTAAATGGGGGATATGATTTTGTTTTTTGATTTTAAGTTTTTTAATTTTTATTTTGAGGGAAGGGTATTTTAGTATTTTCATACCCAAAAGTCACCCCTTAGCAGACACCATGGGTTGGGAGAAGTAATCAATATCCCCCAATTCCTTTTTATATCCCCCAATTTCGCGTTCTTTCAGTAACGTTTCTGCTAGTGTTACGTCTAGGTTCGGTGCTTCTTTTCTAGACGTAATTTTAATTTATGAAGAAATCACGGCCAGGTTTGGATTAATTCCAACCGTAGAATTTTATTTGCATGTACTTTTACGTCCGGGTTCCTTTTAATTCCAACCGTAGAAATTGATTTTACGTCCAGGTTTGGATTGATTCCAACCGTAGAATTTTACGTCCAGGTTTGGATTGATTCCAACCGTAGAAATTGGTTTTACGTCCAAGTTTGGATTGATTCCAACCGTAAAAATTAATTATTATCGAATTAAATTAAGTTAAAATTAACTGAAGGGTTGTTCGGTCATTACAAATTTATTTGAGATATGGGGTTTTTGATATTACTTCAGGGTGACCCATTTTTGTCCTATTAGATAGGGAACATTATCTATATACCCCTACTATGAGACTCATTGCAAATATACCCTTTTGAACTTTACAAATACCCCTAAGCATAATACATTACTAAAATACCCTCTTTTGTGTAATGTATATACAAAACCATTACCACTAACCACTATTAAAAAAAAAACAAACAAACAAACAAAATAAGATAACCTCTACTGTCCTCCATCACCACTGTCCACCACCGCCAACAACCACCACCACCAACGACCACCACGACCACCACCACCGCCAACCACCACCACTGTCCACCACCGCCAACAGACACCACCACCGACGACCACCACCACCGCCGCCCACCACCACCAACGCCCACCGCCACAACCACCACCACCGCCGCCAACCACCACCACCAACCACCAACACCGCCATTTTCCTCCACCACCGTCGCCAACCACCACCGCCAACTACCACCACCGACAACCAGCGCCACTGTACACCACCGACAACCACCACCACTACCCACCACCGCCACCAACCACCACCACTTTCATCCACCGCCACCAATCACCACCAGCAACCACCAATTCCACCACCATCATCTAGCGGCAACTTGCTGAAAGTTGTCTCCAAATCTGGAGGCAACTTGCTGAAAGTTGTCTCCAAATTTGGAGGCAACTAGCACAAGTTGTCTCCAAAAAAATAAAAATTATACACAAATAAGTGAACCTACTGTGAGTCGAACACACATCTTCTGACATATAGTCAGTTGTGCTACCATTGCACCACAGGTTCGCCACACCATCAGTGTTCAACCAACAATTCAAACCACCACCATACAACACCACATCCTCCATCTCTGCTACTGCAACTCTACCTGCAACAACTTCATGACCACAACCGTCTATCACACTTGCAACATGAGCCGATAGCTATAGTCACTTCCATGCCCCTACTCAAACTCCATCAGCAACACACAAGTAGTAACAACTTCTTGTCCTGCTTTCAATGCCTGGACACATATTGAGTTCCTTCTCAACTTCCTAAGCATTCATCTACCCTCTTGACTTTAAAGCATGAGCATCAGCAGCACAACCATCATCAGCAACTCAACACAACCCTATGTTACCATTGCACCGCAAATTCGTCACAACTACTCTAAGATATAGGTATAAGATAATTTCCGATGAATGAATGGACCCAAAAACATAACCAAGTTGCCTCGGAACTGGAATCAACTAGCTGAAGTTGCCTCCAAAAGTGAAAGCAACTTTCTCAAGTTGTCTCCAGAAAAAGGAAGCAACTAGCTCAAGTTGTCTCCAATAGTGGAAGCAACTTGGTCAAGTTGTTTCCAAAGTTGGAAGCAACTTGATGAGGTTGTCCAGGGTTGTATTTGAAACATCAACCCAAAATTGAAACCAATCAAAATCTTTACAATTCTATCTCATTGCATTCAGTAGCTCATAACCATTCTATCTCATTGCATTCAGTAGCTCATAACCATCAACCATATTATGGGTTTGAGATGTGGGTTTCCAAAGCTTTTAAAATTCTATCTCATTGCATTCAGTAGCTCATAACCATCAACCTGCTAACACCTGCAATTTGTATTTGAAACTTAGGCATTCATATAACCTTTATCGAGCCAACACAACATCCATTCTTTCTTCATTTCTCCTTAGCTTCAGAACTATCTCAGATTCCTACTTCAATGAATATCAACAACAACATAATTAACCCATCACCGAAACCAGTTTCATTTCATTGCAGCTTCATATCCATCTCACAGTACCATCATCATTTCTGCAAACCTCATATTCAGTTCATTACTATAACCACCAAACCGAGGCATACACTCATTCCTTGTTCTTGCTGAGTTATGCCTGCAATTCAAACTTGAAAATCTCTAGTTTTGCAATCAACACAACCCACAAAATCCACCATATCTCTCTGAATCATCAGTCCCAAATCTCCTTCTCATCTCTGGAATCGATCAATGCCCTTGAACTATGTATGTAATCAAAAGCAGATTCAAGACAACGCATTAACATCAACATCACCTGCATCTTCACTAACCACCGCCACAGCCGCTGCCACCAGACTCCAATTATAACACCACCAACAACAACCTAAAAAACACAAGCATCTCTTCATACCACCTGCAATCTCACATACAACCACTATATAAACCATTTCAACCGCCAAACAAACTTCAACCCATAAACCCTAGATTCAGTTCTTCAATTTCATCTTCTTTGTTTAACATTCACCAAAGCACCATTGTTGAAACTTCCACCACTAACGCTGCAACAATACCAACACCACCATCCAACACCAATACACGACCAAAACATTAACCCTCCACTGTTATTGACCCTATGAATTCAATAATATAATTCACTGAATCGAATCTTCAACTCAAATCCACACGAAATCTGAATCTCGATTCGATATTATCAAATTGAAAACCAAAAATCAAATTAATCTTTGAATCTGTTTGAAATCAGAAGAGGAAGAATAACTAAATCATAACTAAGTTTCAATGGTTCAAACACACAAATCTTTGAATTCAAAAATTACCTGAAACCGAAATCTGGAACTTTAAATCTCTGAATCTAAAAACCTTACTTTATGAGATCTGATTATGGAGATATTCGAGTAAAGATGATTCTGGAATTTTGGCGGAAGTAGAGATGGTGATGTAGTGGAGGTGGTGTTGCGACGATGGCGACGATTAAGATGGTGGTGGTGGCTGTAGTGGCGACGGAGATGGAGAGAGTTTCATTGGTTTTTCTCGAGTGAGAACAAAGAAGAAGATGAAGTATAAGAAATAAAGGTTAAAAATGGGATTATGTGAATTATTTATCTATTCATAATTTCAATTATGCCATTAGGGGTATTTGTAAAGACTCATAAGGGTATTTGTGATAGACCCATGGATAGTAGGGGCATAAATAACATTCCCACTATTAGATAACGCCCCTCTAATGGAATGTGACGCCCCAATAATAACCTTCTTTCTAAAATATACGGGCAGGTAATAAAGATGAGTTTGGGAAGGGTTTGGTAATATTTCTTCATCATAAATAGTTGGTTAAAGAAATTATTATTGCATCCTACATCTACATATCCATACTCTTGATAAGGTCATCACAGTGACTCCATGTCGAACTACATAGGAATCTGTTGACAGTTGACCTATTCTTATATATGCATATTCTAATGAAGGCAATACTCATTCTGCTTGCGACGATTTTTTTTTTTTTTTTTTTTTTTTTTTTTTTTGATTTATTTATGTTTTGATGGGAACTTTGAACTTTTTAGCTACTTTATGTTTATTCTACGGAAGAGATTACGCCTTGGCCCACTAAACCGACCTTGGCTCTAGCTGACGAGGGCGGTTTTTAATGGACCAGCATATATGTAGTTTGGCCTGTTAACCATGCGCGCCTCAAATAATTATGTACAAAGTGGCTTAGAAAGAAGAACTTTCGACACACCAAAGAGCTCCAATTGGCTATAAAACCCAAATTAAGACTGAAAATGGTTAACTATTTTGATATAAATGGGTTTGTGAGAGTGTATAGAAATTAGAATTGAAACAGTTAGAGTTATGTAAACCTACTTGTTGACGATCGACTTAAGAGGTTGAGCCTTAAATCTCATGGAAGTAGAAATTCAAATTTTGGATTATTGATTAGCACATACAATTCGTTGTTTGCATTCCATCAGCATTAGCTCTGTTAATAATAGCGGAAAAACTAAACTTCTAAGGTAAACCTACCCTTAACACACACTAGCCCTATAGACTCCAGCTAACCACAAAAGGTTGAGCCCGGCCGTAGGCCGGGTGATACCTAGTTTCCACTTAAAAATAACCCTCGTAAATGACTAACTAGGATAAGGGCTAACCAGACATAACGGGGGGTTGACCTTAACAGAATAATACTAGGGGCCCAATAGCTGGTCTATGACATCGAGTTATACTAAAATCTGAAGATGATTAAGTATCACCAACCTTTACTTCATAGTGTCCGTATTTTTTACTGTACGGTGGTCTCCGAATTGTTGAATGGTGACCCCAAATGAGGGTTCTTTCTTTATTGGTGACCCCAAATGAGTTACTGTTACACTTGCACATGTAATTCTCGACTAATTCACAACATAGGAGCTTGATTAATTCACAACATACGCGCCTCATCAATTAACGAGGACTGCTATCGGGTAGCCTACTAGGAACAGAGTGCTCTGGCTTATGATCACACTCAAAGTCAAGATGGACAAACGCTCGTTCAACTTCAGGCAGTTCCTCAATTTTGATTTGTAATGACTCTCCAATAGCATGAGCTTCTTTCAGTGGTAAATCCTCTGGCAACTCAATATCAACCTATAAATTATTTCAAAACAAGCAAGGCTTTAAACTTAGCATCAAGCTATGTATGCACATCTTTGTTATACCAATACATTTAAGTTACTAACCTCTACAAAGTAAAGAACGCCAAACGTGTAGGCTCGGACGGTGTCAACACGTTTGATTTGAGGGTGATGCCTAATGACGAGATATGTCAATTTTTGCAACATTTCGGGTGGTGCTGTTTGCCCCACCAATGACACTGTAGTTTTCAAGATCAGACTTGGTATAATAAACTGATAAGATAACATATGAGGTCATGACAAAAAAGAAAATCAATAGTCTACCTGCATTTTCCATAACAGTTCTAGACCAATTTGTGATGGTATATATTGCAAGAATAAGAGCACCAACAGGGTCAATCCACCAATAAAACTTATCACCAAGAACAGCAGCAACTAAACCGATTATATTTGTAACCACGTCAAAATAGTGATCCTGGATAGTGAACATAAATGTGAAATTAGAAAAAGTTTATTTTCAGCGTTACAAACAAGCAGTGATAAATTCGGGGAGTGGCAAGTAGTTAAGAAAACCTCTGCATAAGCACGAACGATTTGGTTTCCCGAACTTCTACAATAAAACCATAGAATAAGTTTTACGGCAGTTGCAGACAACATAATTGAGTATAACCACACCAATTGTTCTGAGTTCATATGTATTGATGGTTCATTTTTTATCAGTTGCTCTACTGCTTGAATCAATACTTGAAACCCTGTAAACATTGTCAAAAGAAAGAATTCACTATGCGATTTCAGGTAAAATAATAATAATAATCACATCTGTGAACACATGAATGTTTCAGCGCTAATCTTTGTTGAGTAATGTGTTGTGGTCTTTAGCATAATCTAAGTGTATGTTACTCGTAAGTATTATGCTGGACAAATGTAGGTCTTTAGCATAATCTAAGTGTTGTGGTCTTTAGCATAATCTAAGTGTCTGTTGTAGTAGGTCAAATGTAGACATCTAATGTCCTAATACAAGAGACATAACAGATGAAAAACCAACACTTATATCTTCTTGTAGGAGTAGAACATACATACCAAGGGTGGCCATTATAGCAGCAAAAACAATAATTCCAACTGGCTGTACCCGCAATTTTCCAATTGGATATTTGTAAATATTTGTGTTTTTCATTGACACATGCGTGAACCAAAGAATACCCCCGGCCATTAGATCTAGCAATGAATCTAGAGTTGAAGCAGCAATAGCTAAGGATCCACTTCTAATTGTTGCAAATATCTACAGTTCATAATATAGGTTAGTATTTGTTGACAACCGCTTGATTTCAGCATTGGAAGTGGTCTTGAATTAGATATGGTAACTTAAAGAGTAGCAATCGCACAGTTGAACGACACAACTAACCAAATAGGCCTGCTATAATTATAGTAGCTGACATAGCACAAGGACATTGTAAAGAAATAGTAGTAATGAAATCACCTTAAATGCCAACAAAATAATATTTGCATAATTGGAGATCATCATAGCCTTTTCCTGTTGGTGCTCTTCCGCATTATGGTGATCCTCATCATCACTACTATTTGATATGCCTATAGAATCAACTTCTTCGAATGACCTCAAAGTAGCAAATTGTCTCTCATAATAATCCTTCTCTCCTGCACAGCCAAGGGCCAGCAGAGCTTTTGAGTTTCATTCAATGAGAGAACATAGAGGGTCAAGTGGAGTTCTTTTGAATAGAAATTGAACAAACGATTTACATGCAAAATCTTGTAAAATGCTAACTAAAAGTTAAAGACCCTAATTGTATCCATAGTTAAAGATAATTTAATACCATATTGGCTTGAACTAATTAAAAAAAAATCGCATCGAAATCTTTAACAGGATTAAAGCCATACCTTCGATGAGGCCAAGAGTTTTAGAGATATCAATGTTAAAAGGGGTCTCAGGATCAACACCAGACCTGACTTTATGAGGCAATTTAGATACAAAATCCCTTCCAAGTGAATTCACCGAATCACGCCTAATGAGTAATTTTCCTCCTGTAATTACAGATTCTAACCCTGTTTCCACCAACAATGGTGTTTTAGCTTCCCCATTAACTTTCTCCATTCCTCAAAAACACAACTTCTCCCTTCCCCCAAAGAATCTCAAGAAAACTCTCCAAGAAGGATCAACTCAGGTGAAGAACTCCATTAGCTCTAAACCAAGCAAATGAAAAAGAAAAGAACACAGAATGGGAAATGACTCTTAACTGAACCGTGCAGGAGGAGGTATGTATAGCATATGTTATGTTGCCAAAGGTATTATTATGGGCAGGTTTTATTTGAATAATCATTTGTGACGCATTATTATTAACCGATCGGTTTCAAGCCTTACAAATTTGACTTGGTCTGTTTTGTTTTTTCACAGCCAATTACGGAACCTTGACTCTCTCGTGACGCCAGAAAGGCCATAAAGGGGTTTTTCTGTAGGGGACCAATTTTTTTACCTTAATATCTGACGGGTGAGGGGGGTCTTAATCGAATTTGATGGGTGCTGCTTCTGTCTAAAGCTTACACTGTTGCTTCTTCATTGCAGAGTGGTGTTTTGAATATGGTCTTCTTGGTCCTTTAGCTTCAATTGTATTGGAGTTACAAAACGCTAGAACTATTGCAGGTAGAAGAGAAAAAAGCATGCAAGTCATGCTAAAAGTCTTGCTGTGTGACTGTATCTATATCTGGCATTCTCTGGTTGCATTGTTCAGGCATAACACTTCTAAATGTTGTGAATCACGGGACTCGGTCGCCAATTATAGTAAAGTCTTTGTGTTCTATAATTGAATAGCATGGATGATTACATACCCCAAGGTCAGATTATTAGTTTATTTTTTGAGGAAGTTTCTGGTAAGCTGTCGACGACAGAGATGGTGCAACCAACTCCTCTGTATATGAAATTTCAAGCTGCAAAACTCCCAAGTAGAAAGATTCTTAAAATTTGAGATAGTAAAGTAATATATTCGATTGGATATGAGGAATTTCAATAGAGACTATTTCAAGTTGCAGTAGTCATAGAAAAAACAAGAAAGAACAAAATGAAAAAGAACTGAACTAAAAAAAAAGAACTTTGTTTCCCATCAAGGGTTAACTTTACAATCAGATGTTCTGCATACATTCCAAAACAGCACATCAGCTAACACTAGTATAATGAATACAAAAACTCTTGAACAAACCATGATCTATGGTACTGAGAAAATCTATCACCCAATCCGTATTCGTATATTATGAGTTGTACCTAAGAGATTTCTTCTCTTTTAGCCACTAAGAGCAACATCTTTTTATTCCTTCTTATTTCTATTACAAACAGTTAAGCAAATAACTGCTATTCTTTCTCAAAGATATCTAAATCAAAAGAGAATTGAATGTGACAATCGAGGATACAGAAGACAAAAAGAACCCAAAGAGGAGCAGTGTTTACATGTTGGGATCAGGTCCAGCTGGTTTTGAGGCCAGAAGAGGTTGGAGAGCTTTAACAACGATTGTCATATTTGGTCGAAAATCTGACTCGTACTGCACACATAATGCTGCAACTGCTGCCATCTGATTAAGTTAACATAAGCATGAAAAGCCGATCAACATAAGAAATGTGAAAAGACAAATTTTCTCAAAACAGCATTTCTTACAGGCTTATCATATAGATCACAAAGACAAACTAATCCTACAAAAACAGAATATGTATAAGAGAGAGGCAAGACAATGACCTTGGCGATCGCCTTTGGTGGGTAGTCGTTGTTTAGCTTTGGGTCTACACACTGCTTAACCTTGTCCTCACTCAATCTTGGAGTTGCCTGTATTAATTGACAAATCAGAACTAGCATTAATCAGCATATACTAAATACATAAAGTATGGAAAGCGCCCAGGTTAATCAGAATCAATTGTGTGTTTGATAGAACTTAATTGGATTGATGTCACATTTCAATATGGATCACATCTACTGGATTTCATAGGCAGTTTATGTAGTAGCAATATTATTCTGTTCATAACCTCCAGCAACCTTCTGAATGATTACAAGACTACTTTTCTTACACAAAGGAAAGCTAAAAAGATGCAAAAATCTGCTCCATCTAATGATGGGTTATGAATACAGAAGTAGCGGATCACCTACGGAACACGCCGGGTATGGCGATTCTTTCTAGTCCCAATGGGCTCAACCGAAATGGGATTCATAACACAGTAACCAGCAGTAGTTGAAGAAGAGCCTTCACCGCTACCGCTGATATCTCTCCCACGATGATGAACCCTTCTGTAACCATTATTTGTACCCATACTAACGTGCCTTCTCTTCTCCATTTCCTGTCGTTCGGCTCTTCTAAGATTTTCCTTCCTTAGTACTGAAGTAGTCAACTTTCCCCTACTAATTCTTTTAGTAGTAACAGGTTGCGGAATGGCGTCAAGACCCATCAGCTTTGCAACAACACCAGGTTTACACCAAATCACACTTTCTCCAGCTATAGTTGAAGGCAACAAACTAATATTCCTCTCAAAATCTATATCGAATCCATCTCTACAAATCCTACTCATCCCTCTGACTCTAATACTGTTACTAATACTACTACTGCTACCACAAACTGATTTTCGACGACATTCCAAGCCTCCTAAACCAGGTCTAAAGTTAGACCGGTACATTGCATCTCTTCCATCCAATGAAAACCGTGGGTACTGATTTAACGCATTTCTAGCCGATCTTAGTACATCAGAGTTGTTTACACAAGACATTCTACGTCTATAGTCTCCATACTCATCCAACTTTGCTTTCCTAGCAGCAGCTTCTTCTATCTCTAGCTGTAATATCATTTCTTCTAGTGTTGGTGACCTACTGCTGCTTGCTACATTGTTCATATTAGTTGTAAAAGTATTACAACTGTTGTTATCTAATAAGAAAGGAGGACTGTGGTTTGTGACTGATAAATTTGATGGTGGGGTTGTCATGAAGTGATGCTGATGATAGGGTTTGATTTTCTGGTTTAGGGTAGAAGTCGAACCGTCATCGTTGCAGAAGTTTCTAAGACTTTTCTTCATCTTTGATCCTAATGAGTTCTTGAGAAGAAAGAAGGATAAATCCTTCATGGAGGATTTTGGGTAATTATATATTATAAGCTTGGCATTCATAAAAAAAATTGATGAATGAGATTTTAAAGTGGGAAGAAAAGATTAAAAGACAATTTTCATGAAAGTAGTGCTTTAAGGTTGCACATCATGAATTGAACGTGAGTTTGAATTGAATGAGGAGCGGTTTACGACATATGACTCATTAATATCACTCACATGACTAGAGGCAGAAAAAAAAAAAAAAAGCTCCCTTCACAGGTTTCCCAATGCAATGGAATTTGGGTCGGTCTCATAAAAATGTGTCCAGTGAATGTGACCAAGGAGTCCCTTTTTACATATATCCATGGAAATATGTTTCCTGGGCAATCCAAGGAATGTCTTTCTCTCTATGGAAAATGAACAGTGTTTGGGCTTAAAAAATAAAAATTGCACTTTGGGAATATAGAAATGAGAGGCTGAACACGTACCCAAGTAACAAGACTCTGTTGTCCTTTAGGCATGGTATGGTCGACTGGCTTTCTTCCTGTCAAGAGCTCAAGAAGAACAACACCAAAACTGTAAACATCACTCTTCAGAGTTAACTGCCCCGTCATGGCATACCTGCATAAATAAAAAATTACATGTTAATCATGTTTATCATCTAGTTTTTCTTAACTTCTTAAGCACAGAACCCAAAATGTAATGAAGCAATTCTCCGGTCTGGTACAATTTTAATAGTTCTTCAAGCTCAGGTTTTCTAACTAGCCTAAATGTTTCTTAAATAATGATACTTCATGTGTATATTATTTGAGGTATAACAACATAAAAAGGTAAAACGATGTTAAGGTAAATATCAGGAAACGTACTCTGGAGCATGGTATCCAAAGGTTCCTAAGACACGAGTTGAATGTAAACGAGCTGCTGTATCTGGGGACTGGTTGGTCAGATTGAAATCAGCTATTTTTGCAGTAAAATCGTCAAACAAAAGAACATTACTAGACCGAATATCCCGATGAACTATGGAAGGTTGGACTCTTTCATGGAGGTACTCAAGACCTCTCGCAGCACCAAATGCAATTTTGACTCGTTGGGGCCAACTGAGAACTGGACCAGGTTCTGCACCTTGTACTCCTTTCCTACCTGTGCAAGAAAAATAATCTTAATTCAGATCAAGTAAAAGCCTATAAAACTCAAAATATTTAAAGCTCGGTTATGGATAAATTACCATGTAAGATGTCATGTACTGTACCCATCGTTGCATACTGATAAGCAAGGATACGATTATTGGCATCCAAACAGTACCCCAGCAACTCGACAAAGTGCTCATGTTTTAGTCTAGAAACTGTTGATAACTGCACCGAGACATGTTTGCATTTAAATCATTGCATATGAGTATAGCACAGAGAAGTATTGCTTCTGGAGACTTGTAAGTTACCTGAGATGCAAAATCAGAATCTGGTTCTTGTGATGTACTGGCATCTAGCTTTTTTATAGCAGCAACATCACCAGTAGGCAACTGTCCGTAGAAAACCCGTCCATATGACCCTTCTCCAATTAAAGACTTTTGTCCAAAATTGTTTGTTATTTTGTTCAAATCCTCCAAGGCCAATGCTGGTATTTCTATAGGCAAGATCTTTGGAGGACCATTAGCCCTGGTTGGTTGGGAATTCCTCTGTTGTCCTCTATCATTCCCTAAAAATACAGAAATCCAGTGCATATATAGTTATAGCCATCAAAAAGTAGAACTTAGTGATATGCACTGGAATAGTTTTCGATACCAGTCCATATGAACTTACCTTTGCCAAATGACTGCAGGATCCTTTAAAATTAGAGCTTACTCAATGTAAGTTTTCGATACCAGTCTACTTCAATCACATAAGCTAAACATATACTTAAATTGCAGTAATAGTTTAGCGGATGTCACTGTACTGATGACTTTCTAATCTAAGACTGCAATTTTGGTTGAAAAAGTGTTCTCAGTTTGAAAAATTCACCAGTTTTTCATGGGCATGTCAGGATATGTAGGCGCCAGGACTAGTGGTATCACATTATGAGTATG
Source organism: Papaver armeniacum (assembly GCA_023531295.1). Classification (NCBI taxonomy): domain Eukaryota; kingdom Viridiplantae; phylum Streptophyta; class Magnoliopsida; order Ranunculales; family Papaveraceae; genus Papaver; species Papaver armeniacum. Next base: position 244,935 of record JAJJWW010011111.1, read on the forward strand.
TGTTGCTTTATGAACTCATTTACAATCCATGAGCCTCAATGAGTTTCGTTTGACCTGTTCTCTTGTGTTCGGCAATTCAACTTAACCGGGGTATGGATATGTGAAGGACTATCTTGGTATTGATCTTGGCTTGGAGCTCTGCCTTTAAAAGGAATTTCAACTTCAGGCTTGATGAGTGCATATTTTCTTGGGAAAGCATGTTCCATTAACATCAACTTCTGTTTGTTTTATCTTTCTACTTCCTAAGTATTAGGATTGTATCTCTTTTTAATTCTGTTTTACACATACAATTTGTACCTTTAGCATTGTCATTTTTTCTCCTCTCCTTAATAAAATTCTCCTTTCACGATAAAAAAAAAAAAAAAACCATCTTGGTTTAATGTTTGACATAAAAGAGAGAAGGTCTCTTCATAGCTATGGTTTAAGCGATGGTATCACTAATAAATTTCTCCGTACGCTTAATCCTGGTTTGATGATAGTGTGCATAATCTTAAGAATCTAACACATACCCTTCAGGTTCTGACAAATCAGTCGATAATTCATGTGTAAATGCTAGATAAAACTACGAGATATAACGAAACAAATTGTTGTGGAGGTGAGGTTTTTTGTATAGTATCCCAATACCAAAGGAAATAATAGAACAATTCTTCGAAATTTCAGTTTCATTTCTACTCAATGCTAATAAAAACGAAAAGAAGATTACCGTACTGATTCCCCCCTTTGGGTGGGGCTGTGTACTGGTTATTAGCAGGGGGTCCATAGTTCTCCTCTTCCGTTCCCGCACAACATAACATAATGAAAACGGTAAACAAATGAAACTCAGATGAAGTTCAGTTCACCTGTCAAGCACCAATCGTGTTAAAAAAAAGAAAAAAAAGTTGACCCAAAGCCCTATGCATTAAAAACTCTAACTAACCATTCCATAGTACCCAAAAACATAGCAAAGAGAATAACCAAAACAAAACAAAAATAAGTTCTACAAAATTCACTTCAGAAGAATCAATATCAAACTCAAAGGAAAAAAAAAAAATCCTTCTTTCTTACAAATTGATAAAAAGCAAGATAATTGACCGATAATACACAAACTAGTAGATTACTCGTAACTTTTAATGAAAGAATGAAATGATCAGCCATGAGGGAATTTTGAGAAATACCTGAGAGATTAGGATCGGATCAACACGGAGAGAAAGGCTTTCAGTTGGGCTTGATTTTTAGAGGAAGGCAGGAATGAAAAATATGTCAATGAGTTTCGCGGGAAAGTAGTTTTTAAGGTCATAACCGTTTACTTGCTTAACAACCATTTTTGTGAAACAGGTCAGCATTCAATCTCATCTCTCTCCCTGTCTAGCAACTCTTTACTTGTCTCCACGTTGCACGTTCCTCCTACTACTGCTATCAAATAAGCATCTCTTTTTCTTTATTGTTACTGCTGCTCGACTCCCAAGTTCGTTTCATTTTTCTTATTTACTAGTGTTGCGCCCGTGCGTTGCACGGGTTCATACTGGTTTTCTTCGAGGGACTTCAATAATTTGCTTCCATGCACAACAACATTTCCGTTAACTCTACAACTAAACAGGATGAACTCCGATCATTTCTCAACATAAAATTTCCGAATTAAAATGTCATGATCTTAACATACTGATCTGTTTTCTTAAGTTGGCTACAAAAGAAGTGCTCTTACATCCCATTTCTTAACATATGGTGCAAGTCGCGTGTCACCTTGTATCTTTGGCACAATTCTTGAATCTTTACAAAATAATAAAAAGAATCTCAATGCACTTGATAAATTTGTATGTACATAAAACATCAGTTATAACTAATGACCAAAATCACTACATGAAGAATTTACATATTAAGGAGACCAAAATGGTGATCCAACAAAATTACAGCATTACAAACATTAACCTGTGCCACTCCAAGCACTTCCTACATCAGTTTGTACACCTCTACTCTACCACCAAGTTCTCTGATGGGAGGAATTCCATCTCTTCCTCCTATATATTTATCTTAATTCCAGTTGGCAAATGCGAAAATACCATGCAGTTATTGGCATATGAAAAAAGCCCACTCTCCCTTCAAGCATATATAATCTACTTTATGCAGTTATTCGCAATCAATCCATACCGGCCTGAAATCCATAAGATCGCTAGTAGCATATATTATATTCACTACCATGCAGCTCAAATTAGTTAAGGAAATTCCGTACTCGAATACCATCAGCCTTGGCTCGAAGAAATTCCAAATTTGCTTGGAGCTTATGTACAATAAACAAAGTCACTCACCAGTGTCATCAATAGCTACCAAGTACCAAGTAAATAATATACAGCAAAGTAAGTTGATAGTTACACATACAGTCTTACAAAGAAAAAATCGTCTTTGTGAATGAAAATAGTTAATTCAGTTCCTCGAAAAAGGCTGTCATGCCGGCACATGACGTCTGCTTCACCATTATCTTAAGCTATAGTTTATAAAGAAAAATCACCAGAGAAAGAAGAATAGCTAGTTACCTTCTCATACAACTGCTTCATCAAGTGTATATAAGCTTCTTGACACATATTATCTTCAGCTCTGAACTGTGCCTGCAATAATCTTAGCTTATCCGGTAGTATATCTTGACTCAATTCATGAAATTTGGAATATCAGATTTTAGGTCCAGTTCATATACTATTCTTAATTTATGAAGCACTTTTAACATTTTCCAATCCGCCAATATCAGATTTTAGTACTTCCACAGCCTGAATAATACAAAAATACAATCACTCGATCCTGATCCATGCAGGAGGAAAGAGATAAAAAGATAAACAAAGTACTCCTAATATATATCACAAACCATGCAGGAGGAAAGAGATCAAGAAATGTTATAATGAAGGAAATGAAGTTTAAACTGACCTGCCATTTTGCAGTTCCTAGAGTAGTTAGAACCTCCCTACCCAGTTCATCGAATTCTTGTTTTGTTTCTTTTATTCGTGTCCAGTTTACGGATTCCATTCTGGAAGAACCCATTAAACAATTGAACAAAAAAGAAATCAAAAAAAAAAAAATTGAATCGAACAATAAACCCTAAATCTAATAAAAATAAAACAAAATTTTCAAAAAGTAGACTTACCGGTGAGAGAAGATGAATCGAAGAGGTGCAGAGAAAATCGAAGATAGAGTGGTAGTAGAAAACGCCGGCGAAGAAAGAGAATATAATCAGGGTTTCAGGAGAAAGGGACAGAAATAGATTCATAGGGATGAGAAAAGTAGAACCGAATTTTGCAGGAGGAAAGAGATATTGTCAAAAAAGATAAACAAAGTACTCTGATGTAAATATACTTTATCACAAACCATGCATCAGGAGGAAAGAGTTCCATCAAGAAATGTTATAAGAAATGAAGTTTAAACTGACCATTTGCCAGTTCCTAGAGTAGTTAGAACCTCCCTACCCAGTTCATCGAATTCTTGTTTTGTTTCTTTTATTCGTGTCCAGTTTACGGATTCCATTCTGGAAGAACCCATTAAACAATTGAACAAAAAAGAAATCAAAAAAAAAAAATTGAATCGAACAATAAACCCTAAATCTAATAAAAATAAAACAAAATTTTCAAAAAGTAGACTTACCGGTGAGAGAAGATGAATCGAAGAGGTGCAGAGAAAATCGAAGATAGAGTGGTAGTAGAAAGCATAGTGGGACGAGAAGAAAGAGAATATAATCAGGGTTTCAGGAGAAAGGGACAGAAATAGATTCATAGGGATGAGAAAAGTAGAACCGAACGTGGTAAATATTAGACCTGGTTATTATGTTTTAGACATCTAGTAGTTAGTAATCTTCCAATCACGTGTTTGTGGTGTATACAAATTTTACAAAATGGATCGGAAACTCTCGATGGGAGAAGAAAAGAGGAGAGAATAGAATCAATGGGAAAGACGTCACCGAAAAGAGAATTAGGATTAGGGTTTTGGATTTGCGAGAATCAATTGTAACTATGGTATTAATCTACCCATTTCGCTCCCTGAAAATAGCTGAAAATATTTCAAAACTCTCGATTTCTATTGGTCGGGGGCCAGAAGCTCTAGAGTTCAAGCTTTTGGCCTAACTTTCAATGTGAGGCCAGCAATTTCTACTCAAATTATATATACAATTGGTGTTTTGGATATAATAACGGGGAATCGGAGATTCCCGATGAACGTTCGGTACAGTAGTTGCAGAAAAACTCGCCGGATTGGGCAATACCTAGGGGCAACGAATATTTGACCTCAATTTGAATAAGGTAGTCTAATATGTTAATTTTAGGGGCTCTTCGAAGCCCCTCATTTCTTCATAAAGATAAAAATTTAGGGTTACGGATTTTTGACCCAATCAAGACAGTGTGATAAAAAGATGTTTTTATTTTATTTTATTTTTCTTTTCATGTTGTGATAGGTATCTTTCATTTATTTATTTTAATTTTAATTTTTTTTCTTCATTTTTTTTATATGCTTTTTCTGAATTTTTCATTGTTCTTTTTCTAAACTTTGGTTTTTTTTCTTTAAATGAAGAATCGTCATCGTATGTTAGTTAACCATGACGACGGTTGCAAAACTCATCATGGTCATATATATACAGGATGACAACGGTTACAAAAATTTTCAGAAAATTTGATACTTCAAAAGTCGTTATGATATGTTAATTCAACCAAAAAAATGTTGTCGTTGTCTAGCAACAATACAATGACGACGCCAGAACAATCGCTATGGACGATATCTTAGTACCATAACGATTCTTTCCATATTTCAATTGGAATCAGTCAAGTTTTTTTCTTAATAGTCGTAAATACCAACCGTGACGACTTTCATACTTTTGTTTGCAGAAAATTTGATCCTTGGAAAATCGCCATGGCCTGTTATTTGAACCATGACGACTTTTATAATGTTATTTCATTATGGTTAACACAACACCATAACGACACCAGATACCCAATTAGTTTTAACTTGTGCTAGTTAATTGTATCCTACTACTTGTTGTATTGAGTTATGTAGTATAGTTTTTTATACTTTTGAGATTTTAGTATAGCATTAAAGTTGTACTTGTTACCACCTATCGTTGAACTTCCGATATGAATTGAAGGAGGTTTTCTACAACTTCTACACACCTCTCTACACACACAACACTTGTGAGCCAAGGGTTGACTAACCATATGATTTAAGTTTTTGTTTTCAAATTCGGCGTTTGTTTTTACTAATAGGAGTAGACACTCCCCCTTTTTCTGCTAAAACATCTCCTAGTTAGTTAGTTACCCCTAACAAAAGTAATTTTTAACAAGTTAGTCCACCATCTCCGGCAAGTTAGTCCACCATGTCTGGTAAGTTAGTCCACCAACCATCCAATCGTTTGGTCCGGTTGTTTTAGCTGGTAAGAAAACTTAGGGTTTGACAATATTCACGTTTTTTCTTCGTTTTTGATGATCATATATGGGGACAGAACTCCCATCGGTATCTGATATATGTTGCTGCTAATAACAATCAGAACAAAACAGCATCATCTGATGATACTGCAATACCTTGGTTTGCTGGTAACGATGCTGCTGCAAACAAAGGAAAATCTCTGGTTGTTGATCAACCAATAACAACACCTGCTGAAGATGAAAACAAGGCTTCGACGTCTAAGACTTCGCAACAACCAAAGAAATCTTTCAAAGACGTTGTTGCAGGGGCTAAAAAGGGGGGTTTTCGAAGCTACAACTTGCTTCTTTGTTAGTACTTTTTATCAAATAAACTTGATGTAATTATGGTTTTCTTTTTAATACAATTTTGATTTATCAAAAATAAAAATAAATAGTCGAGCTTATTTACAAATGGGGCGTAATAAAACAACGCTTGCCAAGTATCCAGCTATCCCAACAGAGGTTTCCGAAAAAATATCATATTGAAGTAATTTCTTTCTAGACAGTTCATTACTATCATAGAGATGTAGGTTACTTCGAGGAATGGCCCGTCTGATAACCATGGAAGTAAGGATAGCTGCAGTTTCTGCCATACAACGGTAACACTCTCATATATATTGTATTTCACACTTGATTTTTCTACCCTTCTTGCCATACCAGAAGACTAGCAGTAATATATTTCATGCGTCAAAAAAAATTTAGCCCCCTTCTAAAATCCTGGCTCGCCACTGGATATGAATCTGTGTTTTGTGTTCAGGCATCGCTCGGTCAGACTCGCAAGTTTTGCTATCTTAAGCTTGTTGTTAATATTAGATGTATAAAACTATATTTTGATTTCTAAGCTACTAAAGTCAAGTCTCGGATTAGCCTCAGGATATGGTACTTGAGTATCAGACATCACAGATTGAACATTAACAAATGAAGATATTTGCGAAAACTTCATCAAGAAAGATGTATGTGAAGACTAACCTATCCCATTCACTCACGACATTTACCATTTTATCTTATGAGACTATGTCGTATGATTTTAGTAGATTTAATATTACGAAGAAGAAATTTCAAGTTCAAGTTTGTCTTGGTTAAACTCTCGAAATATGATTCAAGCAATGGATGTTCTAGGTCCTTAACAATCTTAGTTAAAAACAATTTATTGATCAAGAATTATTTTTGTTTTAAGTTGACCATTTGGAAATTTCCCAAGCAAAAGTGCATATTGCGTATAACACTAGATCTTGGGTTCTCGCTGGATTTTAAATTGCATGTGCTCTCTGTACCTTGATTGGGTTTAGTCTGAAATGGTGTTGCTTATGTTAGCTGTCTTGGAGGAGTGGAAGGCATGAGAACAAGCTGGGGTACTTAGGGAAATTCCTATGGCAATGGCCAAATTCATTTTTTGGTTGAGCCAGGTGGATGGCCAAACTGGCTTTTCCACTATGGTAAAGGACTGGGCGTTAGATAACTAAGCGCGTGAGCGCAAGACAAACGCTGGAGTTCGTAGGTAAAGCGCGGGCATTGGAAAGACAAGTGCTGGAGCTCAAAGCTTCAACGCAGCGCTTGAACGTATGACGCTGGCGTTTGTAGCAAAAACGCCAACGAGTAGTTTTTTAAAATTCAAAATTCACTTTTTACCTCTATAAATTACCATCAGTTCAAACAATTCACTCACACCAAAATTCACTTCTCTTGAATTTTCTCTTCTAAAATCTATTTCTCAATGGCTGAAAAGGCGATCACACTTTTTTGCGATGCAAAACTTGAAGTTGTTGTTTCTAAGATATGTGGGAGTTTTAAAAATATTGAAAATTGTAAGAGGGAAGTGCAAGTTTTTGAAGTTGCTCCTAGAAAATGTTCCGCTAAAAGGCAAAGAAGAGCTCTAGTTTTGAAAGTTAACAACAAAAAATTCAAAAACAAAGGCGAAACTGTCAAAGAGCGCGTTGAATGGAAGATACGTCAAATGAAGATAAACAGGAGGCCAAAACTTGTACTCGATTTTTATTGAAGTTGTTTAGTACATTTTATTATTGCCTAAGTTTATATCTTGTAAAAGAATTGGCATCAATGAATGAAAATATTTAGATTTTAAATAGAGATTTTCACTTCAGATTAAGTGAAATTTATTACAATTTAAACTTGCAAATAACATCAAACTACATTTTAATTAACCACAACAAATACATCAAACTACAAAAAATCCAGCGACATTCTCTTTGTAGAGTTCATAACATTCAAAATGCTTAAATTCTCTTCCGCTTTCTTCAGTAAACTTGGTCTGAGCGATGGTTTTCTGTAAAACAGATAAACAACAAGTTCAGATATTTATGATGCAGTTGATCAGTGAGGACAAAGGTAAGATACTCACAAGTTCTTCGTTGGATAATACAGAATAGCTACGGTGAACCATCCACAAAACTTCCGTATAATGTTTGACCTCCTTAGTGATAAATGCAATTCTTAGTTCTAGGCTCTTACTGTTTCTTATGGTTTCGGTCCGCGATGCTACAAAATGTCCCAATACTCTTTCCCAGAAATAGTCATTGTTCATTGGTCTCATCAAACGATGTAACCAACATCGAACAAGAGTAACATCTTCTTCCATTGAAAAAATCGGGAGCGGCATTCAAGTGCAGTACAAATGTGCTTGAGATGGACCATCTTTTAGAATTCTAAAACACGCTTCGTAACGAAAAGGTTTGCCGTGAGATTCCTCCCAATTATCAAGAGTTGTTTGGATCACTTCATCTTCAATTACACCGATGAAATTTTCTCGATCAATTTCCATTACCAGATCAACAAATGGCTGGACTGTAAGCCTAATAGATTGAAAACGAGCACGCAATCGACGAGCATCTCGGTTTCCTGGGTTTCCCGTTAGTGAGACGAACATTGAAAAAATGTTCTCCCAAAAATAAGTATCTTGAAAGCCCATACCAGCGACCCTATGAAAAAAATATGCTTTGCATATAGTTATATCCTCTTCTTCAGTAAACTTGGGACCACGATTTCTAACAGACATTTCTGGAGAGTGAGAGAGATTAATAGTTTTAGTAAAGAAGAAGAAGAAGATGTGATTTTGGAGATTGGAAGAATGGAATTTATAGGTCGAGCAAGAAAAACGAGTCGTTGGAAATTTATTCGTTGGCGTTTGTAGTATAACCGCGCGACTTTCCTTTAAGCGCCCGTTTGAATTACCATATGAGTTGGCGTTTGTAGTAAAACCGCGCGATTTTACTATAACCGCCCGTGTGAATTACCAACGCGTATTTTGTTATAAATACAACACTAGGGGTGGCCTCTCAACAAAACCAACAAATTTATTTCTCAACATCCACCATGTTTTCTAAAGAAAAAACGAAGCAAATATTATGTGTCGAAGCAAAAGAGGTTTGTCCATTATGTTTCATGGATAACCATAGTCTTATGCAATGCCCTTGGATGTATTCAAAGTGTCCGCGAGAAGGTTGTTCATGCATCAGAATGGTAATTGAATCACAACCGGAAAAGCTCAGGTATTTGCAATGTCAAGATCCCAATTGTCCAGAGGAACCACATATGCTAGATGATGCTATGAAGATTAAAAAAGAAGAAGAAGAAAAGATTGCAACACTTTGCAAAAACTTCAAACTTAAAGCCAAATTGAAGAAGGAGTTAGTACACTGCAAGCATTGTGGACATGGAGATCACGAATACAAACATTGTCCACGGAGAATCAGTGGATGCTCAAAGCCCGATTGCAAGACTTTTATGCATTTGCGGACTTCTTATGAAGAAGACACATATGGAAGGCATTTCTGGGAATGTCCTAAGTGTTTTTTGGTGGAGTGGGCTGATTGAAGTTGAAGGACAAATCGATTCACTATGGTATTATGTTATTTAATTTGCTGTTTATTTTGTGTTATTACAATTATCTAAAAACATCAATATCATAAGTAATTTAAATTTTTCCTCGATTAAACATTGCACCATCAATCTCATAAATAAAAACATACTGCATTTAACAACCACATCATACATTAGAATAAAAGAAATACATTAGATTAAAACAACTACTACATAGGCGTCAATTCTCGGCTGGTGGTGGAATTCCTAGGGCGATGTAGGGATCGTATCTGTTGAGCACCCTAAGAATGTTGAAACAAGCATGGAAGTTGAAAGGACGACCGCGGTGAGATGCTGGCCACATCGCTAAAGTTCTTGGCAACACTTCATATTCGGCTTCACCGTTGAGCTTATTTTTGTGATTCTCAATTAGTAAAGCGGCGAACTCCGATACATTCATACTAATTGAACTAAAACGATGCGACAATCCGTGAGAATCACGCCCATGGATGTTCCCCGTTTCAGCGGTGAACATTCTGTAAACTTTCTCCCAGAAAGCCAACGTCGAATCGGCTACATTATTCATGACAGCATCTTGTGTGTGAAAAACAAAGGCTCTACAAATAGCTAAATCCTCTTGTTGAGTGAATCTAACACCACGAACTTTGGGAGGCATTTTTGTAGATGATTTGAGAGTGAAGAATGTGTAGAATGTGTCAATTTGGAGTTGAAATGAGGAGTATTTATAGAACTCAAAAAATAGAGCCGTTAGATCATAAGAGTTTTCAGCCGTTGGCGCTTCTATGAAAAACGCGGCGCTGGAAGGACAAGCTCTGGCGCTTTAATCAAGAGCGCGCGCTGGAAAGAAAAGCGCCAGCGTTGGAGCAAAGCTCGCCTGGCCTTTCATCAAGCGCGCGCTACATCTTCCAACTCAATGAACAAACCAAAAAATTTATTGGTTTGAACATCCATTTTTCATGTTTGTTGAGTCCATAGTGGGAGCAAAATGAACAAACTTTGAGTTTGTTCATTCCATAGGAACTGCTCTTAGTAATGGCATTGGTTAAGAAGAGGTACTCGATTGGGTGTTGTGATTGGACTTAGGGAGCAGCTAGAGCTAGTAATGGACTGGAATTGATTGGGCCTTGGAGGATTGTCTGTTAGGTCTGAGTTGGAGCAACATCTATATATACTTCAGTCGACGCAATTTCAAGGGGGGGGCGTCTACAAGGAAGAAACTAGGGTTTGTTGTTTTAATTTTCTACTTGCTATGATTTGCTAAACTATTGTTAGTGTGAAAGGATGAACTTGTAGGCTACATTATTTATGTTTTGGACAAGAGTTTCTTTTAATCAAAATCTTAATTTTATGTTTGAGTATCTCATATTGGTTGATTGTTCTTATAGATCTTTTCATGTTTTATGCCAAGTATAATACATAGGTAAGTTATAAACAATCCCATTGAGACCTGATTGATTATAGATTAATGAATATTCTTCAACTTTGTATGCCACGTATACATAGTGTTTAGAGGTTTTACTTTTAGGTCGAGATCAAACAATCCTTAGTCGATTATCAAGAATTCTTAATGACATATCTTCCATGTTTAAGTAGCCAGGTGTTGCAACTTTACATGAGTAAAAATAGACTCATGCGAAAGAACATAAGTAAAACCTAGCCTACGACGGATTCCCGGATCCTTAACCTTTTATCATCTTGTTTGTCACTTCAATTTATTTGCTTATTTCTGTAGTATAAAGTTCTGAAAACTTCCACTTGAATTGGTTTTGATTAGAAAATTAGTTGTATTAGTTAGAAGTAGTTTACACTCCTCGTGGGAACGAACCACATTTGATGTTGTATACAATTTGGACACCGTGCACTTGCGGTAAAACAAAGTCGGTCTACCGACCCATCAGTATGTTGTTGTGAGAACTTCTCCAATGGGACATCCTTATCCATCATATACGGATGGGTAAAGAAAACATCCTTTACTCATTTTTACTGAAACTTACTTAAATTTTGAGAAGTTAAAGATAATCATCTCTAACATGTACCAACTTAAAGAAGTGATGTTACACCGTCATTTATTGATAGGCGGTGCAGGTTTTTTCTCTAAATATTAGGGAATCAAATTCCTATTCGATTGTCGAAAAGTATCTCCAACATGACTTTAAGGAACTCTTATAATTTATTTAGAAATTCCTATAAGATTTTGAACATTTAAATAGAAAAGTCGTCTCCGGAGGCATGTTAAAAAGGAATGTGAAAATTACGTGGATGGAAGTTACTTAGATATCCGCAAAGTCATCCTCTCGTTTCAGAGGTTGTTTTAAAAGATGTGAAAATCCTAGTCACCGGTAGAGTTTGCACGAGCGCAACTAAATAAGGTAAAAGTTTTATGGTTGGAGATCAGGAAAAAAAAATTCACCTCCTTAAATTAAGGAAAATTTGGTTTCACACGTAGGATCCGTTCGAGATGCTCTAAATCCTCTAGGAGATCCTAAACAGGAAGATAGGCTAGAGAATGTAAACTCAACCTCTACCACATAAGATTCACACCTTTTTTTTTAATTTCCATTGGAGATAACTTTTCAGAAAAAAAAAATTAAAGCATTTTTTTTTCTTTTCTTTTTCCAGAAAAAATAGCATAACTTTTTTTTTTCCTAATAAGAAAAGTGAGGGATTTTTTATTGAACTTAAACAGAGACCATACATTGTTTTTCTCTTATAAGAGAAACCAAATCCCTTCGCAGAGCATTGTCATTCTAGGATTCACTAGCTAAACTATCATTCCTAGCTTTTCTTGCTAAATGATCCATTATACCATTAAGATCTCCAGAAACATGAGAACACACCCATGAATTAAATAAAGTCAGCAAATGTCTGAAGTCACTAATAATATTGTTATTAATCCATCTAGTTGAACCTCCTTGGTGATTTATAACATTTATTACATATATTCATAACTCGTTGAAATGGGAGCATTACGTCCTCCCGGCCGAGATGGTTTGAGTCTTTTTTTTTATTATATTTTTTATTTCTTTTATGCCCTAGTGTTACAGGTCATGCAAGTGACGCATAATGATTGCGCGTTACAAATTTGCAGGCCAAGTCAGTGTGCACCCAGAATGGCGCAACACTGCGTATGTCAAGTGCTAAGAATGGCATAACCCCGCAGGGCCAGTGAAGCACAAAGGTGGCGCTACACTGTAAAGACATTTGGATAAGTAATGAAGCTTATTGGCCGACACAATGAAGCTTCATTGAAGGTTTGGCAAGACATGGCCAAAGTTGACAGATGCAACATGCGATGTTGGCATTGAGGCGTATCCATGGAAAATTAGTTGGCCCAAACTCAAAGATGATGCAAGAAGGTAGAATAGACCAAGAGTTGGTCTATGGCATTAGTTCAAGGCTGGCCAAAGCTTGAACAGTGAAAACAAGCAAGCAATGCAAGAGTGGCATTGTTATTGTCAAGCAAATTGGCTAAGTGAAGCATATGACGCATGAGCAACCAGAATGAGCTTAAAGAGTTGGCCTCGATGATTGAAGATTGTCCGTGCATTAGCTTAGAGTGATAAGCATGCAGGGCCAAGATGGCTGAGCTTTGGAGCGAGACAGAATTCAGTAAAGTACAACAGTGGTGCAATATGGCTCAAGTGACGGTTAGGAGTTGGTTATTGGCTTTACAAGCATGCCAAATGTGTGAGACAAGGGAGAACGGTTATAAAAGGAATTTATAACCATTTGTGAGTGTTCATATCCACCAAGAACAGGTGTGGTACTTATATTTTGCTAGTCCTCGAGCAAAACATAAAATTGACCCGCTCCACAGCTGGTCATCATTTTTTTCTAGACCCGCTCAACAGCTGGTCATAAGAAAATGATAAGAACACAAATGAATAGACCCGCTACACAGCTGATCATTTTTTTTTGTTTTTTTTTAAATTTGAGACCCGCTACACAGCTGGTCATAGAAATGTCTGCTAAACAGCGAGACGGATCCACTAAACAGTGAATAAAGATGTCTGCTAAGCAGCTAGACAGAAAGACCCGCTAAACAGCTGATCATAACATTTTTTTTTTTAGACCCGCTCAACAGCTGGTCATAATATACCTACAATCCTGCAATAGACCCGCTCAACAGCTGGTCATAAGTTGCAAGAAAAATCCTGAAAAATAAAAGCACTCCCCCACACTTAAATTTTACATTGTCCTCAATGTAATTGAGTCATTCAACGTAAAAATTAAGATGGGAAATTCATAATATGCGAAAATAAGACAATAAAATAGAATTACCTACTGGAATATACAAATAAGACTCTCCATATATCAACAACCTAAAAATTTGGGGATCAACCCAGAGCACAATATATACAACCGATGGTAACTTCAAATCCTCGCTGAAGCAACGTAAAGATATAGAGATTATCAAAAGGAAAGAGCTACCCCCAAACCTAATTTTTGCAAAGGATATATCGTCAGTAACAAGAATTACCGACTCAAGTGGTTCATTAGGGATGGGAACTGAGACGATCTGGGAGTCATGCACAGGCAAAGAGAAGTCACGAGATGCAAAATAATCTAGTAATACTGGAGAAGCACGCAGTTCTAATCCAAAATTAGGAAACTTATGAAAAGTTGTGCCAACAATTCTAGGTATATTAACTTCTCCATTGGGTTTGTAAACCTGTACTAAATCATCATCATAATCATCATCAACCAAGAAATCAATAGGAATATCACAATAAAGATGATTAGAAGTAACCTTATAGATAGAGTGTAATGTCTCTAAGTCGTTAGACTTAACTACAGTGTCCTCTGAATTAACACATTCTTCATAAGCATCATTGTTATAGCACTGATATGTCATACCGTCTAAAAGAATGGTGTCCTCAATCCTAAACTCATCCTTTTGAATAGGCGAGTGATCATTAACACGATCAGGAGTTGGACTAAATACACCACCTTCACTTGGTATGACAATGTCTCTATTCCTATGATCACAACTATCAAGTTCATCATCATTCTCCATACACATTGATTCACAATTTAAATCGGTTTCATCATAAATGTCAAGAGTATTAGAAAAATTAGAACATGTCTCCTCTGTAAGACCACAATCTTCTACCGACTGCGTTAGTTGAGCAATCGATAAAGCATTTTGTTCAGCAAGTTCAGCTATATGAGCATGGGCTTTACTAAGCTCGGCAAAAAATAACTCATTAGCTTTGGTCTGTTCAGCAATGTCAATATTGAGGCGTTCTAACAAAGATAGTTGTGATGCCGATGGGTCACAGTAAGATTGATCATCTCTCTCATACTGGGACTCATATGTGTGTGAATAATAACTGGAATCGATATAATTTGTCTCATAACCTGGGTAAGGTTGGTAATGATCATAACCTTCACAAGGTCCGGAATGATCATACCTATGAGAATAATTCCAATCATTATTTACACACTCGGCAGGTTCTTGATAATGAGAAGGTGCATACGCATACTCCTCATGTGAAATATCAGATGACTCCTCTGTCTCAGCTCTTTTGGTAAGATTCCAAAAAGCTATAAAAGAAGTCAACTCGCTGGAAACCATTATACAAAGTAATTCTCAATAACTCACCTTGCAAAAGCTTTGCGAGAATATCAAGTACTTACTTTATGCCAGTTGTTGATTCCAATCGTCGCTCTTCAGACAAAAATACCTGAGAAAAATCAAATAAGCTACGTAAAAAGAACTAAAAGGAAATATAAAAAAAAAAATCAAAAATAAGCTATGTACAGAAGAAAAATAAAAACTATTTACAAAATACCAATTACAATAATTCACAACCGCTCCCCGGCAACGGCGCCAAAAATTGATAGGATCCGGAGATGCCTATGTAATAAACCGCAATCGCACGGCGTCTAACAAGTAGACAGGGGCAAGTACGGGTCGTTCCCACGAAGAGCGGTGGAAATACTGTAATCAATAATTCTGATCGACTAACCAGAAATAATGTTTTTGGATTTTTGAAAGAATTACGGAATTAAAAGGATGAAAACAAAAACTCAACTAAACTAAAATAAATACGATAAGAGAGAGCGCCGGTAACTAGGGTCAATGGATTCCACTACTATTTCTAATTGAGTTCCGAAAAGAATTCGAATTCCAAATATGAGTCTATATCTTTGTTCGATTGCAACACCTATTATTGGTATAACTTTCTCTAATATGACTTGCATCTCCTAAGTATACCCCATCAAAGTATTCCAAGCATGGGCTATCAAATTATAATGACAAGAAAATTATTGAAAAGATAATTAGTAGGTTCACAATTGTTATTTGCCTCGTCTAAGCATAACCCATCAAATGATTTAACCTAAGCATGGATTATCAAATACTATAACAAATTGAATTGTAAAACTATCACATTTATGCATTTAGGCTTTTGTATCGTACAAAGCCGGTGAGACAATAACACATATTCTCTATAAAATCAATAAACCATAATTATTGGATTTCGAAATTCAATTCACATAGCCTAATACCAAATTATTCAAAATCGATTCAAATGGTCTTAATGCTTGAAGTAGTTTTCTCCATAAAACCCTAGCTACAAAAGGATTAGAACATATCAAAGGGTTTCTTAAAACCCATCAAAAATAATAGCAAAAGAGAAACGATTAAACCAATATTATTCGTCTTCGTCGCCTCTTTTTCTTCACTTGTTATTCTCCTTCTCCGGCTATCGCAGCAGCCGCGCAGCTTCTCCCCTTCTCTGTCCGTAGCCGCGGCGGCCTCTTCTCCTTTTCTAATTCTGTTCGTCTCTGTCTATAGATTATGCGATGACTCTGATCGAAACCTAGCTGGAATGCTAGAAAGCCCAGTCCAGTACCCACGATTATTCCTAAATCCAGGCCATTGCCAGAATCCGGCTACTGCCTGTATTTGTCCGTCCAACTCCTAACCAGACTGACCACAACACCAGTCTTTCCGTCTCGGCTAAACTGACCTCCAGTCCGAACATCACCCCTATCCGAACCTCTTAAATATCCGCCACTTTAAACTCCACAGGCTTGTAAGAGTCACAGCAAATTCCAATTCGAGCTACAGCAAACCCATCTTCACTTCACTGATTTCTCTTAAACTTGATCCAACAGCGAACCTAGTCCAGTCCTTCCAAAACTTGCAGTTCGACCACAGCTCCGGTTTCCGTCTCACTCGAGCACCACCTCATTCGAGTCAATCACCAGAAGCAAAACAAACCCAATTTCAGTCCCTGTTTTCATTGCCATACAGCCACCATCACTTCTGTCCAAGCTTCCCATGCAAAACCCATTCAACAGACCCTGGTACACACCATATCATCAGTGGCATCACCATCAGCTCCTTGTCTCGCTGCCATTGCAGCCACCTGACTATCCAGACCACCAGTTCCTTGTCTTCGACATAAACAACACCTTCCTCCCTGATTCAGACTCGAGTTTCTCCCTGTGTAACCATCACTACTTCATTGCTTCATCTCGATCCCAGCACCTTCTTCTCTTTTCCGTCTCAGTGGATGAACTGACTGTCGGAGTGTAAACACCAGCGAGACAATCCTCTCTGCCAGTCCATCTTTTTAGCAGTATGAACCACGGTCCAAATTAGTTGTCTTCGCATCACCAGTTCCTTGCCTAGCTGCGAATTTGTCACTGCCTTCGACATCTCGGCTACAGCAATGAACTCCATTCTCACGACTGGCATTGCATAGTGAGAAACCCAAGTTCCATTTTGTTGTTTCTTGCTTCTCGGTGAATCTCCAGCCTCACTATTTACTGCCATCGATCTCATGACCGAAACCCTTCATGAACCTTGATACAGAGCCATGAATCAAATCCATCCGCTTCTATTCTCTTTTTACGTCTCAGCTCTCCAGTTCATCTCCGGAGTCTCCATCTTAGCAGCTTTTTCTTTTGTTGTTGTCATTAGACACTACGGAGACCACCACTGCCTGCACTGCTTCTTCGACTACCTGCTGCAACCATCACCTCCTTCTACTGTCTACAACACTTCAGCCATCCTACCCAGCAGATGCCAATCTCAACAGCAGGAACCATTGCAGCAGTTACATCAGTTCTCATCTCATTCATTAACATCACTGCGCCATCGATGCCTTGGTTTACATCTCAGGTGAACAGTAGCAGCTTGAATTGAACATTGATGCCTTGCTTTGTTGCCGTGAACCATCACGAGAATGACAAGACTCCATACTAATTTCTCGACTTGCAGGCAAATCACAACACCACCGGTTTTCGATGATCAGAACCGAGATCCTTGTTAAGCTGCCATGCCAGCTAACATGCATCTCCATTTCGAATTATTATCAGCCAACAAACAGTCCATCTCCGAGTTCCCATTGATATCGTTAACTATCACCAACATATTCAATCTTTTGCTGCCATCTCCATTCGAGTATCGGCAGTTCGATGCCATCTCCATTCTCGCTACTTTTCTTTAGCTGCTGATGACTCACGTGCTTATGCATTGCATGGAATTGACGTCTCTCGCCGGTGATATGTATGGGTGGTGCACTAGCTTAAATGGTTAACTAGGCAGCCCACATTCCATTAAGCTCCATGTGGCACAGTGAATTGCAGCATTGATGCCTTTTGTCTCAAGTGTCACAAAACTCCCGGTTTAGCTAGTTATTTTCCGGGTTATCAAAATTCACCTGTACTTTCTACAAAAGCACTAAAATAGTATCGTTAGTCAAAATATCGAGTCCTAGCTAATATAAATATGGGTATAAAATGTAGCACTTACGTGCTTATCAGGTACCAGTTGGTGTGACAACACAAAAGGTGACAGTTGAAGTTGGCGGTTATGGAAACTACTTGTACACTTGGCTGTCCAAGGCTTGTGCAAGCGGTTGCACAGAAGTTTTGGCCTAATCCTAGTTATTATAAATATCTTAGGAATCAATAATGGTGGTGTTGTTCAATTAAGAGAGGAACCATTAATGTAGAAAGTGTTTTAGGCATTCACCAAGAGGGCGAATGGCCTGTTTTGGTCTATGTGATGGACAAGTTTGTAATCTTCCTTTAGTACAATAAAATGGGTTTGTTGCAGTATTCTTTGTGTTCATTGTGTTGCTGGTTTGTGTGAAAATTGTTCAAGTACATGGCAGTACCTCTTATGCTTATGGGGGCATGAAGAGTTAGAGAGAAAGAAGGAAAGACTTCTGTTGTGCAAAACTTTTAGAGTGAAGGCAGATGTGTACTTTGATGCAAGTATGCAAGGCTGAATGATTTTGGGTGAAGTTGATTCACTGAACTAAAATCATTGCCGGTCATGTCCCATGAAAATTTTAGGCGATTAAATGGGCGTGTGACGGCAGGTATCAGAGCCAGGTTAGGGGACACAGTTGCTGATTTTTCTCTCTTTTTTACTCAAGTTGGTGTCATTTGTTTGTCGAATTCAGTGAAGAATTGTTTGGGTTTCGCTAGTATGGAGACTAGAAGAAGTTGGTCTTGTGTGGAAAGATCAATTGGAATGAATTTGAAGCTTGAGGTAGCAACATGCCAAGAAAGTTTATGACAAAGATGTCAAAATTCCTGCCCAAAGTGTTAGACGAACATGCGAGAATCGTTGAAAACCAGGTTTTCAAGTGATGGCATGACGAAACTAAGGAGTATGTTAACTGCTATGGTGAAAGTCAGGTGTTAAAGTCCATGTTTCTCACAAGTATGCGAAGATTATGCATTTGGAATGCATTATTTCATAGTGTTATCATTAGCGAGTGCATTACGTGTTGTAATGAGAATTTTGCGAAATTCCTGAACTCAAAGAAGTTGATGGCCTTTGCAGTGGCAAAGTAGATGAAGAACCTGTCTATGCGATAGATTGAAGGTGTTTTCATCGTAGCCAATTGATTGAAGATTATAGTTATCTCTCTCGAATGCATGTACCTTGGTGGTAATGCAAAGTCTGGTTGCGAACCAGTATGTTTGTGGTAATGTGATGCCATGAAGGAAGAATTGGATGGCCAATTCTTATCTAGCATAAATCTTATGGAAAGGCTGAAGACAAAAGCACAAGTTAGGGGAAAACCGATACACCACGGTCTTGTGTTTGCAAAGAGTTCTTCATTGATGCTAGATGCACACAATGAGTGTGTTTACACCTGGTTTATGAGTGGGATCAGTATGCTTGGACAAGGGTGTCCAAAGACCTGTATTTGATCATAACCACAAGCGGATGTTCTTGTCGACTACAAATCAACAATTGTTGCTACTAAAGTTGATTTTGGAGAAGGGGAAAGACAAGAGTTGCCAGTTGTGCATGGACAGTAAAAATGAGTTCCAAGCTTGAAGAAGAATGTGGCATTCTTGTTTCATGGAACGTAGGCAGTGGCGCCTCATTTGCAAGGATTATGGCCTTGTTTGCAACTGTCCAGAGTGTTTATCCGTATAAGTCATTAAGTGATATGACTTTGCTGAGCTCTATGGTGATGCTAAGAATTATCAAGTTAAGTCTGTTCCAGTTGTGCAAAGGTGCACAAGTTTGCATTAAAATTCGGGTGTTGACTGGCATAGCAAATATGCAACAGTAGCGTGCGCCAAATAGGATTTGGGCATGGCCTAGATGCATAATGCATTTGGAGATGCAAGTTAGGCGAATTGTAGATGCATGGAGAAAGAAGGAAAAATTAGTGGTGATGCATAAAGATGGCATGTGGCCATTAGTGAAGAAATCTTCATGAAATCTAGAGCAACATGATGGCATTAGTTTGAAGGAGTATTCAACTAATGGTCAATTATATTGTGCTTCGTTATGGGAGTTGCATAAGAACGTTGATAGTTGGAAGAGTGCATGTGGCAAAGTGAATTGATACATTGTGGACAGTAGGTGTTGTCTCGCTTCCTTTGTTTCTTAGAAGCGAAGTTGAAGTTAGTATTGCAAGGATTGTTAGGTCTTACAAGTTGCAATCAGTTGGCGCGAGTATTTGCTCAAGTTTGAGTATACTTTCAGTTTGAGTCGAGTGGACCTTGGTGTTGGAATGAAGTCTCTCTATATAAGGTAGTAGTGAATGAGGGTATTTGAAGCGAAAGTTTTTGCCTCTTTCGTTCAAAGTAAAACTAGTTCACGTGGAAGATGCTACATAGCATATTAAGCCAAAATATGCAATAGAAGACGCTGAAAGTGAAAGAAGCAAATAGGAGTTGGTGGAATAGTCGAGTTTGCTGTTGAGAGTTATGTGGAAGTGCGACGGAATATGGCAGCGATAACATGGAGTAACGCAGCAAGAATGAAGATGTAAGTCCATCAAGTATATGAGTTAAGAGTAACTCATAGTTAGGAAGAACATGATGTTGTTTTTCCACCACATTAAAGCGTAGCAGTTTGAAAAAGCAAGTGATGCTTAAAGTGTTGGTTTCAAAGGCGCGTGAAGAGGATGCCTGGTCCAAAGTGACGGTGGGATGTCCTGGGTATCCTAAGTCATGACTATACCAAAGTCATGCATTTAAATCAAGGTGTAGCAACAGCGCATCAAAGAACAGCAAGGTGTTGGTTCTTTGGCATACAAATGATGCAAGTCCAAGAAGGTGAAGTTTGCAATATGATTTGGAGGCCAAATCTAGTGAAAGTGCTGATGTTGGCAAAGTGCAGCAAAGGCTATAGTTTTGGCGCATACCAGAGTGGTATGGAATCATAGCTTGCATACCTTAAGGCATGGTATGATTTGGCGTAGGCGCATATGATTGAAGAATGAGGCCAAGTCTTATATAAGTCTTGTTATGTTGCGTGGTGCAACTAAAGTCGGAAAATGAAGGCAAAAGACTATGGCAATGATCATTGTGATTAGTTGGGAAGAATCATTGCTTGTGTACACTTAGGCACAAATGATTCATGCGAAGTTCAAGCCTAATTTAGGGAATTGGCAAGAGGAATTTCAAGGTTGCATTTGGGTGTTGATATATGATTTGCAATGGAGTTGAAAGTGGTCGCGACGCAAAAACAAAGTTCAAGATCAGTAGGATCAAAGGGAAGGCAATAAGCTAAGTGATGGCATAAAGTACTAGGCAGGGAAGTTTTGGCAAATTTAAAAGCCAAGCAAAGTTTGATGATTTCTGAGAAGGGCTCAGAAGCGTACAACGCTAGAGAACAAGTATAACGAGTATACTTTGTTGCGTTCAACGAGGGCGTTGAATGAATTAGGTGGGGGAGGTTTGTTACAGGTCAGGCAAGTGACGCATAATGATTGCGCGTTACAGAGTTGCAGGCCAAGTCGGTGTGCAGCCATAATGGCGCAACACTGCGTAGACTGTCAAGTGCTAAGAATGGCATAACCCCGCAAGGCCATTGAAGCGCAAATGTGGCGCTACACTGTAAAGACATTTGGCTAAGTAATGAAGCTTATTGGCCAATACAATGAAGCTTCATTGAAGGTTTGGCAAGACATGGCCAAAGTTGACAGATGCAACATGCAATGTTGGCATGGAGGCATATCCATGGAAATTGAGTTGTCCCAAACTCAAGGATGATGCAAGAAGGTAGAATAGACCAAGAGTTGGTCTATGGAATTAGTTCAAGGCTAGCCAAAGCTTGAACAATGCAAACAAGCAAGCAATGCAAGAGTGGCATTGTTACTGTCAAGCAAATTGGCTAAGTGAAGCATATGACGCATGAGCAACCAGAATGAGCTTAAAGAGTTGGCCTCGATGATTGAAGCACAAGGATTGTCCGTGCATTAGCTTAGAGTGATAAGCATGCAGGGCTAAGATGGCTGAGCTTTGGAGCGAGGCAGAATTCAGTAAAGCACAACAGTGGTGCAATATGGCTCAAGTGACGGTTAGGAGTTGGTTATTGGATTTACAAGCATGCCAAATGTGTGAGACAAGGGAGAACGGTTATAAAAGGACTTTATAACCATTTGTGAATGTTCATAACCACCAAGAACATGTGTGGCACCAGTTGGCGTGACAACACAAAAGGTGACAGTTGAAGTTGGCGGTTATGGAAACTACTTGGACACTTGGTTGTCCAAGGCTTGTGCAAGCGGTTGCACGGAAGTTTTGGCCTGATCCTAGTTAGTATAAATAGCTTAGGAATCAATAATGGTGGTGTTGTTCAATTAAGAGAAGAACCACTAATGTAGAAAGTGTTTTAGGCATTCACCAAGATGGTAATGGCCTGTTTTGGTCCATGTGATGGACGAGTTTTGTAATCTTCCTTTGGTGCAATAAAATGGGTTTGTTGCAGTATTCTTTGTGTTTATTGTGTTGCTGGTTTGTGTGAGAATTGTTCAAGTACATGGCAGAACCTCTTATGTTTATGGGGGCATGAAGAGTTAGAGAGAAAGAAGAAAAGACTTCCGTTGTGCAAAGCCTTTAGAGTGAAAGCAGATGTTTACTTTGATGCAGGTATGCAAGGCTGAATGATTTTGGATGAAGTTGATTCACTGAACCACAATCATTGCCGGTCATGTCCCATGAAAATTTTAGGCGATTAAATGGGCGTATGACACCTAAGCTAGTGGTCCCTAGACTATTTCTTAACTCTTTTTAATTGGAGTGGATTAAGATGCTCCGAGTACTAACTAGAACTTTTATAAAATATTCTCTATATAAAAACAGAGTTTTTTCGAGCGACGTGGTTAATCGGAGCTTCTGGTTGATTTTGGCCCCACCATTTTACATTTCAGCCAATAGAATTTCAGGAGAATCTTTTGGGCCCGCGAAATACTTTTCGACCAATCATATTTGAGAAATTTTCTTACCTAAAACAGCTAAATCCAAGAAAATCTCACAAAAAAAAAATTAAAAAAATACGTATCTAATAAATTAAAATTAAATCTGACATTTAGATTCACCATAGTTCATCATGATTTCATCACAATATTAAATCAATCGTAAATAAAATGTTCAATGTCCGGTTACACTTCTTTCAGTTATACTAATCCTAATTACATTTACAAACGACTAATATTAAACTATTTAGAATTATAATTACGATTAAACAAAAATATTAATCAAAAACAAAAAAAGAACACTCAAATTTAGATGAATAATTGAGATTAAAATCAAAATACATGGGTTGTGGATGCTTACCCAAAAAATCGAAGCCTGCTTTTAGCTTCGCAACAAATGAATTAACCCTGTCCAAAATTCAAAATACAAAATCGTTAAAATCATGGGGTTGTCCAACAACACTTTAAAAAAAATATAGAGGGAAAAAGCACAAAGTAAAAAGATGCATAAAAACCAATGAATGAGTTTCAATAATTATTTTGTAATATTATTCATTTCATAAGAGAAAAAACATCAAAAAAAGGTAGGGTTCTATTCCTAGATGCGTAAGATATGCGTAAGATATGCTCGATATATTTTGAACCGAAATGTTGCAGCCAATAAAATGCAAACTATCTAATTTAATTCTATTCTTATAACAAAGAAGGAAGGAGGAAAGAACATACTAATCAAAAATACAAAAGGAGCATCTTCCATATTTATTCCAAAATTATAACAAGGGTGTAAATTTTTAAGATATTGACTGATATTATTTTCCTAAATAAAGTTATTTTTTAATGGAATATTGGTCTTGATGATTCGCCATATAAAGCACTCAAGCAAGTGCCAAATCTCATTCTTTTCGCGTTGCTGATTTATTGCTATTGGTTTTCTTTTTTCTTTTTCTTTTTTTGCCCTTTTTCCTGTTGTAATTTAGGGTTCTGTTCTCTGATCTTTTTTTTTGTTTTTTTTTTTTTCATGTAATCAGTTTACAGTAATGTCTGCGACAAAGAGAGAGGTCGTTAGTAGTGATACCGGTTCTTTTTGGAGCTATGTGACGATGCGATATAATCACACGGTGAGATTGGATTGTTAAATCATTTTATTTATTTTTTTGTCTTCTTGATATTTTCCGATGATTTAAATAGGTAAATCATGACAATTTTTTTTGAAGATGCTATTTCAATGGGATTTTTTTTTTTCTTTGATGTAGTTTCAATTGGATTGTCGAATGGAATTTTGTTGGCTGATCTGTTGTAACCAAAATCTATGTCTATCTAAAAATAAACGAATCACAATAATATCAATTCAGGTATTTTTGAAGGTGATTTTTTTTCCTTTTAAATTTATATACCACAGCACGATGATTTCCTTTTTACGATTAAAACAGTAATGTCGTGCAATCTTAACTTTATTAAGTAAAATTGTTATTTCTAAAAATAGTCTTTTTAGGATTGCTGGCTGTCTCTTTATCTAAGGCGTTTGAGCAGAAGCTTAATCCATTATAAGGCCACTCCTGAGTCAAGCTGCTTGCAATTGCTTGAAGAGAGCCTCCTCCAGTGTTATTGGGATTGGCAATGCTGCTTTATTCCCAAACAAATGCAGTGTTAGTATCTGTTATATAAGATCATCCCTTTTACTGGCCGCACTAAATACGTACGTATGTGTTGTTGCAGGATAAAGTAAGTATGAGCTACTAATATTATCATGGTAAAATGGATGTTCAGTTGATTAAGCACCTACCTGTGTGAAGCTTAATTATTAATCTTTCACTGATTACTGCGAAGGAAAATTCGCCTTTTCTTATTATTATCATCCGGAAGTTTCTTCCGGCATGCCGCAAGTAAAAATTGGTGAGTGATTTATCAAAGGAACATAAGAAAACACCAAACAAAGATCGTTATGAAAGTTTTCAACTGGGAGTTGCCTAGGGTGCGAAAAAGGTGAACTAATGCATTTTGGCATGATTTATTTTTGTTGGTTTTTTTCCATTTAAACTTTTTAGACTCCGCATTATGTCTTCCTTTTTCTTTTATTTAGTCATGACAATTTCTTCTATGTGCTTACTGATGTTGACAACTCAGAGGTGAGTTGTTTTTCATTTCTCTAACCCCTCCTCAAAATGGTATTAGGAGGATAAAATACTTCAATACTACAGGTGCGGTCACTTAGTGTATCATCATTTTTCATATCCATTTCCTGTAAATACCATGGAAAAGAAGTTGATGGAGAAGTGGCTTCATAAACGTTGTTGTATCTAATACACGTAACAACTGTTATTTCTTATCGGGATAGTTTCTATTTGCAGTGTTGCTACTGTGAGTAATCAACCCAGTGCGATATTGAGGAGAGGAGAGCATGCGTGGCTGAATTTAGTAAGTATTTTAATCTTTGCTGCCCCAATAGGCTTATGTGATTAGACATGTATGCCAACTCATCAGGATGGGCACGGCGGCCAACCGTTATGTGGACCGTACGATAATAACATTGTTGTAGGGGATAAAAACTGGTCTTTTTTTTTTCCTGAAAACGGGAAGAACTTTATTCATATTCATTTACAAGAGGTAAAAGGCGAAAAGAACAGTAAACGAAAACAAAAACAAAAGAACCCTGAAGGACGAAAAGCTTATTCCAGTTGTAAATTCAATGATGTAAATTCAATGATCCCAAAATGCAAACAATTGTTCGGTTGAGCCTGATGATTTTTTATTCTCTTCTAAATATGTGTTCCTAAAAACTATTTTGCTACCAAATTGCAACTTATTAATGGTTGTGTAGAGCTTAACCTCCACACTATTTGTATTTAACACTCCTTTTTGGCAGTGTTAGGAGGTGGTGGCGCTGTAATGTTTGTTGCAGGTTTGTGTTTTGGTTCCTCATCTCTAAGTCTATTTTTGTATGATGTCTTTATTAAGAATTGGTTAACCTTTTAAAAATTGTGAATTCTGGCTCAGGAAACATATCGTTTTCTCCTCCATGTACATTCTGACCTCAATTGATCTCAACACTATTTGAAATCATTTTCTATCTTTTATACTACATGTATGTATATTGTTTGATTTAACATACTGTATCTCACCTGGATGGCTGGAGTGTTCCTAGGTAGACAGAAAATATCAACGTCAAGTCCGATTGAATGAAAAAAATACTAATTAACCGACCTTCTTTATAGCGCCTGGTCGAATTACCTCATTCAAATTGAGGTTTGGATTGTTACATGACAGAAGTGGTAGATAAATACACCTACATTGCACACTGACACAACCAATCTACAATGTAAATTTTTTGATCTACATGAAACCAAGAAAAATGGAAAAGACTAATCTGATTAATGGTATTTTGATTAATCTTCAACCATTTAGAGGCTTCTTCTTCAGTAAGATAGAATATGTTGTAGAATCAGTTTCCGCTAATCATTGTAATCACGATCCATTCCGATAACCTTTGATCTTCTTTTTATAGAGCCTGATCATCGTCACGTCGGAATTGATTGTCCTCAATGATATGCTTGAATCTCTCTTTGGATTTCAATATAAGAGCCCAGAGGCTATAATAAAACGTCATAATGGCGATTATATTTGAAAGTATTACAAGGCATGAAATAGCCATTGTATACATAAGAACAGAAATATAAAACTAAATTCTAAAACCTAAACACTGAATCACAAAGTGATTTTTATTGAAAGAAGGAAAGTTTATGCAATTACAAACCCAAATTTACTAGGAAAATCTGATATATCAGATTCAATCCAAGTAAATCTAGGTTTGAAGAAGAAGAAGATTGAATAAAAAAATCTAAATTTGGATAGTTTTTTGGAAAAAACGGTTATGGAGAGGATTAGGAAAGAGATGATTTCTCTTTTCTCTGATGTGATGAAAACTTGATCTCACAGCCTTGGTCGGGTAAAGTAAAGAAACTTTGTACATGAGGCTAATGAAAGTAGTTTAAAAAGCAACACTGTATGGCAACTGCATTTTACTATGAAGTACTTTTTTTGTGTTACATCTCTTTGCAAATATTCCATTAATTTTTTAGATAATTAAATTAATACAGACCGTATACATTCCTGGTTTACATACGTAATTACAAGAAGTATTTTGGAAGTATATTGTGAACGCTAATTGTTATTGGTTCCACTAACAAATTGTTGCACATGTACTTACAACGGACTAAAGATTGTAACAAGAAAAGCGCATTTAACTTGGTAAAGGAATTGCACTGACATAAGCTTATCGCCACAGTGATGTGCAAGTTTTTGGAATCATATCTACACTGGTGATAATATCCTCCAAATGCATTTGACCCATGACCAAGTAAATCATTTCTTTTTCTTATGAGAAAGGTGCGTAACCATGCAAAATAAGAAAAACCAAGTAAATCTCTTTTAAACTTTTCTCTTTCAGAAAAAAATGAGCTAAAGGAAAAAAAAAAAAACATTGGGGGAGCAGTACAATACCATCGAACCAGAGTAACTTGAGCTTCAATGATAAGGCCATGAACAAGTATGATGTTTTTTGACTTACCCTTAACTTGAGCTTCATGTAAAATATTCTGATCTTCTTAACATTTTGACCTCTTTGACTTTGTCAAAATGTTAAGAAGATCAGAATATTTTACATGACTACCCTTAATTACTTACCTATTTTATTTTAATAAAAATGTTACCAATAAAAACTATCTGAAATTGTGAGGAGATTATAAATATGAAAGGAAATTAAAAAATATTATATGGAATTTAACTGTTGGGGTCAAATATATATTCCCTTAAAAGGAATGAAGGATATATTTGTTTCAATAATTATATAAATTTCTTTAATATCTTAAAACAGATTCCGTTAAAAAATTATGAATAAAAAATCTAAGGGTATATTAGAGGGTTCATCGGAAAAATATGACTATAAACAGAAGTTGGAGTTTGGACACAATTTTAAAAGGAATGATACTAGAATGGAGGATGATTTTTATTTCTACACTTTTGCCTTTACCCTTTTTGGGATTTTTGTTGTTATGCTAACCGATGGGCGGTGGTTGGCTGGTGGCGCGGTAACATTTGTTGAAAAGTTGAAGAAGGTCTGGGTTTTGGTTCTCTGCTCACAATTGTTGTACGCACTCCAATTTGGCTTCATTTATTATCTTAATTATGAATTTATTGTAAGATATGGATCTAAATTTTCAAATAAGAAACAGACCCGTGCATCGCACGGGTGACAAACTAGTTTTTAAAAAAATAAAGGGCAGGAACCAGACCTTGATTAACCAAAATAAAACAGTTGGTTCTCGTTCTAATATGAGTTTTTCTTCTCCCACTTTAGAGCTCCTTCCTGCTAGAGGCTGCAAAATACATGCTGCTTTGTTTTACAAAAAGATCATATGATCGCGAGGAAGTTACAGAAAATCAGAACAAATCATTCTCGGAACACGAAACGGGATCCTTAACGCTACCTATTTTACAAGACAACCCAATTTACTAACTAGGCTCCTGCTAGAGGCTGCAAAATACATGCTGCTTTGTTTTACAAAAAGATCATATGATCGCGAGGATGTTACAGAAAATCAGAACAAATCATTCTCGGAACACGAAACGAGATCCTTAACGCTACCTATTTTACATGACAACCCATTCTTCAGATTTCTCACATGAATTCTAGATGAATCCTAGGGAACAGAAATAGGCTTTCCTCTCTCTTTTTTCCTTTCTACAAGAACCAAAATACTGTATTATACGATACTTTCTTTCTTACTGTTCCTTCCATATACGGCCCGTGACTCTCAATTTCAACTCTTGTCGATCACCACCAGAAAAGAACAAAGCCAGGTTTCTTTGAATAATTAATCCATCTTGACTATCCCTAACCTTCCTATGACTATCACGAATACTCCTTGGAACTCCCTGCCACATTAGCTTCCGACCATTCCCACCAACCTCCAAACTATAACTAAATTTCTTTGCGTCATCTTCATCGCCCATGAATCGTAAAAAGGCCATGTATACAGGTGCCATTCCCATTTGAAAAGCCTCAAAGTGTAAGCAGAACTGTCTCCCGAAACAGTTGAAAACCTTGACGACATTAACATGATAAAAAGCTGTTAGCGGGACTGAATACAGTGACAAACTTAAGATAAACTCTTACTTTTCATAGCTGAAAATAAACAAACAGACATAAAGATTAAACTTTGCGAGCAAGGCTACGGTAGGAAAACCACAACATGCTAGACGCAGTTTTCACGTACTCATACTTTTGTATTCCATTACAATCACAACAACAACATCATCTGCACTGTGACACACAATCAGAAAATGTCCACCATCCTAAGGACTAGTATGACTCATGCAACAAATTGCAGTTAAGCTCATAGCGGAATCAAGGGGAAATTTGCATCATGCAAATTAGGGAAGAAAACAAAAACAGTCAATTGTATTGGTTACAGTGAAGGTCAAAGCATTTCTGAAGAGTTGAAGATTGCCATGATGCATTCATTCCCATTTCATATACTGTAAATGCTCAATGAGAACCAACAATTACTTCCTTACAAGGTCAGTTAGGGCATTTAGTCATTTGCACCATGCAAATTTTCCCATTTCATACACTGTAAATGCTCAATGAAATCAATAATTACTCCCTTACAAGGTCAGTTAAGGCATTTAAAATCATTTGCAACATGAATATTTTCCCCTTACACCTCCTCCGATGTTTAGACTTTCTGTGCGCCAATATGAAGATCTGGGGTGGCAAAAGCATGGGGAAATGAGATTCACTGCAATATTCAACTGTGTGGTGCCATGCCTGGCAATCACACCAATCATGCAATCATAGTCATCTAATGAACAACCCTTCTATTGACAAGTATTAAAAGTACAGCCTGCTGAGCTCTAACTTAGTCCAAGTAATAATTTCTTGCTTCTTTTAGCATGCACATAACCTTAGTAACTACAACAGGCAAAAGATGCCGTAACTGCTAAGCACGCCATATTGTTCAATAAATCCTGTAAGACAATACACAAATTCATATTTTAAAAGAAATAAAAGGAATGTAGAACTTACAGTTAGCATCCATGTAGCATTTTCAACCTCCTGCGGATTGGATTTGACATACCGATGGTTGAAGGTGCATCCATCATGTGTATCAACCTTGTGATCGTCCTTTAGATGACCAACAAGGATTGAAATGTCCCCGGTGACAGAGCATTCAGATCCAGCATAAGGACAATTGTATGGACGATATCGGCAGTGCTGTTCATGCTTGAGTTTGCTGTAGTAAGGAAATATATCATGACAACCTAGGGCCTGATGTCTGCAAGGGAGCTCCAATGATTCTGCTACCTTCTCCAAAGCCAAGCACCTTATGTTGCCAAGCTCATATCGACAAGTTGGACAGCAGTTGTGAACTCGAGCCTTGCAATCTGAACACAGAGTGTGGCCATTTGGACACTACAGTGTGCAAATTTAGAAGTGACCAAGATCATTCATGGTGTACTTAATGAAATCTAAGCTGTAGCTATGAGAAAGTCATCCGAACAAGAAATTCTCAAAGAAAGAAAAGAAAGAAGAGGTGAACCTGATGTATAGGTGGGTACATCGAGCTCATGCAAACAGGGCACTCAAGTAGATCATGTACACCAGTAGTTGACGAGAATACATACTTTCCACCGGAAACAATTGGGGTCTTGGTTGATGGAGAAACTTTGCTTTCGGCAGTCGAAGTGGCAATACCATAATCAGAAAACATAGAATGAGACTCGGGGACTTCCTTGCAGATTCGGCCTCCAGGAGCCATGATTTCTAATTCCAAACACCTTTTGTATTGTTTACAATAAATTGAAGTTAAAACATAATCAGCTCCCCTATTTACTTCACTTCAATAACTTCCACTCCTGCCCTGAATCTGCCAAATGCATTAAATCCTTCACATTAATAACCAATCACCAACAAAAATACACTCTATCAAAACAGGAAATATATCACCTTAAGAATCAGCCATTGAAATCAGGTAGAGCATTTATACTTATATTTCCAAAATTTATAACATTCCTAACTTATAAACAGTTCTGACAGATAAACTACTGTAATCTTATGAGTGTAACATTTAGAAACTCATCTGAAACATCCACACAAAATCAGAATAAAATGAATCGAAATCTAAGTTTTAACATTACAGCGAACTATAAGTAGCATATTTTAGACTCCTCCTTTCAGTATTCATATCACCTTAAAAGAGCTAATAATCTGTAGTTGTTTAGAAGGATAAACTGTACACAGTCTCTCTAAAGTACAACATCACACATGTGGTTGATGAATGGTGACAAAACAATGAGAGAAGGTTGTTATTTCCAAGACCAGGGATTCCTACATCTTTAAGCAATGAGCTTGATTTTTGTCTTATAATCCCCATTCATTGCATAAATCTCCATAATTGCAGATTTTATGTTGTTTCTGTTTGTTTTCTCAACCAACAAGATACGATTATTACTCTTTAGATCATAATAATTACTAGCATCAAAAAGAAACAAACAAATTTACAACCAAATTATCAGAATCATTACAAGCAAATCTAACAGAAAAAATAGAGACTTCTCACCTGAAAAATAATCAAGCAAATATTGAGATCCAAAAATAATCCTAACCCTCCAGAACCAGTTTATGATAATTTCTAACAAAATGGAAATGAACTTAAAAGATAAAACTCAACATGGGCATCATTTTAAAAACAAGAACAAGATCAATAACATGGGTAATACCCAATCTTAGTTAATTTTTATATAAATAAAAGAAGGAAAACAACAAAATTAGAGAGAAAACCAAGAGAGTAAAAATTTAAGAAAAAAGACAAATACCCTGGATTTGTTGATGATCCATTGAGAGAATATTATTAAAACATCAACTTTTGTTTTAACTTTTGTATAGCTTAATAACAAAAGACAAAGAGAAAAACAGAGAAGATTAGAAAGAAAAATTATGGAGAGGGGGGGTTTGGGTTGGGGGCGGAAATTTCGCTTTTGATTTGTTTTTTCAAAAGGTCTCTCAAATCATTTGAAAATTTTTCCTCTAGTTTGAAATTATTGTTGTGGTTTAATAATTTAAGTTCCGCGTAGTAATAAATGCAAAGATTTCACATTGGCTTTTTCGAGTCATCTATTTACGGTCTTCTCTTTTCTTTTTCATCTATCGAGTATCGGGGAAAGTGCAGCTTCCCGCACGCAACGTTTCAAAATTCAATTCAATTTCTGAGATTTTGTCATTTCGCGTTGACGTAAATTCTTCCCTCCAGTCTGGACCCTGTCTAAGAAAACGAAAGCACTAATTGGCCGGATGGGTAATTCAATTCATAGTCGAAACTCCCCGTAACAAGAACCACCAATAACACTGGGATCGGATAAAAACACTAATGTGCCAACCTACGCGATTTGACAAATCTGTTTGCACTAGACAAAGCTTGCAAATCCATAACACTTGCACTCAGTTAAAAATAAGAAGTCAGGATTATTTACCACCTTTCAAGAACAATCTTCAACTTATCAATTAAGAATATCTATCTTGAGGAATCACAAAGTCTGGGACGAAGAGGACTTCGTGATTACTATTTACCTTGCCTCAAAAAGATTACGAAAACGTCGATAACAAAAAAAAGTAAGATCAGGATACACAAACTATCAAGGTAAAAGATAGTCGGACCTGGCTTCACGAATCCCAAGCAAAGTTTTTAGTCGTACACTTAATTATGTTTCTCATAGGAAACCTAATTCAATAAAGAACGACTCTAGCTATCAACTAGGATATAAAGTGTCAGGGATTAATTTTTATCTCTATTTATAGATGTTCAAGACTGACGGTTGCTTAGAATTCAAGCTAAGATAACTTGAGATTCAACCAAACGCTTTCTCTGTTTAGATGAAACTCTAATTAGGGTTTAAAGTAAGCATGTGAGAATTAGTCTTGAAATCACATAGAAGAATATACACGATGGTCTGGTTACGGAACCGTGTATAATGATTATTCTGGCAAATATGCCTTATGGATTATAAGCAATTTGATGTCCATTTAAACAATTAACCACGTACACAAGTATTTTAGTAATCAATAATGTCTTAGAGGTGTTTATGAGAGTCATAGCAATGCTAAACATACTTGAAAAAAATAAGTCTTTAAGCATCTGCTAAAGTTTTACTAGGACCGTTGGTGAAACGGTTCGTGAACCGTAAGGCATAATTCACGAACCACGGTGCAATGGTTCGTGAAACGAGTTCGCCAACCCTACTCGGTTCGAGAACTCAGCTGGACATAGCTCGTTAATTGGGTTCGCCAACTGTTAGCTTTTTCACCAATACTAAAAATTCAGATCACCATGGTTCGTGAACTGTCCCGTATAAACTTAAGGTTTGCGAACTGGTTCACCAACCGTCCTGTATTCTATAAACTCAGATGTCCATAGTTTTTTAACTAGCTCACCAACCTACCATGAGTTAAAACCACAAAAGTTCTGAAGTTCTCTTTTTTGATGTTTGAGACATTCCAAAATGATAAATCATTGCTTAGGAAGTTTTCAAACTTGAACAATAAATTATTTTGATTAATATTGTTAAGGACCTTTGAACATCTAATGCTTAAATCATATTTCGAGATGTTCAACAAGACAAGCTTGACTCAAAATTTCTTGTTTGCAATCATACTACATAGTCTCATAAAGATAGAATGGTAAGATAGTGAGCAAAATAGAATGGTTCAGTTCTCATATACCTTGTTGATGAAGTTCTCAAATGTCTTCATCGATCTTCAGTGGGTGATGTATGATACTCAACTGCCAGATTCTACACCTAGTCCGAGACTTAACTTAGTAGACTAGAAATTAAGATATAGTTGCTCAACCGAAAGGATTTGAAAGTCCATAGAATCCCGATTATGCCTTTAAGTTCAATAAGGCATTATATATATGGATTAAAACAAGCTCCACGAGCATGGTATGAAAAGCTTACAACTTCTCTTCTAAGAAAAGGTTTCGCCGTAGGAGGAGCTGATAAAACGCTTTTTATCAAATGGAGTGGAAATGATGTATTAATAGCTCAGATCTATGTAGATGATATCATCTATGGATCAACATCCAAGAAACTCTTTGAAGAATCCCAAACCACTTTGGGGAAGGAATTTGAAATGAACAATGTTGGAGAATAAGAATACTTATTGGAGTTGGAAATTCACAACATAAGGATGGAATTCATATTTCTCAAGAGAATATGCTAATTAAGGAACTTGATAATAAGTATGGCCTTGAAAAATCTACTCCAAAGCTCACTTCCATGGGAATAACTGAGAAACTCAAAAAGACGAGGATGGTGTCGAAGTAGATCAGAAACTCTATAGATCCACTATTAGGAGCCTATTATATCTACATCAACAAGACTTGATATTATTTTTGGCGTAGGTTGTTGTGCAAGATTTCAAGCAAATCCCAATGAGTCCCATCTTGCAGCTGCAAAAAAGAATCATCTGATATGTTAGACACACTATTGGTTATGGTTTATCTTACACCGTTGATACTAACACTGAACTTGCTGCTTATTTAAATGCGGATTAGTCAGGATGCATGGAAGTCAGAAACACTACATCGGGAGGATTCTTTCATGTTGGTCTAAATTTTGTAGCTTGGCATAGCAATAAACAAAACTCGCAATCCTTGTACTCACCTTTTATGGATGAAACAAATGCTTACATATTATGGAATAAATACTGGAACTATGAAAATCTTTTCTGATAACTCAAGTGCGATTCGAATTACTGAGAATCACGAGATATCATTCTATAAGAGATATCTTTGAGACTGGTATTGTCAAAATTGAGTTTGTGCCTTATGAAAATCAATTGGCTGATATTCTCACCAGACCTTTAGGTACCCAAACATTTCAGGACCTTCAGAAAGCTATTGGTGTTGTTCTAATTCATACATAATCCAAGATGATATCTTTGCCCCTGGTTCTATTCATATATTTTGCTCAACTAAGCTTGAGCTCCGGTAAAGATATTGATGTTATATTCTTATGACCTCGTCCTTAAGACATCCATTTAAGAATACGTATTTTACGTCCATTTGATATCGCTTAATCTTGAGAAAACAAACATGAGCTAATAGAAAACTTACGGACTCAAGACGTGCAAGGATCGAAGGTTCCGTCAAAATATATTCCTCCAATCAGTGAGTATCCTTGAGTGACAAGTGTTAGAGCAATGCTCGGTCGAACTCACAAGCGTTGTTATCTCAAGCTTGTTTGTCAAGTTTAGTTGTCAAAACTATAAGTCTTGATTTCTAGTCTACTTATAGTTATGCCTCATATTAGGATAGAATGTGTAGTTGAGCTTTAGACTTCACGGCGTCATCGATTGAAGACTAAGATCTACTAAGGGGGGCTTGGAGAAACTTCATCAACAAAAGGTATGTCGAGACTTGAACTCATCTATCACTCAGTAGTCTATTATATTTTATCTCCTATTGAGACAAAGTCGTATAGCTATATAGGCTTTACATTATACACATTTGATATTTCGAGCTGAGTTTAAATCGCTTATATATTTATCGAAATATGTGTTGGAAAGCTATTTTCTTTAACTACGTTCATCATTATTTTTAACGAAAGTCAAAAGATGATCATGTGAAAATCACCTGGTAACATCTTACATGATTTGTGTGAGACAGTCATTTGATGTAGACTCGGAATGTTTCATATTGATCATTCGATTATTTGAAAATTGCCTATAATCTAATAGTTGTGTGAGACAGCTATTGTTGTCTTCTAAGAATGTTTCAATGATTGAAATGGGAGTTTAGAACAATCAGTCATTGTCTGGATATAGCACTGTTAGAGCACTGCTCGGTCGAACTCGCATGCGTTGCTATCTCAAGCATGTTTGTCAATGTTAGTGATCAAAACTATAAGTCTTGATTTCTAGTCTACTTATAGCCAAGTCTCGGACTAGGATAGAAAGTGTAGTTGAGCTCTATACTCCATGGCGATCATCATACAAGACGAAGAACTACTCAAGGAACTGGTGGAACTTCATCGACTAAAAGGTATGTGGAGACTTGAACTTATCTATCACTCAAAAGTCTATCTACTCTATCTCATATCTTGAGACAAAAGTCGTATTGCTATATAGACTTTGATTATACACATGTGCTATTTCGAGCCGAGTTTATCTCGCTTATCTATTTCTCGAAATATGTGTTGGTAAGCTTTCGCTTTGGCCAAGTTCATCTTTACTAGTGACGAAAGTCATATTAAGTTTCAATTACTTGAAAATTGCTTTGACGAAAAATGGTTTGTGAATAACAACTATATAACGCCTCTAAGAATGTTTCAATGATTGAAATGAAAGTTTAGAATATATAACCATTGTTGGATATAAACATTGTGTGATAACGCATACGTGTGTAAGTCCTTATTCCTTGAACCAAAGTATGCGTACTTTGCTGCTCAGGAAAAAACGGAACTAAAGTCCGCGTACCAGTACGCGCACCATCGGAAGTTCACGTCCCGTGAAATTCTGCCGAAGTTTGTGAACTGAAAACAAACTTATTCCGGGTACTTAAGTCCGCGTACCAGTATGCGTACTTAGGTTGGTTATTTTCTAAAATCGATTATTCGTGAACTTAAACTTATATAAACTAAGGAATGCATAATTGCAAACCGTGGTTATAAAGTTCATGAATCGATTCGAGTGAATCAAATCGTTTTTGCTTCGATTGTGTCTTGTATACTTCTATAAGATCTAAGCAATTGAACAACTCTCTAACTAGTTCATTTGAGTCATTTGAACTAGTTATGGTAAAGAAGAATATGGTTGATATGAAAGTGCTCATATGGCTAACCATTTGGTTAACTACTGATGAACCAACTAAGTGTACATGTTTGGGTACGGTTACACTAACCTAAATAAACGTGCATTTCATTTATGTGTATCAAGATAAGTTTCGATCTCACGGTTGCAAGATATTAGCTTGAATCTAATCAGGTTTTCATCTAACGGTGAATATTGAATACTTTGTTACCAAGGTAACTTAGATTGCAAACCCTGATTTGAAAGACTATATAAAGGAGAACTCTAGCAACTGGGAAACCTAATCCCCACACCTCTTGTGTGATACTAGTTGTATAAGCTAGAGTCGATTCTCATTTAACCTTAGGTTTCTACCGAGACCCTGTAGGTTAACGACTTGAAGACTTCATTGGGATTATGAAGCCAGACCCAACTATTTTCTTTGTAGTTGCGTGATATAATCTTGGTGTTTCTATCGTACTAAGTACAATCGTAAGATTGGCTTGAGATTGATTTCACCGATAGGCAAGATTAAAAGAAGTCACAAACATCTTCGTCTCATCGTTTGTGATTCCGCAATATCTTCTTTCGCTAGTCGATTAAGAATATTGTGAGGTGGTTGATAATTCTAGGTTGTTCTTCGGGAATATAAGTCCGAGTTATCAATTGGTTCATGTTCACCTTGATTTATCAAAACACGAAACAAAAACTCGTAGGTATTGTGGGAGACAGATTTATCTATTACCGTAGACTTTTATGTGTGATACAAATTTGCTTATTAAAGTCTTCGACTTTGGGTCGTATCAACTCTTAGTTGTGGGTGAGATCAGCTAAGGGAATCAAGTGCGTAGTATCATGCTGGGATCAGAGATGTAAGGAGCGCAACTGTACCTTGGATCAGTATGAGATTTATTGGGGCTCAACTACGGTCCAGACCGAAGTTAGTTTGTAATAGGCTAGTGTCTGTAACGGCTTAATACAGTGTGTTTTCAATCTGGACTAGGTCCTGGGATTTTTCTGCATTTGCGGTTTCCTCCTTAACAAAACTTCAGATTTGTTTATTAAATTCTTCGACTTTGGGTCGTATCAACTCTTAGTTGTGGGTGAGATCAGCTAAGGGAATCAAGTGTGTAGTATCCTGCTGGGATCAGAGACGTAAGGAGCACAACTGTACCTTGGATCAATGTGAGATTTATTGGGGTTCAACTACAGTCCAGACCGAAGTTAGTTTGTAGTAGGCTGGTGTCTGTAGCGTCTTAATACAGTGTGTGTTCAATCTGGATTAGGTCCCGGGGTTTTTCTGCATTTGCAGTTTCCTCCTTAACAAAACTTCTTGTGTCTGTGTTATTTATTTTCCGCATTATATTTGGTTATATAATTGAAATATCACAGGTTGTGCGTTTGAATCTATCAATTGGTAAATCCAACCTTTGGTTTTTGATTGAAATTGATTGATCCTTGAACATTGGTCTTTGGTACCGTTCAAGTGATTTCTCTTGTATTCAATTAGACTCGCAGATTTCTATTTGCTTGAGTAAGTATTGAATCGAGAAAGAGAGATATAACTCTTTGATATACTTTTATTAAGATTGAGTCTGACTGACTAGTTGATTCTCTTAAAAGTATATCGGGGTTAGTCCATACAGATTGCTAAGTGAAATATTGGGTGTGGTTGTTGTACCCCCGCTTTTTCAAAAATCTTGTTGTGTCTTTTACTTTTATATTTGCGCAATTATAATTGTTTATTATAATTAAAAGTAAAATACACAAACATTACCTCTGTATTACTTGACAGTTATCCTATAGAGTTTGGTTAAGTCCGAACTTATTATCAAGTAATCACACTTTGATTGTTGTATTGACTCGATCTCGTATCCATAGGCGATCACACAAAGTGTGAATACCGATTTTTAGTATTGTATGGACTTTGTCCATAGATAATCACTTTCGGTAAGAGGACGTATAGGTGGATAAATTAAATATTATGGTGTATTTGGGTACCCTCGTCTTTTCAATTGGTATCAGAGTAGGCAAACACGAATAAAACATCAATAAAGCAAGATAACAATAGTTTTTCTTAACCGGAAACAATTGAATCACATACACATCCATACACAAACAATGGAATAAAACATCAATTGTACCGAAATTTTGTTAATCAAAAGCAATAAATATATGAAATAAAATCAAGCTTTTCTTAAACAGGAAAACGATTAACTAACAAACTCGTTACCACAAATTTCGCATCCTCTTTTCCAATATGTTTGCATCTTCTTCCAGGGAGAATTGATATCGAAATATCATTATGGTGTCATCCTTATGCAAAACAAAAGAATAACAACAACCAACCTTTACCAGAGAAAGGTTGAAAACCGGTTTTTAACTATTGCAAGAAAAAGTTGAAAACCCTCGAAACACATATGCTTTTATGCTAAACCAAAACCGATTTAACATATGGTGACTTTTTCACATATTGTTTCTATCAAAACCCCTCATGATCCTTTGATAAAGCCTACCAACATGGGCTAGAACTTAATTCTGCCAAATCAAAAAGTCACCCAAACCATAAGGGTTCACAACATTATGAGCTCGAATATCAAGGTAATAAAACCGAAATCAAACATCCCGTAAACAAACATAGCAATAATAAAGCATTCAAGCACAGGCTATGTAAATCAAAAAATATCACAAGAAAAATTATAAATCAAATAATTTTATTCATAATAATAGTTTTATTCATAAAATAGACCTTACACAATTATTGAAAGAAATCAAACATTGATGTCTATTTTCTTGGATTAAGTATTACAGCATATAACTTAATCTCTAGTGGTGCTCTTGTTGTTCACTGAGGTTTCTTCAGTGTTCAAACTTTTAAAGCATGCCTCAAGAGACTTGTCAGCAACCACTTTTTGTTTTTCGAGTTCTTCAACTTGAACCTTCATATCAGCAATATCAGCTTTTGTTTCCCCAATCTTATCCTTGAGCCAGTCCTGATTTCGAACCGTTATTATGAGATTGGTTCTTAGTTTTTCAAAACCTTGGATATAGTCAATCATACTATCAGAACGAATCCACTTAGTTTTGGTTGGATCTTGTAGGTTGTAAGCCAACAGACATGACTCATCTTGTGATCCAACTGAACTATCAGAATTATAATCAGACATGATATTTGATATGTTTTTCTTATTCCTCTATGTATTGATTCCTTGACAATCACTAACCTTTTGAGCTTCCTCCTTATTAGCCTTTGTGATATTGCGAGTTATTGGAGGCATGCTCGGTTATATAAATAAGGATTGATCAGGGTTTCAATAATACATGCAAGAGATAGTTTCCCTTTAAGAAGAGACAACTCTCGGACCGAAAGATATCAGGAGAATCCAAAAATATTAAAGAATATATCTCGTTTCCTTTGTCCGAACTTCTCAAGCTGGAAGGTTTACTAAAATTCGAAAATTCTAAATAAAACATATTTTTTGAAGATCATGATAAACATGAACATTTTTCAGACAACCATGGATTTGCAGCTATCCATAAAGTGTCACAACTTTTCTGATAAACAACTACATAAAAAAATGTGCTCCAGTTTTATTGTGCCTTTCCCATCCATGAATAAGAGCACGAAAAGGATGAGAGTGCACAATTTTCATACAACTAAGTTGCATAGGAGTAAGATTTTTATAGCTTACAGTGAATATCAGAAACATAGTTCATATCTCTTTTCGGGAATTTCTGCCCAAAATAGTTTCTCCCAAGACGATGATCTTTTCTAACTCTGGAGATATGATCATGTGGAGAAACTGTATTGACGTGAGAATTTTCAAAGATAGATAAATCTCTCTTAATTCTTTCAATGAGATTTTCATAAGATTTTCTCATTCTAAGGACTTCCATATGATCCACATCAGTGTGATTATCTGAAACAATTATCGGAAATTCCTGATTGGTTCTTTTGGAAGAGATTCCTTTTTCGCTTCCTTCTGGAGTCGTTCTTCATCAAAACGAGAATTGTTTCGATATGGGCGAGGATAAACCTTTTTCCAGAAGCGATTATCAACTCTTTCCTCTGACTCTTTTGAGTTGATCTTATAAGGTAGTGGTATGATCTGTCTTTTTACTGAGGAATGGTCTTTCAGTTTTTCAAGACAAAAAACTTCTTTCAATATTTTTACCGTCGTATGTTGAAGAAGTATCAATTTCCTGTCAAGTGACTGAAAATTGTATTCCTTAAGATCACTTTCACGGAATCGGTTCAAAGTTTCCTTCGGACAAGATTTCGTTTGATCATCAGTAGATATAGAAGATGGTTTCTTATCCTCTTCTGACTTGATGTAGTTAGGCAAACTACCATCATCTTGATCAGTTTCAGATGTGACTAAACCGGTTTTATCACAGTCTTTAAAAGTCGAGCAAGGACTTTTAGTTTCCTCAACATCAGAACAAATCACAACAACATCATTAGTCAAAGTCATAGGACGTGTCTCCTTTTCTTGAAAAAGAGATTTACCAAGAGCTTCTAATTTGACAGTGAGATCCATATTCTCTATGGTTAGAATATTCAGTTGAATGTCTTTATATCTGATCTCCTGTTTAAGAAGAT
This sequence comes from Papaver armeniacum, assembly GCA_023531295.1. Lineage (NCBI taxonomy): Eukaryota > Viridiplantae > Streptophyta > Magnoliopsida > Ranunculales > Papaveraceae > Papaver > Papaver armeniacum. The sequence goes on from JAJJWW010011111.1 coordinate 286,317, forward strand.
TTGTCTCTGTCTTTAATATCAACACTTTAGAAGACAACGATTTTATAGGATTTAGGAGTTTTACCAACTCTTTATCAGCATCTTCCTTTCCATCAGAGATGGACACAGATGTTTTCGCAACTCCTGGATCATGAGTCAACGAAGTAGTAACATCTTCAACTTTTGAGTAGTCATACTCTTGCATAACGTTAACTGAATCAAACATAGATTCAATTTCTTATAGGTTGGATCGCACCAAACACAGATTGTTAGATTCCAGATTTGGTAAAACCGGAAATATTCTCAAGATATACAATATGTTCCAGATTCGGTTTTCATAATTCCTGGAAATGCTTTGTCCAAATAATGATCGAAAATCTCTTGGAAAATCTCCAACTAGTAAATGCACATTACTAATTTTCATTTTCCTAAAATAAAATTAAAAACCTTAAATAAAAGATTTTCAATTTATTTTATTCGATCCGGGATTTTCTTCCTTTAGCTATTAAGGAATAACTTTGAACAATTAAACATTAGTGTTACTGCACATGTTCAAAGTATGTCGACTTCCTTACTTTGTAAGTCCTCTTTCAGACTTACAACCTTGAAACCGATTTGCCACACTTCCAAACAAGTTTAGAATTGGTTCATCTGACTTTCAAGAACTATGTGATTGATCAAGAACACTCAATCACAAATCATGGGTTTCACGGTTCTATCAAAACAAGTTTCGGTTCTACCTCCATGTGAGTAATGTGCATAGTCACACTAGCTTTCCAAAAATTCGGTTGAATAGGTACTAGGATCGGTTCCCCACATATATATGGTATCTAACTTGTACTTGCTGCATATGTCCATAGGATCAGTTTCCCCTTTGCCTTAAACGTGTTGCACATGTCCATAGGATCGGTTCCCCTTTCTTCTAAAAACTTGTTGCACCTCATACAAGGATCGATTCCCCTTTGTGATGTGTTGCACCTCTTACTAGGATCGGTTTCCCTTTACCCAGAGTCGGTCATACACAAAATCACAAAATCGATCACACCATCTCGGGTGATTACTTAAGATCTGTTTCACTAATAAAAGTCATACCAATACAAAACTCAGGCCTTTGTGAATAGTTTTACCAAGAACATAAACAAGTCATGAGCGGTTATACTAATCACACATATTCATTGTTCAAAAGATATGCAATGAATAACAATACCAATAATGCCTAGAGATTTCTCTTTTGATTTACAAACGGGTACACATACGTAAGTAGTCGCATTAAGTTTGTTTTTTACTTTCAAACTCCATCAGAAATTCACAGACGCGAAATTTCGCTAGTATGCATACTTACCCGGACTCCAACAACCGCCGATACGCGTACGGGTAAGCATACTTTAGGTTACCGATTTTGGACTTTTACACAAATTTGAGAACACACTATGTTTATATCCAAACATGGTTACTTGTTCTAAACTCTCATTTCAATCATTGAAACTTTCTTAGAGGATCTTAAAATAGTTGTTATTCACAAACTAGTTAGCATCAAATCGATTTTCAAGTTATTGAAATAATCAACATGACTTTCGTCACGAGTAAAGATGAACTTGGCTAAAGCAAAAGCTTACCAACACATATTTCAAGAAATAGATAAGCGAGATAAACTCGGCTCGAAATAACAAATATGTATAATTGAAGTCTATATAGCAATACGACTTTTGTCTCAAATAGGAGATAGAGTAGATATACTTTTGAGTGATAGATAAGTTCAAGTCTCCACATACCTTTTGTTGATGAAGTTCCACAAGTTCCCTTGAGTAGTTCTTCGTCTTCACTCGATGAACGCCATGGAGTCTAAAGCTCAACTCCACTTACTATCCTAATCCGAGACTTAGCTATAAGTAGACTAGAAATCAAAACTTATAGTTTTGGCAACTAAACTTGACAAACAAGCTTGAGATAGCAATGCTTGCGAGTTCGACTGAGCAATGCTCTAATAGTCTCCCCCGTTGTCAATTTTAGTGACAAAACTATCAATACATTTGGAATACAAAATAAATAAACATTGTAGCTTCTCATCCAAATGCTTGATCTCCTTGGTTCTTCAACATAACTCGAAATCTTCGTCAATTCCAAGTACTCCAATGATTCTAAATGTGTTCAACTCAGCATCATCGTTGTTGAAGATCCGTAGCTATAACAATGAGAAAATAATAGCTCTCAATCATTGATATACAGTGTCATAGTATTATTATACAACATCAAAGTTCAATTGTATCACAACTTAGACAACAATACTATGGTGATATGTATCACTCCCCCTTAGTCAATACTTCATCTCACATGAAAACCACTCCCCCTTACATAATGATCTGAAAACCATATGTATTTGTAGTGTGAACTACACATTAATTCTCCCCCTTTTTGTCAATAAAATTAGCAAAGGTTCGAAAATTAGTGGGATCCTAATGAAATTTCCATAGAGATACTTCATGACCAAAGGGAAATCACATATCAACTTTTTAGATGCAATCATATAGCCTAAACTAAATACATTCTTCAGGAGTTTATAAAGATACAAGATTACCCCTATAATATTCCACAGCCGCACTCCCCACAAAGATTTGCCAATTAAGCACAAGTTCAAATAAGAACTCTCCCCCATAAAATGTCATCCCCGAAAGAACAACAAGAGCGACCTTACTTTCACAAGAAAAGAAGGATTTCTTTGGACATTAATAAATCACATGAAACATGAATTTGTATCCAAAAATCTCAATTAAATTAACCACAAGAGAACCCATGATTAAATTAATCGGAAATGCTCACATAAGAAAACTTACGGAGCCGCACAGTAATTACATAAAGATATGGATCAGGGAAGGTCAATACTGCGGAATAAACAAAGATTCATTCTATTTTTCATAACTATTTGCACAATGACATATAATAGACTTTAATCTTTGTAAACAAAAGTTCATCCTATCTTCCATCAATATTTGCATAATGACATGATATGCTTAATTTTTGTTAGGGTCCTTTTAAAACAGAGAGGAGTCCTTTAAGTGTATAAAGGTTTTGTAACCCTACATTCCTTAATATCATTTAAATATGAAAAGATGGAAGAATTCCAATATAGTAAAACCAAACCAACAACAAAACCAATAAAGAATACCTTTTCTAAAGCCTGTGGGGTGCCAACTTTTGTCTCATTTGAACCAGGCGCGCGAGACAAGACACTTAACCAACACAAATTATGTTGTGCTGGGGTGAACAACAATCTATCCACCATACCTTTCTTGAATGGAATTCCTAGTTCTCTGTTTCCCAGACTGTTCAGATCGATATCTTTTTCTTAATGGTCTAGACACATCTTTGGAAATCAATTTCTTTGAAGAGGATATAAGATTACATACCTCAGTCGATTCCTGAACAAGTTTGAGACTGTTAGCTAATCGATTTTCTCTTCGTTGAAGTTTGTTGACATATCTTATCTTATGTTTGTACTTGAAGCATTTTGATAACTCATGACCTATGAGAGTACAATAAAAACATGTCAATCTGGAGGAAGGTTCATACATCACAGCTGTACAGGCTGCTAGACACACGGTGGAACCTGCAAAATTAGAAAAAGAATTTCCAGAGAGTAAAGAGAAATCCATTTTATCCTCCAAAGTGGTTGAAGTTTCTTCTGGAAGAATATCGAGATTGATGAACGTATTGCTACAATTATCAAAATTAGAATTTTCACAGAAGAGCGCAACATTTTATTTTTCATCTTCATTAGAATCATAATGGTCAGACATTTCATCAAAAGTTGCAGCAAGACCTTTGTTACCAGTGCATTTTCTACGATTTGGACACTCATTTTCAAAATGACAAAAGCCTTTACATTTGAAGCATTGTGGCATATCCTCGTCATCAGTATCGACAGTATCCCTATTTTTAGGAGGAAAACGATTATGAGGTTCAACTGATGACTTAGGTTTGTCTCTAGTAAACCGTTTACTTCTCTTCAAAAGAAGATCTCTAAATTGTCTTGTGATCAAGGAGACTGACTTGTCAAGATCTTCATCTAAAGAATCAGTCTTAGAAAGATCATCATCAGAGATGCCAACACTTTTACTTTAATCAAGCAATTTAGTGTTCTTTTGTGCCTTGAAAGAAATATCCTTTCCTGATTTGGATATATGCTCATGATCAAAGATCTTTAACTTCCCAACAAGAGTATTTTTGGAAAGCACATCAATGTTATTTCCTTCAACGATGGCGTGTTTCTTAGAATCGTATCTAGATGGCAGAGATCTGAGAATCTTCATCACAATGTCCTTTTCAGGAATAGTCTTACCCAACGCAAAAGATGCATTAACAATTTCAGACACTTTGTGATTAAACTCATCAAATGAATCTTCATCTGCCATACGAAGGTTTCCCAATCAGAATTTAGGTTTTGAAGCCTAGCTTTGTTTTCACAGGTATTCCCTTCAAATACGGTTTCTAAGATATCCCAAGCATCTTTAGACTTTGTACAAGTAGTCACATGATGCTGAAGATTTGGTGTAATGGCATGGATGATTGCATTCAATCCGTCTGAGTTTTGCTTCGCAGCTAGAATCTCGGCAGCATCATAATCACCAATATCCTTTGGAACAGTTATAGTGCCTATTGTAACAACCGGAGGACTATAGCCATTAACAACGTAAACCCATGATTGAAAATCACGCGCTTGAAGAAAGGCACGCATCGCAATTTTCCACCATAAGTAATTCGAGCCATCGAAGACTGGTGGTACGTTTATTGAGATAACACTTTTGTAATGACCCATCCCTCCACCGATACTGTCCCCACTTAGCCTCTGCGGTCATCCGGCAGTGTGGGGTTTTCAATGGGCATCGCTACGTCATCCGGCAGCAACTTCCCGGATGGTCACCCATCCCTGGATTGCTCCTGCCCGAGCACGCTTAACTGCAGAGTTTTCTGCCAATTCTGGAGCTAATTGTGCTGAAAAGGCCTCGGTGTAATGTAGACGTTACTTGCCTCTTGTGAGACCAGTATCTAGCTTAACGGCCTAGCATACTCTCCCACCCAAGCACAAACGACCCGTCCCTAGTTGTATCCCAACTAACACCGATATTGTTCCCACTTACCCACTGCGGTTATCCAGCAGTATGGGATTTTTAACGACATTATTGCGGGTATCTAGCAAGAGCTTCCCGAGAGGCCACCCATCTTGTGACTATTCCCGGCCGAGCACACTTAACTGAGAACTTACAACTCAGTCAAGTGAACCCATCAGGCCTCGGTGTTAGGAAAGGACAAATCATTACTTATATTCCATTTAGCCAACCACTGCCGAATATCGGGGTATTACAATACCACCACCTTAAATTGGAGCCATCCTCGGCTCCGGAATATATACTCAAGCTTCGATCTCCGACGTTCCTTGTCCCTCATGAGAAGTACCTGGACCAACCCCGTCATGCGTACCTTCCCACCCTCGGCAGGTGATCCGTCGTCGGTTCTGATACCATTTGTAATGACCCGTACCTCCACCGATATTGTCCCCGCTTAGCCACTGCGGTTATCCAGCAGTGTGGGGTTTTCAAAGGGCATCGCTGCGGTAATCTAGCACAAATTTTCCGGATGGTCACCTATCCATGGATTACTCCCGCCCGAGCACGCTTAACTGCAGAGTTTTTTGCTAACTCTGGAGCCAATTGTGATGAAAAGGCCTCGATGTAATATTTACGTTCCTTGCTTCTTTTGAGACCAATATCTGGCATAACGCCCCAGCATACTCTCTCGCCCGAGCACAAGCGATCCGTCCCTAGTTGTATCCCAACTAACACCGATATCCCACTTACCCACTGCGGTTATCCAGCGGTGTGGGATTTTAAACGGCACTACTGCGGTCATCCAGCAACAGCTTCCCGAGAGGTCACCCATCCTGTGACTACTCCCGGCCAAGCACGCTTAATTGACAAGTTTTTTCCCATAACTCAGTCAAGTGAACCCATCAAGCCTCGGTATAATGTAGACGTTTCTTGTCTCATGTGAGAGCAGTATCTGGCATAATCGACCAGCATACTCCCCCTCCCGAGCACAAGTGAACAACCCCTAGTTGTATCCTAACTAACACTGATATTGTTCTCACTTACCCACTGCGGTTATCCAGCAGTGTGAGATTTTTAATGGCACTACTGCGTTTATCCAACAACAACTTCCGAGAAGTCACCCATCTTGTGACTACTCCCGGCCGAGCACGCTTAACTGAGAAGTTTTTGCCACAACTCAATCAAGTGTACTCATCATGCCTCGGTATAATGTAGACGTTCCTTGTCTCCTGTGAGAGCAGTATCTGGTATATTGTAATACCCCGATATTCGACAGTTGTTGGCTAAATGGAATATAAGTAATGATTTGTCCTTTCCTAACACCGAGGCCTGATGGGTTCACTTGACTGAGTTGTAAGAAAAAACTTCGATGTTGCTAGATACCTGCAGTAATGTCGTTAAAAATCCCACACTGCTGGATAACCGCAGTGGGTAAGCGGGAACAATATCGGTGTTAGTTGGGATACAACTAGGGACGGGTCGCTTGTGCTCGGGTGGGAGAGTATGCCAGGTCGTTAAGCTAGATACTGGTCTCACAAGAGGCAAGTAACGTCTACATTACACCGAGGTCTTTTCAGCATAATTGGCTCCAGAGTTGGCAGAAAACTCCGCAGTTAAGCGTGCTCGGGCGGGAGCAATCCAAGGATGGGTGACCATCCGGGAAGTTGCTGCCGGATGACGCAGCGATGCCCGTTGAAAACCCCATACTGCCGGATGACCGCAGTATCTAAGTGGGGACAGTATCAGTGGAGGGATGGGTCATTACAGATGGTATCAGAGCCGATGACGGGTCACCTGCCGAGGGTGGGAAGGCACGCTGGACGGGGTTGTTCCAGGTGCTTCTTATGAGGGGCAGGGAACATCGGAGATACGGGCTTGTACATATTCCGGAGCCGAGGATGACTCCAATTTAAGGTGGTGGTATTGTAATACCCCAATATTCGGCAGTGGTTGGCCGAATGGAATATAAGTAATGGTTTGTCCTTTCCTAACATCGAGGCCTTTTCAGCACAATTGGCTCCAGAGTTGGCAGAAAACTCTGCAGTTAAGCATGCTCGGGAAGGAGTAATCCAGGGATGGGTGACCATCCGAGAAGTTTTTGCTGGATTACCGCAGCGATGCCCGTTGAAAACCCCATACTGCCGGATAACCGAAGTGGCTAAGTGGGGACAATATCGGTGGAGGGACGGGTCATTACAACTTTTGTCCATACAGTCATATCGCTACAAACATAGACTTATGAGGTCTTAAACGTGTTTGCCTGCTCTGATACCAATTGAAAAAGCGGGGGTCTAACAACCTCACCAATATTTCGCTTAGCAATCTGTATGGACTAACTCCAATACACTTTCAAGAGAATCAACTAGACAGTTAGACTCAATCCTAGGAAAAGTATATCAAAGAGTTATATCTCAATCTCTCAATTCAATCCGCAATCAAACAAATAAGAGTTTGCGAGCCTGATTGAATATAAGAGAAATAAGTTGAACGGCACCAAAGACCAATGTTCAATGATCAATCAATTTTAATCAACAACCGAAGGTTGGATTTACCAATTGATCGATTCAACGCCCAACCTGTGATATTTCAATTATATAACAAAATATAATGGGGAAAAGAAATAACACAGACACCAAAAGTTTTATGAACGGGGAAACCGCAAATGGAGAAAAACCTCGGGACCTAGTAAAGATTTGAACACCACGTTGTATTAAGCCGCTACAGACACTAGCCTACTACAATCCAAAGCTAACTTGTGAAGAGGGAATAGATCGAATTGCTCGATCGGCCGTGATAACTGATTGAGATTAATTTAAGAAATCGAAATGTAGTTGAGCCCTAATCAATCTCACATGAGACGATCAAGGTACGCCGTTGTTATAAAATCGCGTTCCTTACGTGTATGATCCCATCAGATACTACGCACTTGATTCCCTTGACTCACTCCTTCTCCTTGACCTTTGATCTCCCCACAACTAAGAGTTGCTACGACCCAAAGTCGAAGACTTGATAAACAAATCTATAAACACGAGAAAAGTCTATTGAATAGATAAATCTATTCCCGTCAGAAAAATGGTTTTTCAAAATATTAAAAGATGTGGGTTTTTAAAAATTTAGGAAGTTATCCTTCCCACCATTCAACGTGTTGCATTCTCTCTTCATTCCTGCACACATGTGAGAACCATAAAAAGCCGTCTCTTTTTGAGTGCAATTATCATAAAATCTTATTTGGTGAGGCGAAGTAAGTCGAGGCAAAATGATTATTGATCGCTTCTCAAACACGCGTTCTCTCATTATGGTGTGGTTATTTCTCACTCAACATTTAAGAATGAGAATATGTTCTTTAGTATTTCTAACTTCTTATTACTAGCATGCAGTAAAACTCTATGTCCTCATAACTCTTTGATGCTTGTGACGCTTGAACGCTTTGAAGTTGTGAGTTTTTAGTTTGATTTGCTCAGGACTAGCAAAGTCTAAGTGTGGGGAATTTGATAGGTGTAGAATACACCTAATTTACTATCTAGTAGTTTATGCTTTCTTTGCTATTTTTCGTGTAAATTATGTATTTTACGCTTGTTTTGAGTTTTATAGCTATTATGGAGTCGCACGGAGGAAAAGAAGAAGAAATCACCCAATTTAAGTCAAAAGGGCAAAAAGGTCATTTTACGGGCAGACAATATTTGGAGCCAAGTCATGGTTAAGGGGCAACTCTTTTTACTGAAGTTGTGGTTAAGGGGCACCAATTTGGTTATCCTTATCAAAAATGCCAATAACCGCCCAACTTATAACCCTAGAATTCAGAGAAATGTTTTGCTCTTTCATTTTTATTTCTTCAATCATCATTCTCCTGAAATAGAGACAATTGGTATTGGAATCCATTGGAAGCTCGAGAGGATTCCGTCGAATCGAGTTTGCTGCTTGCTACTAAAATCGAAGGTTGAACGTGAAGAGGGGAATAGATCGAAATTGCTCGATCGGCTGTGATGAAGCTCAGAGATTGAGATTAATGAGATTAAGAAAAATGAGGCTCGATCTGTGGAAGATACGGATGGTGGTGGCGTGTAATTGAGCAAGGGATTGAGTGGAAGAAGGAGTACACGGGGATTGAATCGATTAGGGTCAGTTGGTGTTAATAAGTTGAAATCAGGGAGTGAATGGCACCGAGAGAAAGACCAATGTTCAATGATCAATCAATTTTAATCAACAATGGGTTGTCCAGAGAGTTTGAAGGTTAAGAGATATGGAAATGGATTTTTGAAAGCTGAGACCAATTGATCGATTCAACGCCCAACTACAAAAATGTGATATTTCAATTATATAACAAAATATAATGGGAAAAGAAATAACACAGACACCAAAAGTTTTATGAACGGGAAACCGCTAACTTCGAGTCGAAATGGAGAAAAACCTAACGGAGGACCGGACCTAGTAAAGATTTGAACACCACGTTGTATTAAGCCGAATTGGATGGAGAGGTGGACTCAAATTTGGAAAGAGAAGGTGGAAGAGTTGAGAAAAAGCTTGGAACACTGCAAAAGGAAAAGCCTAATTTACAAAGCTAACTTATTCTTTGTGTGAACTTTTTAATATGAGTAGTTAATTTTATTGATTGAGGAAATGTTCTTAATAGATTTGAGCCCTAATCAATCTCACACATGCTAAATTGATTTGATATCGGAGGGATTCCGTTCCTTACGTGAAATTCACAAAACCTAATGCATGATCCCATCGAGGGATAGAACTCGAGAACGTCCGGTGATACAAGGGATTTTGATTCCCTGACTAATAACAAGTAGAATAGAACATAACTTGATTCATTGTTTCTCCCCACACTTTACTAAGAGTTGCTACGACCCAAAGTCGAAGACTTGATAAACAAATCTATAACACACAGAAAAGTCTATTGAATAGATAAATCTATTCCCACATGAACCAATTGATAATCCAGACTTATATTCCCGAAGAACAACCTAGTATTATCTATCACCTCACAATAATCTTAATCGATTAACGAAACAAGATATTGTGGAATCACAAACGATGAGACGAAGGTGTTTGTCACTACTTTTCAATATTGCCAATTGGAGAAATAAATTTCAAGCCAATCTTACGATTTTACTCAATCACGATAGAAAACAACAAGATCAAATCATGCAACTACAGAGAAAATACTTGGGTCTGGCTTCACAATCCCAATTAAGTCCTTAAGTCGTTAACCTATAGGGTTTCGTGAAAAATCTAAGGTTAAAGTAGAATTTATTCTAGCTTATACAACTAGTGTCACAAAGGAGGTGTGGGGATTAGGTTTCCCAGTTGCTAGAGTTCTCCTTCATATAGATTTCAAATCAGGGTTTGCAATCTAAGTTACCTTGGTAACAAAGCATTCAATATTCACCGTTAGATGAAAACCTGATTAGATCCAAGCTAATATCTTTTAACCGTTAGATCGAACTTAGCTTGTTATACACAAATGAAATGCACCTTCATTTAGGTGCAACAATAGTTAACCAATGGTTAGCCATATGAACACTTTCATATTAACCTTATTCATCTTTACCATAACTAGTTCAAATGACTCAAATGAAACTAGTTAGAGAGTTGTTCAATTGCTTAGATCTCATAGAAGTATACAAGACACAATCGAAGCAAAATCGATTTTGATTCACTCGAATCAATTCATGAACATTATATCCATGGTTTGCAAAGATTGCATTCCTTATTATATAAATGTTGTAGTTCATGAACAAACCGATTTTAGAAAGTAACTTGCTGAAGTATGCAAACATGTACGCATACTTAGGTAGCCGGATTGAGTTTGTTTTTTACTTTCAAACTCCAGCAGAAATTCACGGACGTGAAACTTCTGCCAGTATGCATGTACGCATACTTACTCGGCCTCCAACAACCACCAGTACGTGTACGGGTACGCAGGTTCCCGGTTTTGGACTTTTACACAAATATGAGAACACACTATGTTTATATCCAAACACGGTTACTTGTTCTAAACTCTCATTTCAATCATTGAAACTTTCTTAAAGGGTGTTAAAACAGTTGTTATTCACAAACTATTAGCATCAAAGCGATTTTCAAGTTATTGAAATAATCAACATGACTTTCGTCACGAGTAAAGATGAACTTGGCTAAAGTGAAAGCTTACCAACATATATTTCGCGAAATATATAAATGAGATGAACTCCGCTCGAAATAGCAAATGTGCATAATTGAAGTCTATATAGCAATACGACTTTTGTCTTAAATAGGAGATAGAGTAGATAGACTTTTGTGTGATAGATAAGTTCAAGTCTCCACATACCTTTTGTTGATGAAGTTCCACAAGTTCCCTTGAGTAGTTCTTCGTCTTCATTCGATGAACGCCGTGGAGTCTAAAGCTCAACTATACTTATTATCCTAATCCAAGGCTTAGCTATAAGTAGACTAGAAATCAAGACTTATAGTTTTGGCAACTAAACTTGACAAACAAGCTTGAGATAGCAACGCTGGCGAGTTCGATTGAGCAATGCTAAAACAAATCCAACCTTTGGTTGTTGATTGAAATTGATTGACACTTGAACATTTGTCTTTGGTACCGTTCAAGTTGTTTCTCATAATAATCAGGCTCGCGAATTTTATCTGTTTGATGATTACATTGAAACAAGGATATAACTATTGGATATATTTTCCTTGATTGAGTCTGACCGTCTAGTTGATTCTCTTGGAATTATATTGGAGTTAGTCCATACATATTGCCAAAATGAAATATTTGGTGTGGTTTTTGTACCCCCGCTTTTTCAACAAGTCTTGATTTATTTTGAACCACCGTTCCAAATTCATCTGACTTGTTCTTAAATATCAACTTGGTACCTGCAATATTTACATTGAGAGGAGGAGGAACAAGATTCCTTAACTCTTGTCGCTTGAATTGATTTAGCTCATCATGCATAAAACTAACCCAAGCAGGATCTAGAGCTTCATCAATATTCTTGGTTCAACTTGAAACAGGTAGTACACAAAGTTGCATATATTTTGGAGCTAACCTCGTGTCATATATGTAATGTATATTCCCCTAACGATATTGTTGGTATCATGATCCCTACGAACCCTCAAGCATGGGTACGTTACATTGGGACACCATTATGAAGGATTTTCTCTTCATCACTAGTTGCATCAAGGTCAGAAATCGTTGGAACAACTTCTTCCGATGTAGTGATTCCTTGACTTTCTCAGTCGTCTCCATAGGAGGCAACTTAGCTGGAGAGTTATCACGATGAGAATTTCTTAAATCATCAATGATAACATTAGTTGATTTCATTATGACATTGGTTCCGAGATTGTATACTCTAAAACCACGACGATCAGAGGCATAGGTTAGGAAAATTACTTCGTCACTTTTAGAATCAAATTTCCTTTTTTGTTTTAGATCCTTAAGAATGTAGCACTTACTTCCAAATACACAGAGATAACTCAAGTTACGTTTCTTAACTCATAAGGAGTATTTAGGGTTCGTGACCATAGATATACACAGTTGATCAAATAGCATGTTGTGAAGACAGTTTCTCCCCAAAACTTTAAAGGTAAATTTTTGTTATATATCATTGCCCTGGACATTTCTTGAACATTTTTTCTTCCTTTTAGCAACTTCATTAGCTTGTGTAGTTATTAGTGGAGAATATTGTTGAATAATATTCAGTATGTCACAAAACTCAAATACCTTAGTATCCTTAAATTATGTTCCACGATCGCTCCTAGTTTTCTTTAGTTTGCGACCTTGTTCATTCTGGATTCTATCTACAATAATCTTAAATTCACTCAAATTATCATTTTTACGAGTTAGAAACGCCACCCAAGTGAATCTGGTGTAATCATCAACTGATACCAAAGTATATTTCTTCCCTCTAACAATAGGTTGTAAGATAAGGCCAAACAGATCCACGTGAATTAAATCAAGTGGAGATTTGGTGGCAATATCTTGTGATGATTTATGTGGAACTCTATCTTGTTTACCGTTTTGACAAGCATCACAAACACCATTTACTTTGGCATTGATTTTGGGTACACCTCTAATAATTTCTTTATTAATGATCTTGCCAAAGATGCAATAATTGATGTGACCAAAACACTCATACCAAAGTTGTGTAGATTCCACTTTAGTCAAGTTACAAGAATGATTAAACTAAATATCAAGAAGATTAGAGGTAATTTTACCACGTATGGCATGAAAAATCACTTTTCCTGACTTATCATCAATATCACATCCTTTGAAGATAACTTTATGGCCTTTGTCACAAATTTGACAAACTGAAAGGAGATTAGCAGATATACTTTTGACGTAAACAACTTCATGAATTTCGGGTACTCCTGGAAGTTTGATCGTTACCTTTTTACTGATATAGAAACAACTCTCATCTCCAAAATCTACAGGTCCTCCATTAGAATCGTCCGCATTCAGGAACCATGAAAGGTCACATGTCATGTATCGGCTACAACAACTATCAAGAAACCACTGAAAGGGTGAGTTCAAATTTAAGGTAAAAGCCCCTGGGTGACATTACTTTTCCTTGAATTATGATATCTCGTCAAACCTTTTGTAAGTCTTTCAATATTAAACAAAAGCTTTTCAGCTCTTTTGTGAAGCATTCTCGCAACTTTTTCAAAATACCTTACATGTATGTTGATAATAAATACAAGAACCACAAAACATACAGGAACCAACAGAAGTGGTGGATATATCATCAGGTCTTTTCGATGAAATATGAATCGAATCGGGTTTAACAAAAACAATATCTCACTTATCTCCTGATTGTCGACAATTCTTTATGTAAGAATCAAAAGTTGCATGACTTGTATTCTTCAAAGAGTTAAATTTTCTTTTCAGATTCCAAATCCTCAAAACCTTTTGCTAAGGTATTTTTTGATTCAACTAACATGGCAAAAATATTCTTTGTTAATACGAATTTGATCATCCCACTTTGTTTGAAGAATCTTTCCTCTTTCAGAACCTTCTCGAAGATCAGAATTCTTAATATAACCTTCTCGAAGATCAGAATTCTTAATATATAGTTCACAATGAAGTCCATCAATTTTCCTTATCAATCGTTGTTTCTCATGACAAATATTATCAATGACTTTATTCAAATCAATATTCAGATTGTCATCGATGGTTTTTAGAACGCATCATCGGATGGTGCACAATCATTGTGCAGCACGAGACAGAACGAGTGGTGCACAATCATTTGCGATAATTTCTGCCCTATCAAAGCAAGAGATCGCCGTGTTTGTTATGACACCATTAGTACACGAACTTGATTTGATACTAATTGAAAAGGAGATGGATATGAATATGAACCTATGTAGTACTTTTAACAATCAGAAGATGTGGAAAAGTAAAAGCGCACACACACACCCAAGAATTTCATTAACGAGTCATTTTGATGAAACCACAATAGTTCATGACAACTTGAAGAAACCTGTGATTTCTGAGCATCTGGTAGATAAACGGGTGTGGGACCTCGTCCGGAGACTCGGCAATCATTGCCGGTCCTTGAAATTCATGGTAACGCGGCCATGAATAGTGAATTTAAACACCAAACTATGCCACGCCGCGGACCCGATGATGCATGTATTAATCCCGCTATAGACACTAGCCTACTATAAGACTTATGTAGATTTGGAATATACTATGATGTATTAAGCCGCTATAGACACTAGCCTACTATAAGACTTCAGACTGGAATATACAGTATAACTTCTATAAAATAACAGGCTTGGGACCAAGAAATTTATTATTTTAAAGAGATATTGTATTATCAATAATATAATAAATTATTATTTTATAATTATATAATGTTTATTATTTTAAAGAATAATCCATAGTTTTGAGGTTAAATAATAATTATATATTTGAAGCACAATATCCACAAATTTTGTAGAGATATTGTATTATTGACTAATTACAATTTAAATGCAAGCACTCAAAGTATCTATCACTCCAATACTTTTTGTTGCAATAGAACAACATGACTACAAGTCTTTTGAGTGCACTACGAACTATTAGGGATTAAATACAAGGATACAACTTGATTTTGAATTGTTAGAGCATGGCTCGGTTGAACCCACCAAGCGTTGGTATGTCAAGTTTGGTTGTCATATTTTAACTTCGTATAGGTTAGCTTGAAAGTATTAGGATATGAGACATTACAAGTATTGCGAAGTCTTGAAGATGTGAAGAAGCAAGGAGCTACAACGACAACAATCATCCTTCCACTTGAGGTTAGTGATATTTGACTTGAACTATTTCATTCCCTAACGTATCTTTCAAGTCGTGCATATTGAAAACAAAACTGCGAAGCATATTTGAACTCTAGATAGACATAGTATTAAGGAATACAATACGAGGTTTTTTGCTTAACCATTAAACTTTGTAGATAAGACATCGCCATAATCATTTGAATGCTATTGTGATTATGTATGGGTATGAGGTGAGGATTTCATCCTAGGGAACAATGTTTTACATGTGTTCTAAGGAAGTAAGTTCATAAAATTGTTTGTGAACCGAAAAGGAAATTGCCATGTGTTATTGGTTTTTTATTCATTGCATATCTTATGAACAACCAATATGTGTGATTGAGTATAACCGCTCACAACTTGTTTGTGTTCTTGGTAGAACCATTCACAAAGGCCTGACTTATGTATTGGTATGACTTTTATTAGTGAAACCGATCTTAAGTAATCACCTGAGATGGTATGATCGGGTTTGTGATTTTATGTCTGACCAAATATGGGAAAGGGGAACCGATCCTAGTAAGAGGTGCAATACATCACAAAGGGGAACCGATCCTTGTATGGGGTGCAACAAGGTTTATAGCAGAAAGGGGAACCGATCCTATGGACATGTGCAACATGTTTCTAGGCAAAGGGGAACCGATCCTATGGACATGTGCAACACATATAAGTTAAATACCATATATATGTGGGGAACCGATCCTAGTACCTAGTCAACCGAATTTTGGAAAGCTAGTGTGACTATGCACAATACTCACATGGAAGGTAGAACCGAAACTTGTTTTGGTAGAACCGTTAAACCCATGATTGTGATTGAATGTTTGTTTGATCAATCGCATAGTTCTTGAAAGTCAGATGAACCAATTCTAAACTTGTTTGGAAGTGTGGAAAATCGGTTTCAAGGTTGTAAGTGTGAAAGAGAACTTACAAAGTAAGGATGTCGACATACTTTGAACACGTGCTGTGAATGTTTATTTCTTTAATTGTTCAAAGTTATTCCTTAATATCTAAGGGAAGAGAATTCCAGGATCGAAATATAAGTAAGTTACGAATCTTTTAATTAAGGTTATTAATTTCATTTTGTAGGGAAATATAAGAATTAGTAATGTGCATTTACTAATTAAATTTTCCGAGAGATTTCGATCATTATTTTTGGACAGAGCATTTCCAAGAATTATGGAAACCGAATTTGTGCTTTAATGAGTATCTTGAGAATATTTTCGGTTTTGGAAATTCCTTAGTGTCCAAACTTCCTTGTCTATAAATACTTGAAGTCTGCCTTTCTAGCAACTAATCCTTCGTAACAACAGACTTCCTCTTTTGTTGTTGTTACTGGTGTAGCCGCCTATTCGGAGAGGAGAGTAACCTAATTACGCGAAATCTCTTACGGCCGCTCAGTTTAAAGTCTTCTTTGGGATTGAGAAGCTCTAGCGTGTACCGTTGGTGGGAAACTAGATAATTGCGGTTTATCTTTTGTTTTCGATTGATTTGATTGACTAATGGTGGTTGAAATATGATTGCACCTTGTTTGTTTATGCTTGAGAATCTTCTCTTCTGATATAAGATTCACTCAAACTAGTTCAGAGTTTCGACAGGGATCTTTAGACTGATGTTAGTTCTAAAAACGATCTTGTGATAATCCATTGTTAACAGACTCCGTTCTGTGCGTGATTGATCACAAGAGATTCAAGTGATTGTGTGCAGGTTTTTATTGAAGATTTAAGAAGATATTGAAGATCTGACTTGGGTTTATAATCTTTGGTGTGCACAATACTTGTTTTGGTAAAAGAGGATCCAATTAATAATCTGTTTATCCTTGTGGTAGATTGGATTGATTAATTGAGTAGATCCGCATCAACACAATTCTTTGGATTAGGAGTGTTGTTGGCTTAATTTTAAACGATTACTTCGGTAATTGAACATAAGATAGATCTAATGACCTGACGAAGGAGTTTATGTTAAGATAAACGGAAGAGCCTTTGTCCGACTCATATCACTTGGTTGAAGAGAGTTGATACCAAACAGATTTGTTGTTCCTTTACTGTTTGGAATACGAACCAAAGGAATTGTTCCAAGTATGTGACTTATTTATAAGTTGGAGGAGTGGGAATACAGACAGAACTAGGTGAACTATAGGTTTAGTTGCTTGGTCTTAACTATACGAAGTTAGGTGTAATTTTTTGTAGCGGCTTAATCCTGAGAGTATTCAATTCTTGACAAGGTCCCAGGGTTTTTCTGCATTTGCGGTTTCCTCGTTAACAAAATCTTGTTGTGTCATTTACTTTATATTTCCGCATTATAATTATTTTATTATAATTAAAGTAAATTACACAATCGTTAATTCCTATTTACTTGATAAGTGAATCCTATTGTGTTTGGCTTAGTCCAAACCTTTTTATCAAGTAACATACTTCATTGTTGTATTGTCTCGATCTCGTATCCATAGACGATCACACGAAGTGTGAACCGATTAGTTGTATTGTCTCGACTCAGTCCATAGACAATCACTTTCGGAGAAAGGACTTATAGGTAGGAAAAGTTTTAGCTTGAGGTATATTTGGGTACCCTCGCCTTTTCAATTGGTATCAGAGCAGGCAAACACGAAAATATCTAACAATCTGTGTTTGGTGCGATCCAACCTATAAGAATTGAACCCAATGGATGATTCAGTTAACGTAATGCCAAGATTAGATGACTCAAAATTGGTTGAAGGAATGTCAAACACTGAAATTGTTGAGTCGCTTCGATCCAAAGAATTTTGGACATTCGAAGAATGTCGCTTATATCTTAATCTCACTGAAGATGCTTCTAGAAAGATCAACATAAAATTATCTGAATTTGCAGAAATGGAAAAGCAACTCTCTGACTTAAAGAATGAGATTAAGATATATGAACAAAAGGAAGATGAGTCACTATCTAAAACACTCAAGATCCTTAAAGACTCTAGTAGAGTTCAAAGTGAGGTTGATGAGTTCCTCAAAGAACTGGACAACTCAAAGAAAAATAATAATTCTAAAGGAAATCGACTCATTCATGAGTATTTAATCAATTATACCTCAGAAGAATCTGATATTCTTCAAGAAGACTCTCACTATAACTCTTCAGAAGAATTTTCTCTTGAAGATCATAATGACTCTGATATAGATTGTGAGCCTAATAAAACCAGTCATGACTTGTCCAGTGGAATTCCGTTGACTAACAGTCTCATGTTGTCAAAACCTGGACAAAGTAATATTGGTCAAGGAACCGTTTGTTGGGTATCCCTTATCAAGTTTCGATACGTGGTTATTGGTCATATCCGAATCCGGATCCAGATCCGAATACACGTTTGTGTTGGTGATAAAAACAAAGAAAAGTGGGAATATTTCTTCCTCTATCTTCTTCGACCAAAAAGAGACCTCTACAGCACACAAGGGTTCGAAAACTCTTCACTTGTGATTTTTGCATGTTCGATTCAAGTGGAAATTTTTGCTTCAATCAATCCTAAGTTGCAACAAGAACAAAGGGTTTGTCTCAAATCACTCCAATTCAACTCAAGCAATGAGAATCAACACTCAACAGGGCATATCAATTGTAAGTGGATTCCTACTCTCTTTGTTGATTTAATGGCAAATAGGGGTAGAAGAAATTTTAATGTTGGAGAAAGCTCAGATAGGAATAATATGCTCTAGTCTTACCTATGATGTTAGTTCTCAAAATTACTTTGTGAATGATGAATGCCTTATGAAGTTCGGGTCAATTAAAGAACCCATCATGGAAATGTTATTTGTCAAAGTTTCGGATACGAAATATATGAACTTTGTGAAGCATCGTGAATGGGGTATCATTCAACTCTTGCTTGCAATTGTTAAAATCGATTTTCAATATGTGAAAAAGTCACAATATGTTGAATCGGTTTTGGTTTAGCATAAAAGCATTTGTGTTTCGACGGTTTTCAACTCTTGTTTGCAATTGTTAAAACCGGTTTTCAACCTTTCTCTGGTAAAGGTTGAGGGTTGTTGTTATTCTTTTGTTTTGCATAAGGATGACAACTTGAGGATATTTCGATATCAATTCTCCCTGGATGAAGATGCAAACATATTGGAGAAGTGGATGCGAAATTTGAGGTAACAATCTTGTTAGTTAACTGTTTTCCTGTTTAAGAAAAGCCTGAGTTTATATTATATATATTTATTGTTATTGCTTAACAAAATTTCGGTTCAATTGATGTTTATATTAGTGAATAAAAACATTTTTCTTTGGTGGTATGAATTGCAGGCATGAATTGATGATTGTGCAGGCTGCACCAGGAATTGGAAGTGGCTGCAGCTGCAGAATGGTTTGCAGTGTGAGTATTTCCGCAATGGTGATGGCTAGAATAAAGTTGGTATTGCTGTTGCAGTCAAGAGCAGAGTTTAGATGGCTCAGGTGGTGAAGCTGTTGGTTAATGAGCAGATGGTTATGGACTTAAGCTGAAACTGAATTGATGTGGTTCGAGCTGGCGAGAATGGGTACAAGGGTTGCAGTACGTCATGAATGAGTATTCTGAATGAAGTAGATGAATGAATGTTAGGAACCAAAATGCGCAGGGGAGATGACCGGCAGTTGCAGGCAGTAATTAAGCAACAGAATAGGCTGTCAGTTATCTGGAACTGACAAGCCAAATATAACTGGGCTCAACATTTTGTGAGCTGTATAGGCGGGTAGTTCTGGGCTTCTGGTTGTGACCGAGATTTAGAATCTGGAAAAGAAAAGAAAGTTATAAAAGAGCCGAGACCTTTTCTTATGAGGGATATCTTTTATCTTTGGCTTCTACCTTTATATTTACTTCTACTTTTGTTCTAGGGTTTAGAAAGATGAAAACTTTTATTTTTCTTCTTGTTATGAACCCCATTAACATGAGTAGTTAATTTTATCATTGGTTATGGATTAATTTGATTTCACAAAGCATGTTTTTTATTCAATAAATTAGTTTTGTCTCCATGCTTTATCGTTTATGATTCACCATTAATATTGTCATATGAGTTGAATGCTTGTTTAGTCGAGTCGCGAATCGGTTGATTTTGTGTTCATCTCCATTGCTAGATTAGAGTTTATCATATGCAAAAGTGATAAATTTCTGATTGCAAGTAGCATAATTGTGGGTAGTGCTTGTAGTGATATATCCTACTAGTCACAAGTGAGTCATAACCTTTGTTAAATCGGATTAGTGCTTTTACACGTTCGATTGCTTTGATTGGCCTGATTTCATAGAAATTAACGCATCTAAGGAATTAAAATTGATTAGTGCTTTTACACGTTAGGTTGTTCTCTAAGATAGAATTCATATTCACATCTTTTAATGTGTTTGTTGATGACAAGAGGAGATTTGCGGGATATACTTGCGATCAAGGTATTCTAGGGCCTTTGATAAAAGTTAAGATTAAAATATCAATTCTAGTTATTGTGTTGAAAACATGTTTGTGATTGAAGATGAAATACTTAACCAATATCTTCACATATTTGTGTGCTTGCTTTGCTTTGTTTGTTTTTAGTATAACTCAGTTTATTAAAAATCAGAAAACCCCCCAATCGTTATTATAGGAAACTGAAACATATTGACAACCTTAGTCCTCTTTGTGGGAACGATCCTTTCTTACCCTTGCTATATTTTATATTTTGAGAAGTGAGAAAGTAATATTATTTTTGACGCATACGACAGCGATCAACGATCACACGAAGTGTGAACCGATTAGTTGTATTGTCTCGACTCAGTCCATAGACAGTCACTTTTGGAGTAAGGACTTATAGGTAGGAAAAGTTTTAGCTTGAGGTATATTTGGGTACCCTCGCCTTTTCATGAATTTTAAAGAAAAACAAACCAATCTTGAATTATACTTTCAGAAAATTTGATATGTATAAAATTTATTTTTGTTTTTATGGTAGCATTATTATTTTACATATAATTTGAGACTTGTTAATGCTAAAGGAAATTTTTTAAAATGTAATATTTTATGATTTTATCGAATTTATTATTTTAGCACTAAGGGCCCGAGTGGAAACCAGAAAATTTTATTATTTTAACGAGAATACTATATTATCGAGTATTATTTTAAATAAGTTATAATATAGTTGAGACCGAATCCACACTCCAAGAGATTCAGATACAATTGCGCTCCTTATGTATGTTGAACCTCGCAACGCTCTACGCAATTGATTCCCTTAGATGACGTCCTTTACAGCCCATGAGTTGCTTCAACCTAAGTGGAGACGTTTGATACCAATCTGCCTCGAACTGATAAGCCTATTTGATTTTCCCTTAGATCAAAGATCAAGGATTGGAAAATGGAAATTTGTTTGCAATAGACAAAACAAGTAACCTCACAAATCTAGAACGCTTACACTTGGTTAGCTGAGAAGCCTGGATTCTTTACCACCTCTCAAGAACAATCTTCTACTTATCAATTAATAATAGTTTTCAGATATCTATCTTGAGGAATCAAAAAGTCTAAGATGAGGAGAACTTTTCGATTGCTATATATCTTGCCTGAAAGACATTACGAAAACCTCGATAACAAAAAAGCAAGATCAGAATACACAAACTATCAAGGTAAAAGATAGCTGGACCTGGATTAACGAATTCCCAGGCGAAGTCTATTAGTCATACGCGTAATCAAATTTCTCATAGAAAACCTAGGTCAGTAGATGACGACTCGTGATATTAACTAGGACACAAAGTGTCGGGGATTAATTTTTCCAGTTGAAAGAGCATCTCTATTTATAGATGTTAAAGACTTAGGGTTGCATAAAATTCAAACTAAGATAACTTGAGATTCAAGAAAACACTTTTCTGTTTAGATGAAACTCTAGTTAGGGTTTCAAGTAAGCACAATGGTCCAGTTATGAAACCGTGTACAATGACTATTCTAGAAAATATGCCTTATGAACCATGGTTATTTTTTTCTTCTTCTTCTAGTTTCTAACTTAGTTTTGAGAATCTTATTTCATGTACTTGTTTCTCATGGACATATCATATTACAACAATAAATACGGTTATCAACCTCAATATTATGACAGTTATCAACCTTACAGGGCGTGAAATCAAAACCAATCATTTGTTTATGATCAATATTCCACGTACCCTTTTAGTTATTCTCACATATACCAACCTTCTTACGGTGGGTATATAAGTGAGCAACCACAAGGATGAGAGGATACTTGTGTTCCTATTCATATTTCTGCTAGTTTGATAGATGAAATGCAACAATTTATGGTACACATGGAGTCAGTTGGTAGAAAACCAAGCATGGCCCAATTTACGCTCGTAGTTAAGATCGCTCGGCCATTCAAAGGGAAGATAATTGGCCTAGCAATACTGGAGCAAGTGATAAAACACCCATTCTTGAAGAATGCCTTGACCAACTAATGCAATTGATGGGTGAACCTTATCAAGGTTTTAACGAACCACTTCAAGAACTGCAGAAAAATATTGCAAACATAAGAAGAGACATTGATCAATACAATCAAGAGATGGATAAAGAAGAATTTTTCTTTCAAAGCAAGAATTGTTCCAATCTGACCGTGGTTAGTAATGAATGTTTGATCAGTAAATATGTTTGAAAATACTATTGTAGCTTACTCAAGCCTTGATCTTAACAATCATTAAGCACCTACTCAAAAGGTAGAGCTTGAAGATGATTTAATCATTTCCCTTCAAGAAATCCTTGCGGCAAGATTTGACTCCCAAACGAATATGAGTCTTACAACAAAGAGGAGTATGTCGAGAATGAAACCAAATTGAGTAATATTGTGGAACACCCAATTGAGCTTGCAAAGGATTGTAATGATGATGTTAATGTCGAGACTTTGGTTAAGGTAGAGACAGACGAAGAATGGTTGTAGTGTTTGATAAGAGAACACGATATACAATAAATGAATAATTCACTTGAATTTTTTAAGGATGAAGAGGATTCCGTAATACAAGATATTTTGCAAGGTTTGTCCAACTCTTTGCATATTGATTCTTCTCGTTACCTCTTATAGGTTTGAAGGTATGTTTTTCAGAAGTATTGCTGAATGACTTTAATTCTCGATATCTATTAGAGATACTTGATTATCATGTTATGCAAGTCCACAAACAAAAACCATAGAAGCTCCCAAATTTTATATTCTTTATACGCTTCCAAGCTGGGTTGCACAGACGCGGACACTACAAAATTCTCAAAAATCTAGGACGCGGAAGCGGACACGTATATACATATTTTATTTATATATTAATTATATATACAATTATGTATTTATATACATCAAAGTCAAGTGTTTCGATTCTAAAAATTAGAAAATAATGCTACATGTGTATAAATTTCAAAAGAAAAGGAAAGATCGTTTGTTTATACACGCCGAGGGTCAAGAAATCAATCACTATTAAACACATGGCACAATCAAAATGCATTCTTAGAACAACACATTCCCAACCACGGGTATATGTGATGTCATTTCCAATTACCTAATAAAGACTTTAAATAATTGATATAAATGTTCGTCTTTCTTCATTTAGTTAATAATAATAAAAATAAAGGAGAAAATGAAGAAAAAAATATGTCAAACCCGAGTCATCGGTGCGTCCAAACAAGACGCGCACGGGACGCGCATATTTGTGTGTCTGACACGCGTCGTGTCAGCGTCCAACGCGCGTCCTGCGTCCCTGCAACCCAGCTTCCAAGTGTAGACAATAATAAGTGTAGGGGAAACTTTTACCAGTCAATAACTTTATTTTCATTTTCCCGTACTAATATTTGTGTGAAACTAGTGTTTGCAAAACATGTTCTATGAGAGGATCCCAACTTTTCAGATTATTGGTGTACGGGGAATTTGTCTTGTAAGTCGGGCTGACGACTTTAAACCAAGCATTGCATGGGAGGCAACCCATTGGTTTTGTATTTCTTGTCTTGTTTAGTTTTTTCTGATTTCTGATTTCGTGTGACATATCATATTAGGATTTGCCACCTTGATTTTACTTGGGTGATTCAAATTACATTGAGTACAATGTAAACTTTAAGTGTCGGGGAGTGGTTAAGCATATAGATTTCTTAGGTATTCACTTTTTAGGTAGAAAATTTTCAATTTTTTTGTAAAGAAATGCATAAACTAATATTAGATATTTTAGAGTCACTTGTATACATGTCGCTAAGTATACATAAGGAGTTCTTACATGATAATTGAACTTAGACGTGCTAGAGAACAACATTCGTTGTTAAAGAGTTAAAATTGGATTTAACTATGCTGATGGAAAACTAAGTGCGAAATGAATTTAATATTAGAATTATTGATCACTCATTAGTGGAGACTTCCTATATATTGTTACATCAAGTGACACACCAACCTTCAACTCTTTGTAGTTGTCTAAAAATGTCCTTTGAGTGTGTGTCACCCCATGCTGATTATGTGTAGAATGCTGAGCTACTCAGCTTTACAACAATTTCAGTACTATTTTAATCTCTTGAGTGTTATCTTCAATCATGTGGGTGTCATCGAATTTCTAAATTACATTATCACGTGTAATCTTGTTTGCAGTTATCATCATCCAGTATCTCTCTCGACAACAACAAGTACATTGAACAACTATCATCATCAACAAGCAGAGCCTCACAAATTCAAAGGAAAATTGAAGACTTTCAAGGTTTACAAACAACTGTACAAGAAAGAGCAGATTTCAGATTCAAGTAAAGCAACAAGACAAGGAGCATATTTTTACGAGTTGAAGATTTATGTGCAAGAGCGAAGAATATCAAAGATGAGAGTATATGAAGTTTATGATATTGAGACAATACAAGTTATGAAGAATCAAGCAGTAAAGTACTATACCATGGCCATAATAGTTTCATTGTTAATTTTATCTTTAATTTTTATTTTTCAGATTGCGGTTTATTTTTCTTGTCCCAAAAAAAAAAGGAAAAAAAAAAAGAGACCAGAGAAAATTTCATTATTTTATTTTCATTTTGTATTTTGTATTTTATTTTTCTTATCTCATGAAAAAAAGAAGAAGAGAGAGATAGAGAGAGACATAATGTGTTATTACTTTAGTTTGCATTTAGTTTTGTGTTCATTCAATAAAGTCGTGGGGAAGAAAAATCTATGAAGATATTTCGAGAAACAAGGATCATCAACATTTAAAGACGGAAGACGTTTCCACTGGACGATGTGAGAATGGTGCTAACTGTAGATCGGACGACATAGTAAGTAAGTATATTCTCATCCCCACATAGTGGCTAATTTCCTTTCTTAGATATTGTTAGAAAAAGGGTTTCAAAATGGTAAATATGCGGCTTTTCAAGATATCATTTCGGAAGACGTTCCTTCCCAAATTCAACATGTTGCAAGATCTCTCTTCATTCCTATCTGCACGCATGTGAGACCAATAAAGATGTCTTTTGAGTGCAATTTCATAAAACCATATTAGTGAGGCAGAAGCCGAAACATCCAATCACTCTCGAACATGAATTCTTTCATATGGCATTGGATACGTCTCTCTCAAAATTTAAGCATGAGAATATACTTTTTGGTACTTCTAACTTCTTATTATTAGTGTGAAGAAACTTTATGTCTTCATAGCGCGTTGGATATAGCAATTTTGCAGTATTTGAAAGTTGGAAGGTTAGGTTTTGTGGGTATACCTCTTTGATAGGTGTCTAAAACACCTAATTTTATATCTAATATTTATGCTTTCTTTGCTATTGTCTTTATGAATTGTGTCTCTTATGTTTGATTTTGAGTTTATTAGGTGCAATGGAGTCATTATGAGCAAAAGAAGAAGAAATTAGCTACTTGGAGTGGGCTAAGGTGTGCGAAAAGGAGGCGAAGAATGGTATCGATTCGTCGGTTCCCGCAGCCCGACAGTGGAGCAAGAAAGCGAATAGGCAGTCAGTTCTCTGAAACTGACAAATCAAATATCACTTTGGTGACCCTTATCTTAACTGGGGTGCCTGTATCAATTTCCATCACTACACAACCCTTAGAGTCGGAGAAGTTTTATCTTATCTCTTATCATTTATTGTTATCTGAAACCGAGAGAGAGAGAATGGCGGGCGTGTTTGCCTTAAATTCAACATGAAGATGGAGGAGCTTCTGATGCCGTTGGAGTTGATAGAGCTCGGAATTGCAGAGGATTGAAGTTAGGATTTTGTGTGTTTGAAATTGAGAGAAGGAATGATGTAAATCTTAATTGAAGTTGCAGCTGATGAAGATGATGGATCTGTGGTCGATTCATAAAATTTATGGATATGGCAGAGATTCAATTAAGGTTGGATGGTCTATTGAGAGCTATTGAGGTGGTTTCTGCTGAGTAATTTCATCGGAAGTGAAGAACAACTGAGATGATATTGAGTTAGGGTTTGCTGCTGTTGGTGGTCAGTCTAAGGAGGGGAAATGATCTCGATTGTTGCTGTGATGAAGAAAACAATGAATACACAAAGATGGGTTTGTATTGGTGTTCTTGCAAATGATAATCTACAAGGGTTACGATTTCTTAAAGCAACAAAGAAGACTCTGGTGGTGGCAGAAGCTTGAATCTGAGATATGGAGGTGAATCTGTTGTTGTTTCAAGAGGTGTTGTTGATGAATTGCAGGCGAGAATAAAAGATAGATTCAGATTGCAGTTCAGGGTTTGTGTTGGTGTTCTTGGATTTGAGCTGAATTGACAGTGATGAGCAAAGGAATGAATGGTTCAAGGGTTTTAGAAGCTGAGAAGAATTGAGTTGTCTCTGGTGATGCAGTTCAAGAGGTTGCAGGTTGAACCCAGGGAGAGGATCTGAAACTTCAGCTCAAGCTCAGATTCAATGAAATTAGAGGAGCTGTGTATTACAGATGAAGTCAATGTGTTGGTGGTGGCTACTGGAAGTTTGTGACAGAAGAAGAGAGATTTGAGGTTTTGAGAATGGAATTGATGATGAGCTTAATGGGGTATAGCAATAGCTCAATGAAATTGCTGGTGTTATGAGGAATGGTGGATGTCCGCACTGGTGGTGACTGAAGTGATGAGCATTTGGAACTGAGTTGTGTCTGTTACAATTTATGGAAGTTATATATTGCAGGTGGTTTTGAGGTTGTGAGTTTGGTCTTGAACCTGAAATGGAGAGTGTGTTGGTGCTCTCAGTTGCAGGTGTTGGTGATTGAAATGGATTGGGGTTCCTGCTATATTTGCATTGAATGTGCTCGAAATGAGGTTAGATGTTACTCGCAAAGGCTGCAGTTCTGGTGGTTTGGTATTGGTGCAATGGAATTGAGCTAAACAGACAGGGTGGTGTGATTGAACTGAAATGATGCAGCTGGAGGTGGTTGGTGTCGCAGGAACTGAAGCGTAATGATTAGATGAATGTTAGGTTGTATTACATGGAAGAGATAAAGCTGCAGAATGGATGAAGTTACGGGTGGTGCAGTAATGCTACTAGGGAGCTGTGAAGACTGCAAAGACTGAACTGAAATGGTATGTTGCAGTGATTGTGCAACTAATGCTCAAGAAGATGCACTGGTGATGTTGCAATAAGGTAAAATTCTTGGTGTTGTGCATCTGCAGCTGCTACATAAGTTAAAGAAAGAATAAAGTGAGAGATTGCAGGAAACTGGAGCTGGTGGTACTGAAATGCATGGAATGAGCTGCAGCTGCGATTGCAAGTGAATGAGCAAGTTAGAGAGAAGCTGTAGATGGGGTAATGGGTTCAGGCAAGAGAAATGATTGTTGCAGATGATGATGTTGTTGCTACAAAAATTGAGTTTAGAAGAAGCAGTGGGATTGATACTGCAGGTAGTGTTGTTGGTGGTAGTGAAGTTAATGCTGAAAGAAGAAGAAGTGGAGTAAATCTGGAGCAGTAGAGGAATAGTAAAGGGCCATCTTGGCTGAAGAGCACTGCTGAAGCGCAATGGTTGTGCAATAGAGTTAAGTCCAGTGCAATGGCCTTGGCCAATACCAACTCAGCCCACTCAGATGAGTTAGCTGATCTGACTTGTATTAGACTCGGTGTGACTCACTGGTATTGACCCGAGTTGACTCCTTTGACCGGTGACCGGGCGGACTTTGCGGTTCAACATGGATGTTTTCCGACTAATTTCCGGTCAACTTCCGGCACTAGTACCAGTTTTCCGGTGACATATTTTTGGCAAAATTTCTATATGGGTATTTCTTTTATATGGGCTTGGTGGATTTCTATCTTATGGACTTTGGAGGATTAACCTAGTTTTGGAAACAAGGATTGATAGAAAAGAAGAGTCTTTTACAACTTGGAGTATCACGTATTATTCTTGGAGCTAAGGAGAGAGCCGCTTTTGTTTACGCTACTAGGGTTTGTTTTGTTCATCTTCTTCTATTCAATTAATATTTTTATGATGAACTCCACATCTATGAGTAGCTAAATCTTATATTATTGGTTAAGGATGTAGTCCTATATCTACAACTTGTGCTTGATTAATGCATTAGTTTTCTCTCTTAATTATCGTTCAAATCTCTACTATTTTTAATAATCACATGATTAATGTATTGTGATAGGACTTAGATGTTTGGTTTGTTAAGTGGCCAATTAATTGAACTTGCATCCTTGTCCATAGCTATTTTAGGGTTTTTCATCGAGCGATAACCCTGAATACAAGTAGCATGATATGTTTACGGTTTGTAGTGATACACTCTCGTAATCATATGTAGAGTTTGACCATTGTCCGAATTGTTATGCGCAATGTATTACAATTGCATTGATTAGCCTATTTCTGAAACTTAATGCTCCTAGGAATTGAACTTAATTAGCGCAAGGCGTTAGGTTATTCTTTATGAAGAATTCACATACGCAGCTCTAATGTGTGTGTTGATGAACTTGGAAAATTAATAGATTATCTTGCTCTCTTGATACTCTAGGCTTTTGATGATAAAGAGATTAAATTGTAATTCTAATCATATATTCAAGCACATGTTTAAGATTGAAGATGAACTCCTTGACCAATACCTTTCTCTCATTGATTACTTTCTCCAATTTACGTTGCTTATAATTTACTTCTATTGCTTACATAAAAATCAGAAATCCCCCCAATTGGTTACTTTAGGAAATTGAATACACAATAACTACAATTGCCTCTCTGTGGAAACGAACTCTTTCTTATCATATACTGAAGGAAAGTGAAATTATTTTTGACGCATACGACAGCGATCACTCTTGTAAACCCTCACGAGACTTTAACTTGTCCACTAGAGACACTTAGGGGTTTAAAGGCTTGTTACACATGCTAAGCGCAATCGTAACCTCAACGAAAGAGAGTTGTATATTTTAGAATTATTTAAGTTTAGTTTGCTCGAGGACTAGCAAGTCTAAGTGTGGAGGAATTTTGATAGGTGTCTTAAACACTTTGATTTACTATCTAATGTTTATGCTTTCTTTGTTATTTTCTTGTAAATTTCGTATTTCATGTTTAATTTTAAGTTTTGTAGATGTTTTGGAGTCATTTCAGCAAAAAAAGAGGAAATTGGCGCAAAAGGGTTAAAAAAATGTCATTTCGTAGGCAAGTGATATTGGAAGCTCATCCCATGAAAAGGGGCAACCAGTTAAAGTCCGAAGAACGTGTTAAAGGCAGACGATACAATTACTCAGGGCAGCCACTGCATATAAAGAAGTATAAAGTTGGAGCACCACACCTCAGTGGCCCTTAGCCAATTTATGTGTGCCTACAACTGTCCTAAGCCTATAACCCTAAAATCTAAGTCAGGTGTCACCAGTTCCTCCCATTCCTTTTATTAGCAGTTATCAAAACCATTACCACAAGGGTTCACGTCGGCGATGCAATGGTTTGTAGAGATATGGCTGATGGATTACGAGATGATTCAAGGGACGAGACAAATATAGGATTTCCGGCCGTTACTAGTTTGATGGTATTTAGAGAGATGTGTTGTGTCTGAAACTCAATTTAGAAGAGAAAAGATAAAAATTGGGTAGCATCTGAGATTGTTGCTGCGGTGAAGAAGAGAGAAATAAGGAGGGGATGATTGAAGAGATTATGTTCATGGACTCAAAGATGGGTATGTTGGTTTAGAGTATGGCATGGATTAGTGAGAAAGAAGAACGTAAATCCGAGGTCTATGGTTTGAAATCAAAGAAGAATGGTGGTTATTTGCCGATGAAGATTAGAACCTCAAATAGAGAAGGTGATGCTAGAACCTTAAAAATGTAGTCGGATTTTGTAAGCATGTTGATTCATGAGTTAGTTTTCCCCCATGATTGTCGTTCACTTTCTACCGTTTATAACAATTGCATGATTGGCGTATTGCAATGTGATTGAATGTTTGTTTGGTTAAATCTAGAATTGATTGAACTCACATCCATATCTATAGCTAATTAAGAGTTTCTTATACCCAAAAGTGATAATCCTCAAATCCATAATTGATTGAACTCACATCTAATTTTATTTTACCCCTCTTCACACTTTTCCCCTCATTCCTCATGAACGCACCTTCTAAATATGTCATTGCCAGAAGTAAAAGTTAGAACCAAAAAAAAAAAAAAAAAGTTCGAACCAAATTTGTTACCGACTTTCCCATTTTGAAATGTTACCCCAATCCCAGTGGACCTGAGTAGATCGCGACTTACTAACCTACCTACTCATCTCAACTTTGCCGGCCACACTGTGCTTTTCATTGTTGTTTACATTATTCTCTTTTTGAAAAAGCTGTCCTTCCGCGCCCACTCCAAAAACCCTCCAAACTTCAACAAAAACCCCTAAAAATTGGATTCTCTCCCTCACTCTCATACTCCTTTCAGTTACAGGTATCACCACTGTCACTGGCCACTAACATTTCCTTTCCTTCTCTCTAAACAAAATCCTCAGCAATGGAAGAAGAAGAACAAAAACGGGTTTTAGATCTGGTTAAAGAATTAGTTCTTAGGTTAGTTTCTAACTCCTCATCACCAGAAGAAGAATCAACAATCGAATCAGAAAAGGCATTAAAATATGCTATGAGGATATTAGGTAGTAGAATGACACCATCAATCTCTATAGATGAAGCTTCTATGGCTGAATCTATTAAGCGTCATCTTGTTAATGAAGGTAAATCTTCTGATGCCCTAACTTTTGCAGATCTTTATACTAAGTTCTCATCCAAATCTGGTTCTGGTTGTATTCAAAATAAATGGTCTGTACTTTACCTATTGAAAGTTATTTCTGAAGATAGAAGGAAAGACAGGAAATCTGATTCTAGGGTTTCTTCTGGGTTCTTTGCATCTACTGTTTCGGGTGGTCTGCCTGTCTTAGTCGATGAATCTTCGTGTAATTCTAGAAAGACCCTGGATAAAAGTAGGATTGGTAATGGTAATGGTGGTGTTTTGTTAATTTCGAAAGATCCTGAGAATATTAGGGACATTGCTTTACGTGATTTTGCAAATTTGTTGAAGGAAGAAAGCGAGATTGTGGAGGGGTGTTTAGTTAGGGATGTGTTGTATGTGTCCCAAGGAATTGATGGCAAATATGTCAAGTTTGATAAGAATTTGGATGGGTATGTATTGTTAGATTCGATTAAAGTGCCTAAATCGATGAGAATTATGATCCGCAAGCTTTGTGAGTTGGGATGGCTATTCAAGAAGGTTAAGGCTTACGTCTCTGAAAGTATGGATAGGTCCCCCTCTGAAGATGTTGGCACAGTAGGGCAAGCATTCTGTGCTGCATTGCAAGATGAGCTCTCCGAGTATTACAAGTTATTGGCTGTGCTTGAAGTCCAGTCTGTGAATCCAATTCCTATGGTTTCTGAATCGACAAATTCCGGAAGTTATCTATCCTTGAGGAGATTGTTGGTATGGTTTGCTGAGCCAATGGTGAAAATGAGGTTAATGGCTGTTCTTGTCGACAGTTTCAAGGCTTTGAAAGGTGGGGCAATGGCTGGGGCTATCCATATGCACGCACAACATGGAGACCCTTTAGTGCAGGAGTTCATGAGACGGCTTCTCCGCCGCGTGTGTTCTCCACTTTTTGAGATGGTTAGAAGTTGGGTATTGGAAGGCGAATTGGATGATATTTTTTCGGAGTTTTTTGTTCTAGGTCAACCAGTAAAGGCTGAATCACTATGGGTAGAAGGGTATCGGCTGCATTCAGTGATGCTCCCGTCATTTATCTCGCCGTCTCTGGCTCAGCGGATTTTACGGACAGGGAAGTCGATAAATTTCCTGAGAGTGTGCTGCGAGGATCAAGGATGGGCTGATGCTGCATCAGAAGCTGCTGCTGCGGTTGGAACCACAACTAGAAGAGGAGGGCTTGTCTACGGGGAGACTGATGCACTTGAAGCTCTGGTCACTGAAGCGGCAAAGAGAATAGATAAGCATCTTATGGACGTTATATACAACAGATATAAGTTCAAGGATCACTGTATGGCAATTAAGCGATATTTGCTTCTAGGTCAGGGTGATTTCGTTCAGTATCTAATGGATATTGTGGGACCAGAGCTCTCAGAGCCTGCAAACACTATTAGCTCATTTAAACTAGCTGGCTTACTGGAAAGTGCGATC
The DNA here is from genome assembly GCA_023531295.1 of Papaver armeniacum. Classification (NCBI taxonomy): domain Eukaryota; kingdom Viridiplantae; phylum Streptophyta; class Magnoliopsida; order Ranunculales; family Papaveraceae; genus Papaver; species Papaver armeniacum. The sequence continues at coordinate 319,156 of JAJJWW010011111.1, forward strand.
CGATCATCAAATGCACAGTATGATGATCCTGATATATTGGATAGGTTGAGGGTCAAGATGATGCAACATGGGACTGGAGATAGGGGTTGGGATGTATTCTCGTTGGAATACGATGCGCGGGTTCCCCTAAATACCGTGTTTTCGGAGTCTGTGATGGCAAGGTATCTTAAAATTTTTAATTTTCTTTGGAAGCTAAGGCGTGTTGAACATGCCTTAATTGGAAGCTGGAAGACAATGAAGCCTAATTGTATCAGTTCCCACTTTTTAGCTAAGAAGGAATGCCCAGTTAAGTCACAATTTGATTCAACATTAAGGAGGTGCCAAGTTATTTGGGATGAGATGAACCATTTTGTTTCTAACTTGCAATATTACATAATGTTTGAAGTCTTGGAAGTATCATGGTCTCTTTTTGTTGAAGAAATGGAGGCTGGAGAAGATTTGGATGACCTGCTCGCAGCACATGAAAAATACCTCCGTTCGATTGTGGAGAAGTCTCTTCTCGGGGAACGATCTCAGACCCTATGTAAGACACTTTTTGTCTTGTTAGACCTCATATTACGATTCAGAAGCCATGCTGACCGGTTATATGAAGGGATCTACGAGTTGCAGGCCAGGTAGAACTCTCAGTGCATTTTTGGTTCTGTCACCCTTTTTCTCATCTGCAAAGATACAGCAGAACTTATTAATGTTTTCATATCCTTAATGCAGGACAATGGAGTCATCTTTATCTATTCGAGGCAAAAACAAGTCGAAGCCTAGATCAACTAAAGAGGCAACAGAGTTCGGGTCATGGGCTGGCGGGGGTAGGAAAGCCCTAACGCAGCGCGCTGGAGAATTTCTTCGGAACATGGGACATGAGTTAGATAAAATTGCTAATGAGTACTCATCAACTCTTGAAGGCTTTATCAGTCAATTGCCTATGCAGCAACATGTGGATTTGAAATTCCTCTTGTTTCGACTAGACTTCACCGAGTTTTATAGTCGCCTTCGCGTCAGTACATAAATATACTGGTCTGGTCAATGAATGATTGTGGTTAATTCTTTCAGCAGAACAGGTGTGAGAGTTGCAAAGAGGGTCCCCACCATTTGTTATGTCACTTGTGACTCAACAATAATTATGCTGTGGGCCTGCAGCGACCAACCAGTAATTTGTTCATTGCATGCAATGGAAACTGGTACATTTCCAACTGTCCTTGTACTTTTTTTTATCTCCTAAGTTGTGGAAATGGACTAATTTATCCTTCTTTCCCTGCAGATGATGTTGACCTTTCTGATGAGATAGTGTGGACATGTTCGATGTTGAAAAACTAAGGTATTTATATTGTTAATTGTATGGTTAAATTCGAAGTATTTCTTATGATCAACTCAGGTTGTTAGGGAATACTAATGTACACGATTTGTATCTGATGTTTCTAATGATGAGTTTGTGTTGCCTTGTGGTGTCCCCAAGTTTCTTGACCTGATTTGTGTATCAGTATTATATTTGTGTTCATCAATCAATTAATTGCTAAGAAAAAGTGTTATATTTTTTCTGTGGAGATGCTGCGTGATTGTGCTTGTCTTGTTTTATATGCTTATTTCATTTCAAAGTTAAATCCTAAAAGGAAATTACCCCTTTCTACTGCAGAGACTTCTTTTTAATGAATACTGATACATGGCCTGGAATCTCGATCAAATATAGTTAACGTACTGATATACATTTCAAAGAATAGTGCTGTTGGTTTAGTCTTGGGAATTTGATAGGTTTAATGGTAATTTAACCTTGAATTGTGCATGGAATTTTTACGCTTGAATTTTCGTTCTTTTTGATCCATAAATCGAACAAACTGCACACAATAAGAAGAGATAAAAACGGGCATAGAAAGAGCGAACCTAAATATTCAATGGGGTCAGAAATTAAAGCTAGTCTGATGGTCTTCCTATCCAAGCAAAATCAATGAAAACTTTGAAGATGACAAGCCTTACGGGTCCACAGTAGTCCATAACCCCTCAAAGTGTGTTCAGGGAAGTTTAGAACACAGTTTGAAATCCAAACTGAGTAATGACTTCCTGCTGGGCATGATAGTGGTACATCGGGAATTCACTACCCACTGTGATATCCAACGGCTCTTAGAACTCCATTCAATAGGGTCACGGGAAGTCACATCCGGCTTTTGAAGAAAAATGGAGAATTAATACAAAGTTGCCCTTTTAAACTTCAATCAAAATGTGGCACCAACTTAGGAATGGAGTTCCTCCAAACCACTTGCTCTGATCCAAATATTCTAGCTTGAAATGAAGCCTAAGTGCTCCAATTTCTCGGTAACCAGAGAACCAATACGTATAAGCTGGCAAAGCTTTTATGATCATATTCTACTTCCAAATCCATTGAGAGGCCATGAGTTACTGTTTGTTCGAAACCACCCAATTAAAGCTAGAGCCTGCATCAAGAGAAGGCCAGCACCTCAGTAGTGCCTAGTTACTTGAATTTGCCTACAGGTATTCCGCAATCAGCTTTGCTACCAGGCTGAGTTAGCAGTAGACATGACACCCGTCCAAAATGCGAGCAGTGCATAATTTATCTGAGTTCACATTATTTTTACCCACCGGTTACCATATTATGGTATGCATGATCACGCACAAGTAAACTAACAACGTTCGGATGGCTAAATAAATATGTTCACAAGATAAACAAGAATAGCTTAGAAATTTTAGTCCTTAAACATGAATTGGCTAACAGTATTTTGTTGTAAGGTTCGATTTTGATTCTTTAGGCAAATACATCTCTGAGGATTTTTGAAAATGTTCCTGATCCCTTGAACCAGCGCTGTTATCTTCTATACAGGTACTTCGATAGCGGGAAATTCACACTTCTTGCAACCTATAAACAAAACATCAAAGTAGTTTATTTTAAAACTATATTCTGAACCCGAGAGGGAATGAGTAGTTAGAATGGAAATTAGGGTTGCTGACAACTTACCTTCACAGTCATTTCTTCACTAATAGTAGACCGATACCTAGTTGAGCCCTCCAACGGACAACTTCCGCCTTTGCTAATATAATTAGCGTTGCACAGAGTGGATAACTGCAATAGAACATCAGACATGATCCCAGTATCCCCACCAGACACAATTTCATCTTCGACTTGCTGCTCGTTCTCGAGTGAAAATTCTGCTACTGAGGAAATACACTGGAATATAGCTAATAATCTTTCCAACGGAAAAGTTCCAGGTCCTTTCATAATCAATTCTTGTTCTGCAAGTTCTTTTTTCTCCTTGGACGTCTCGGACATCCTAAATTAATACAAAAAGAAGAGAAAGGATAAATTTACATTAGTAATAACAGCTACTTTCATGAACAACTAGAACATGAACTCTTCACCAATTAATTTTCGGATATAGATGAACTTCTGGAGGTACTTCTTACAAAAGCAGAGTCAGTAAGTTTGTATGGCAATAAAAATCAAATATAAATTATATTTCTCGAAAAAGAGAAAAAAATAGATTAGATTGATTTTTATTCCTAGTTAAGTCCAACGAAGAGTATATTAAAGGCATAGCAATGATGTTTGTTTTGGCAAATTCTATTCCGAGAAGTTTCAAAGTCACCTATTCCTATTCTTTGAACTTCGCTCGTTGACACAATGATGTTTGTCTCATTTTACAAAGCTGTTCATATATCAAAGTTCAAATGCATGCGTCTATTTAGCACCATCAGCTTATAATCTGGATTGGAAAAAGAAGAAGGTACCATTACCTACAAGTGAATCAACATTAGATTAGTGTACCATGATTATTTGTATACTTAAAGTTCCTTAGATCATAACAAATAGGAGTTAATATATAACGCAAAGACATTAACCTATTATTAACTGTACTTAGTTTAAAATAAAAGTAAAAAAGGCAACAGCAATTTCCACTCTGGCCTTTTCACAAACAACATCCTTCACTTGGTTACAAATCAACCCTCTTTATCTGATAAGAAAACGTATGATGAAAGAGAAAAAGAAAGGGAGTATAGTCTTCTATTGCCTATCATTAACTCTTTTTTTCTCTTTCACCATGAACACAAATGAACTCCTTTTTCTCTTCTCTTATGAATAAGCAACCTAGATTTTCGTGGAGTCGCATAACAGAACTTATGATTTACCATTAATTGTAGGAAAAATACCAGACATTTCGATTCAAACTAGGGTTGTAGTATTAGAGTAGTTTTTCCAATGAATCAATATATTTTTGTGTTTTTAGGATGTCTTAAACATCATTCATCAGATAACATTATCAATTCAAAATATTCATTCAGCTTTTCAAACAATTCTATTCATCACTAATTCCGCAATTCAGGTAAAATAAAGAAAAGCATAATTGGTTATGAATCTTATGATTATGTATTTGCCTATAGTTCAGAAGTTTATACAGATCTATCATTAACCCTGTCTTTCAGTTTCCATAATTCCAATCCTAAAACACCGAGACATTTATTCCTAGCTAAAGAATCTTACTCGCAAATAGTGACCTAAATAAAAATACTACAAGTCGTTTGAAAAAATGGTACGTACAGAACCTTTTGATTTCACGAACTCAAAAACACCTTCTGAAGGCAAATCCAACCATAGTGCAGAAAAGGTTAACATTGGTCATGTTAGATTATAAGTTAATAAATGCTAAACGTAAAATCCATATTATTTATTAGGAAGGAAAATCTTACTTTCTCTTGCGCTTCCGGTTATCACCACCTCCAGTTGAATCAAAGAGTGCTGCGTCAAGAGTAGCTGGATTTCTTGAAGCAATGAATGCGGAAATAAGAAGATACTTCGCTGAAATAGGCATGTGGAACTCTATATCATCGTTAACCTCAGCATCCCTTCTCTTGACTTTCTCTTTGATTGCTTCAATTTTAAAAGAATTTGGATGAGACGGGACCTTGAATATCTCATTAAGAGCTGGGGCTATGTGCTCTCTAAATCTGTTGAACAAGCTTCTTTTCTTATCTTCAGTGGGTACTGACCCCTTTTTATCGCAAAATAGTTCGCAATATTTTTGAAATAAGGGTGCAAAAGCAATAGATAATTCATCCACCCGTTTAGTCATTCGATAAAAAGAATTAAATACAACACTGTATGACAAGAAAAATAGATGTTATTAGCTGAATAGATCAGAAGTAAATTATAGAAAGAAAAAACCTATTGTGTTTCAAAAGAACCTGCTATGAAACTATTATATTAGTCCAACTGTTAAAATAAAACTTCGATACTTACTCAAGAAAGGATGAGTATAGCTTCTGGTTTGGCTGGTTTCGCAGAAAGATCTTGCGAAGGTCTTCTTCTCTATAATCAGGGAAAAGAACCGGCACAGGTTCAGCAAAACCAGTGTTCGCATGATACGTATCAAGTGAGGAATTGCTGATAAAAATAAAACCTACTTCTGGCATTTTCAGTATCTCATATAGCTTAAACAGCATAGAAGTTATTTCCAAATATTTGGGCCATCTGCGAACAAGTTCCACATTATCAAATATAAAATAGATCATCTTCCCTGTGCTGCCTTGTTCTTTCAGTTCCTCTGGATCCAATTTGCTTGAGTTTCCTTTGAGATTGTTTATGAACTCAGACATCCCATCCTGAAGAAGATTAACAAAATCTGCAGGTTTTTCACAACGCTTAACACTGCCGGAATTCCTCCTGTGCGGCAACTGATTCAATACAGTTTCGAACAAAATTCGTGGGCAGTAACAAGTACGACAGCTTGAATAAATGAAAGGGCGCTTGAGATGCCTAAAGATTTGAAGAATGACACTGGTTTTGCCAGTTGATGCTCCACCATATATGAAAAGAGGAAGTAAGGGAGAATTCATGGGACCCAACAATTGCAAGAGCTCAAGAATCTGAACTCGTCTACCAGGAAAACTAGAACATAAAGCATCGAAACTAATAGGTTCTTCTCTATATACAAGATCTTTGAGCAATGATGGAGAACGGAAGTCTATCTTCTTTTGGGTTTCACGAGTTCTACTTGAACAAGATTTTAAAGCTGCAGATCTAGTAGTTCTTTTGCTACTTTGTGGTGTTTCTTCTTTCCTCATCTCTTCCAAAAGTGGGCTTTGGGGAGTATTTAAAGAAGATCTAGTTGCTCTTTTGGTGACTCTTGGTGATTTTTCTTTGACCATCTCTTCAGAAGGAGTATCAATTGGTGTCCTGCACAAAACCTCTAATTATGTTCTGAATCCCAGATTCTAATACAGCAAGCTTGTAAACCAAAAGCCTTTTATCTCCCCTAACTTGGGCCAGACCAAGCTGTACGTTTCCTGCCAACCTTGCAAAGATAGACAAAAAGATTGAGAGGAAAAACGAAAATACCGACCTTGCAAAGATAACATGGAAGAATAAAGTAAACAAGTATCAGTCACCGATTTAAAAACAATAGCTATCTCAATGCTCAACTTTTCCACATACACACACACACCAGCTTTTATATGTATATTAAAATAAAGCATCTTTTTTCCTCCAAACAAAAAATGACTACCCAAATAAGAGTTCGATCAAGGAAATTGAAAGTTTGAAATGAAAAGGAGCATACTATAAAAATAAGACCCTTAAAACCAAAGAAATAACAATTTTATCAGAGAAAAAGTAAACTTGAGTGAAAATTGTTTTGACAGAGATGATAATATGAAGTTGTTTTTGATCAAGTAATGGTGAATAACAGAATAAATGACATTTTGGTAACTCATATCAACCAGAGCAACAAATCAATTATTCATTATTGACAACAGCAAACCTAGAACCGATAACACCATATTTTTGTTTGTAAACAAATAAGTAAGTAAGTAACCAGTGATGAATGTGTTGAAATAGTATTTTGGATATTTACCTGTTCTTTTGTGGTTATTGCTATTGGTATATGATAAATAATTAACCAGTGATGAACGTTTCACAATTTGAGGTAAAATAATGTTGCCACCATCATCATTGTAGCCATGTTAGTAACGTTGGTCCAGTAAATCCCTCTCTGTAGAGACAATTGAAAAAGAAATCCTTTTCAAAGAGCTGACATCGATGATTTATAAAGATAATGTAAATAGTTTCCGCAGCAAGACAGTATTGTTTCTTGACATATTCACAAATAAGAAGATTCAATTTTGTTAGCAGACTGCAGGCAGGTGCTATGCACAAAAAACATCATTCATTTTTATCACAGCTCCTTCCTGAATTTCATCCCAAGCAGAATAATTTTAGAATACTTCGAAACTTTTGAATTGCGTTAACTACTCAAAATCCAAAAGGGAGAGTACATTGCCAGTAACTGGGAACCTACTAAATCACAAAAAACTAAAGACAATTTTTGGTAATAGGATTGGAATTCTAGAAAAGATATTAAAAATGTACTTGCAAACTTATACTATGCATGGATGAAGCTAACCATTGTAAAGCTTGTAAGCACACTAATTATAAAGCTTGTAAGTACACTGATTGTATTAGATGACCGTCTGCAGGTGGGGGCCGACAAAGAAATGATCTGGTGAAAATGCCACACCCCTGCAAATCCACCACATTTCCAATGGAATGTTTCGGAAACATAAAATCATTATTACTAGTTAACGGCTTCCACGGTTGGGGGACCGACTGAAGTTTTGAACCTGTAAACATCACTCTTTGTCATCACAGAGTGATGATAATGATTGGTTTTCAACTGTTTCTGAAAGAATAATGTCTATTGAGTTTCAACATCACAGAGAAACTTTTGGTTTACACTTTTTATCAAACAGGTTGACTGCATTTGTTACCCATGTTCAAAAACAACATAAAATGCGTCATTATAAGAATCATTCGAGGCCAACCTATCCTGAGCTTGATGATTAACAAAGAAGCAATCAAACACAAAGTACTAAAAAAACTCAAGGTAGACTGATACATATTCAATGCCGCAGTGGGTATTTAAAAAAAAAAAATACAACTTTGTAAGCAGAGAAGAAACAAGAAGATGCAGACGGAAAGTTATTAAATGAACATAAAAACCTCCAACCAAACAAAATCAGACGAATAAAATCCATAACTGAGACTGATAAAATCATCACCTTTTCAAGCTCATCTTGTACTTCCTAAGATAAACATCAGAGCTTTATTCAAGCATTATAAGTTTCTGACCTAATTTTGTGTTACTGGTGAACTTTAGAAGAAGAAATACCTAGTACTAGATTTTATGCCCGTGCTACGCACCGGGCGGATCAGAAAACCATCCACCATCATTTTTTGTTTTAACCATATTTTTTGGAATGGTGTGATATGGCTTCGTCTTGTCTTGTCGTGCATTTGTGATTTGGTGTTGCGGGGCTTAGCCCTCTCCTTCGCGATGCATTTTTGATTGGGTGTGGTTCGGCTTTGCCTCGCCCTGTCCCAATGCATGAATTTTTTGGACTTGGTGTGGCTCGGCTTCGCCTCGCCCCGTCCCCATGCTTGGATTCTCGTTTTATAAAGAGTTGATTATGTTACCCTGTCCCAATGCATGAATTTTTTGGATTTGGTGTGGTCACCGCTCGCCCCGTCCCCATGCTTGGATTCTAATTTTATAAAGAGTTGATTATGTTATTGTTTGAGATGCTTGCTAATTTTTATCGTTGCTGGATTCCTCTATCTTCTGACTCGGTACAGTTAGAAATGTTAAATGCCTACAACCATTTGCCACCAAAGAACAATATTTATTCTATCGTTTTCCTGTTGTATTTAGTTTTCGCTCAAAATTGTAGTGTGGTTACATTTTACCCTTTTATATTTGCTCAACCTTAATGCTGTAATCTAATGAAACAAAAGCTATAACCGAACTCCCCATTTTACAATGTTTATCATTGACCTCCACTACCCAGTATATTAGTAGGGAAACATGTGATGCCACACATGCTTATTTCACCTTGTAGATTATTGAAAACACATTTGGTACACTAAATTTACATGGTTTCTTCGTGAACCCACATTAGATATCATCTTAATTTGTCCAATAACGGTACGACAAATATAGAAAAATAATGAAACATAAAACCCAAAGTTCGCATAGGAAATGACAAAAATTACCAAGATGCACGATTCAAATGTAATGCTCCTTGGTATCACATTAGCATACATATGCATTGTGATTGAGAACGTTTGCTATCATTGAGATAAAATAAATAAATAAAAACAATCAAGTTAGGAGATCTCTGTAATTGGAAAAACCAATTCACCTTAGCAACATTGTACTTATAGGCTTGGGCTCACTACTTACTAACTTTTCAGAAAATTATTTGAATTGTCTTACTAAGCAGAAAATGAGTGCTTACTGCGGAAGGAGGAGAGGTACCCTCTTCAGACGATTTGAGAGCACAATATTTCTATTTTCATCTTCAACGATCAAAACGTCTTCAGGATTGGACAAGCGACGAGATCAAAGGAAGAATTTGTATAGAGTTGGCGTCTTAGGTACCATTGAGATCCCAAACCATCAACCCTGCCATGGCTAGAATGCATTGGCATCTTGTAGAATCGGGACAAATTTAACCATTAAGGCGTCAGTTATAAGTGTCACACTATAACTTGAAAATATTGTACACACATATTTTAAGCACGAGATCTATCTCCTCGAAAATTTGTTTAGATAACTACTTTAGAAGGCCATAACTAAAGAACCATATCAAAGCATTATGTGCCTCTAAGACTCGAAGACTAAAAGAGTTCCCATATTTCAAACGAGGCTTGTTGATCTACTTAATTATTATACAACAAACAAAATTTATCGAATTTTATCATCTTGCATCACAAAACACATGTAGCAAAAGCGCAAAACTAAATTCATTTCCATCAAGTCTATATTCCTATTAAGAACCCAAACTTCTACTAACACTTACGTGTGTAAAACAAATGAAGCATAAATAGTTGATTAATTTCGTTTGTAATTGCCAGCAGATTTGATATCCACCTTTCCAACCTGGACCAAAAATCATTAGAAGTGAGCTCCAAAAAAGCGGTTAAAATACTTTATCACATTAATAGCAATTTAACTTTACCAATCTAACTTTATCATCTCATAGTGTCATACATAATTACTTGATCTTAAACCATATATATTGGGATGAAAGCAAGTGAAACCAATATAAAAAAGCTTCACATGTAAAATGAGATGAAAAACAAACTTAGCATCACCAAATAAATAGAAAACCCTTATCTTTTTTATAATGCATAAAACTAAAAAAAAGAAATTGATGAAATGATAAAGGAGGAGTGATTTTACCGCTCTAATTGTGCACCCCACAAAACCCTCTTCATCTTGTAAACCCATAGCCCGCCTCTTAATCTCTATTCATGAAAATTTGAATCGTCCAACTCATGCCAAACAAATAAGCATAACAAAAGGGAATGTCAAGGCTTTAGACACCATAGCGTAACCCAATTCCTAAGGAAGGCGATATCGAGACATGATTACACGATGGTCCTCGGCTTGAGGTCTTTGGCTGGTGAGTAATCATCGAAACTTCTACTGAGATAGAAAATTTTAACCTCAGTTTGTTTAGTTTTGAGATAATTGCATGATTTAAGTATGGTTTGTAGAAATATTTTAACCTCAAACTTAAATTTGATTTTGAGAAAAAGCACGATTCGAGGTTCCCATTTTTCTCGATCTCTGCTCTTGTTATCCTTAATCCAAATAATGTGTTTACGCTTCCCTTTCTTGACCCCGGTCCTACTGACAACAATATATGAAGTTTTAAATCTTAGCGAGATCAAAGAAAAAGCGAAAAACGATATTGTGATCAACAAATTTCTATGCATGAGAATAAAGAACCCATGGAATACGAAAAACACAAAACAGAACCACATACACGATTCTTAATTATATAGATTTCTACTTAAGCTAGAATTTATAACATAGAAATCAAAAAACGTAAGGAAATTATTTCAAGCAAAAAAAAATTTTTTGCAATATAAAACACAAAAAATCTTACATAAGCGGTCTGAATTTATCATCCTTCAAGCTTGAAATTATGCAAACAAATAAACGAAAATGAATTCAATTTTGATACCCAACAAACAAATAAAAGAAATTAGGTTTAGGGTTTACCAACAAAATATGAATAGCCACTACGAAGAATCAATCGTGAAACCCAAAGATTTATTTCAATCGACAAAACCCTAAATTAAATATGTTTGCAACCCTTGTATCAAAAACCCAAGCTTTCCTTTAATCGACGATTCCTCCAACACAAACACAAAAAAGCATCAAAACCCTAATTAACAACCCAAGCTTTCCTTCAATCGGCGAATCCACCCAACACAAACACAAAAACATCAAAACCCTAATTAACAACATTTGAAGATTAAAATAGATAAATTGGCGGTTCATAACCATGTGTTTTTGCAACAAAAAGTATGGCGGGGAGGAAAGTATTTCCTTAGGAATATTTCATGGGGGAGAAGCATGCATGGTATTTCATGGGGGAAGAACAACGGTTTTTGCGCGAGATGAAAAGCGCGAGAAGAAATCCATACGAACACCTTGTTAGGTCTTTTATCTAGGTTATTGATTTTTTTTTTTCTTTTCTTTTTCTCTCCCAGACAAAAGACATTTTTTTTTGGTGCGATTTTTTAAAAAGCGAAAAAGGTATTTTGTGTTACATTCATTAGATTTGAGGAAAAGTGGAATAGAGAATTTTTTAAAGGGCGGTGACGCTCACCCAAAGGTGGGTATTCTCACCGCGCAACGCATGGCCTCGCATGGCTTAGGGCTTTAAAGGAGTTGATGCGAAATTTCGAGCAAAAAGGAAACGAATTCGAATATTAAATCTGAAAGGGAAATGGGTGGAAATAATGGGTGGGAGTTAAGGTGGAAAACATGGTGGAAATATCTATAGGTCTGAGTTATGGTCCGCATGGAATATGGATACGGAAAAATATCGTTTGGTCCTCTTTTAGGTGGGCCCATGTCTGTTTAGTCCTTTGGTCAAACGCCTAAACTGTTTGGTCCATAATTATTTAAAAATATTTAAATAGACAAAAATACCCTTAGTGTTAAATTTTTATTTTTAGCAGATTCTTAGTGCTAAAAAAACCGACTTCATTCCAGGAATGAAGTCCATACAAAAACCTAAAAAAAAACAGACTTCATTCCAGGAATGAAGTCCATACAAAAAGCTAAAAAAACAGACTTCATTCCCAGGAATGAAGTCTATACAAAAAGCTAAAAAACAGACTTCATTCCAAAAAGCTAAAAAAACAGACTTCATTCCCAGACTTCATTCCCAGGAATGAAGTCCATACAAAAAGCTAAAAAAACAGACTTCATTCCCAAGAATGAAGTCCATACAAAAGCTAAAAAAGAAAGCGGAAAACTTCATCGTCTTCATCATCTTCATATACTTCAACATCATCGTAGCAACATCATCATATTAAGTGCGTCTACAACTACCAAAATCATCATCTTCATCGTCTTTCTTCATCTTCATCGTCTTCATCGTCTTTCTTCATCGTCTACACCCAATGACAACAAAAATCTTCATAGTGATATGCATATCTTCATCATCTCTGTTTCTTGTTTCTTCATCGTCTTTCTTCATCGTCTACACCAGCAGCAACATTCAAACACCAGCGTCAACAAAAATCTTCATCGTCGTCTGCATATCTTCATCATCTCTACATTTTTGTTTCCCACAAAATTAAAACCCTAGAAAAAACATTTGAGAAAAAAAAGAAAAACTAGATCTAGAAAAGAAGAGAGAGAAAGTAAATGCGAGAATGATTCCATCTCTCTTACCTTTTGACTATATATATGGTCCTTATCCAAAAGGGTATTTGTTGTCACTACAAGGTGACATTTACATCATCCATGACATCGGCGTAGGACCAAACAATAATTTTTTAGGACAAACTATAATTTATATTACCAAATAGGACCAAACAGGACATTTGGTAGGTCAAATGGACTAGACTCATCCTAATATATTATTCTAGGACCTAA